>CM035408.1:216574510-216587503 GCA_020310875.1 Ceratopteris richardii
AGACCTTGACCTAGATCTAGAGCTTGACCTAGACCTTGCCCTAGACCTAGACCTAGACCTAGACCTAGACCTAGACCTAGACCTAGACCTAGACCTAGACCTAGACCTAGACCTAGAGCTAGACCTTTACCTAGACCTAGACCTTGACCTACACCTTGACCTAGACCTAGACCTAGACCTAGACCTAGACCTAGACCTAGACCTAGAACTAGACCTAGACCTAGATCTAGACCTAGAACTAGAGCTAGACCTAGACCTAGACCTAGACCTAGACCTAGACCAAGACCTAGACCTGGATCTAGACCTTGACCTAGACCTTGACCTAGACCTTGACCTAGACCTTGACCTAGACCTTGACCTAGACCTTGACCTGGACCTTGACCTAGACCTACACCTAGAACTATACCTTGACCTAGAGCTAGGCCTAGAGCTAGACCTAGAGCTTGATCTAGACCTTGACCTAGACCTAGACCTAGACCTAGACCTAGACCTAGACCTAGACCTAGACCTAGACCAAGACCTAGATACATAGATACATACCTAGACCTAGACCTGGATCTAGACCTTAACCTAGAGCTTGACCTAGACCTTGACCTAGACCTAGACCCACACATAGAATTAGACCTAGACCTAGACCTAGACCTAGACCTAGACCTAGACTAGAGATAGACCTAGAGCTAGACCTAGACCTAGACCTAGACCTAGACCTAGACCTAGACCCAACCTAGACCTAGACCTAGACCTAGACCTAGACCTAGACCTAGACCTAGACCTAGACCTAGACTAGACCTTGACCTTGACCTAGGCCTTGACCTAGACCTAGACCTAGACCTAGACCCAACCTAGACCTAGACCTAGACCTAGACCTAGACCTAGACCTAGATACATAGATACATACCTAGACCTAGACCTGGATCTAGACCTTAACCTAGAGCTTGACCTAGACCTTGACCTAGACCTAGACCCACACATAGAATTAGACCTAGACCTAGACCTAGACCTAGACCTAGACTAGAGATAGACCTAGAGCTAGACCTAGACTTAGACCTAGACCTAGACCTAGACCTAGACCCAACCTAGACCTAGACCTAGACCTAGACCTAGACCTAGACCTAGACCTAGACCTTGACCTAGATCTAGACCTTGACCTAGACCTTGAACTTGACCTAGACCTAGACCCTGACACTGACCTTGACCTTGACCCTGACCTAGACCTAGACCTAGACCTAGACCTAGACCTAGACCTAGACCTAGACCTAGACCTAGACCTAGACCTAGACATAGACCCTGACCTAGACCTAGACCTGACCTAGACCTAGACCTAGACCTAGACCTAGACCTAGACCTAGACCTAGACCTAGACCTAGACTAGAGATAGACCTAGAGCTAGACCTAGAACTAGACCTAGGCCTAGACCTAGACCTAGACCTAGACCTAGACCTACACCTAGACCTAGACCTACACCTAGACCTAGACCTAGACCTAGACCTAGACCTAGACCTAGACCTAGACCTAGACCTAGACCTAGACCTACACCTAGACCTTGACCTAGATCTAGACCTTGAGCTAGACCTTTAACTTGACCTAGACCTAGACCCTGACCTAGACCTTGACCTAGACCTAGACCTAGACCTAGACCTAGACCTAGACCTAGACCTAGACCTAGACCTAGACCAAGACCTAGATACATAGATACATACCTAGACCTAGACTTGGATCTAGACCTTAACCTAGAGCTTGACCTAGACCTTGACCTAGACCTAGACCCACACATAGAATTAGACCTAGACCTAGACCTAGACCTAGACCTAGACTAGAGATAGACCTAGAGCTAGACCTAGACCTAGACCTAGACCTAGACCTAGACCTAGACCCAACCTAGACCTAGACCTAGACCTAGACCTAGACCTAGACCTAGACCCAGACCTAGACCTTGACCTAGATCTAGACCTTGACCTAGACCTTGAACTTGACCTAGACCTAGACCCTGACACTGACCTTGACCTTGACCCTGACCTAGACCTAGACCTAGACCTAGACCTAGACCTAGACCTAGACCTAGACCTAGACCTAGACCCTGACCTAGACCTAGACCTGACCTAGACCTAGACCTAGACCTAGACCTAGACCTAGACCTAGACCTAGACTAGAGATAGACCTAGAGCTAGACCTAGAACTAGACCTAGGCCTAGACCTAGACCTAGACCTAGACCTAGACCTAGACCTAGACCTAGACCTAGACCTAGACCTAGACCTAGACCTAGACCTAAGCCTAGACCTTCACCTTGACCTAGACCTCGACCTAGACCTAGAAAAAGACCTTGACCTAGACCTTGAACTTGACCTAGACCTAGACCCTGACACTGAGCTTGACCTTGACCCTGACCTAGACCTAGACTTAGACCTAGACCTAGACCTACACCTAGAACTAGACCCTGACCTAGACCTAGACCTAGACCTAGACCTAGACCTAGACCTAGACCTAGACCTAGACCTAGACCTAGACCTAGACCTAGACCTAGATCTAGACCTAGACCTAGACTAGTGATAGACTAGACCTAGACCTAGACCTAGACCTAGACCTAGACCTAGAGCTAGACCTAGAGCTAGACCTAGGTCTAGGTCTAGGTCTCGGTCTAGGTCTAGGTCTAGGTCTCGGTCTAGGTCTAGGTCTAGGTCTAGGTCTAGGTCTAGGTCTAGGTCTAGGTCAGGGTCAAGGTCAAGGTCAGTGTCAGGGTCTAGGTCAAGGTCAAGTTCAAGGTCTAGGTCAAGGTCTAGATCTAGGTCAAGGTCTAGGTCCAGGTCTAGGTCTAGGTCTAGGTTTAGGTCTAGGTCTAGGTCTAGGTCTAGGTCTAGGTCTAGTTCTAGGTCTAGGTCTAGGTCTAGGTCTAGGTCTAGGTCTAGGTCTAGGTCTAGGTCTAGGTCTAGGTCTAGGCCTAGGTCTAGTTCTAGGTCCAGGTCTAGGTCTAGGTCTAGGTCTAGGTGTAGGTCTCGGTCTAGGTCTCGGTATAGGTCTAGGTCAAGGTCTAGGTCTTGGTCTAGGTCTAGGTCTAGGTCTAGGTCTAGGTCTAGGTCTGGGTCTAGGTCTAGGTCAAGGTCTAGGTGTAGCTCAAGGTCTAGGTCTCGGTCTAGGTCTAGGTCTTGGTCTAAGTCTAGGTCAAGGTCTAGATCCAGGTCTAGGTCTAGGTATGGATCTATGCTAGACCTAGTGCTACACCTAGAGCTAGACCTAGACCTTGACCTAGGCCTTGACCGAGACCTAGACCGAGACCTAGACCTAGACGGAGACTTAGACCTAGACCTAGACCTAGACCTAGACCAAGCCAAGACCTAGACCTAGACCTAGACCTAGACCTTGATCTAGACTTAGACCTAGACCTTGACCTAGACCTAGACCCAGACCTAGACCTAGACCTAGACCTAGACCTAGACCTAGACCTAGATCTAGGTCTAGGTCTAGGTCTAGGTCTAGGTCTAGGTCTAGGTCTCGGTCTAGGTCTAGCTCTAGGCCTAGGTCTAGGTCTAGGTCTAGGTCTAGTTCTAGGTCTAGGTCTAGCTCTAGGTCTAGGTTTAGGTCTAGGTGTAGGTCTAGGTCTCGGTATAGGTCTCGGTCTAGGTCTCGGTGTAGGTATAGGTCTAGGTCTGGGTCTAGGTCTAGATCAAGGTCTAGGTCTAAGTCTAGGTCAAGGTCTAGGTCTAGGTCTAGGTCTAGGTCTTGGACTAGGACTAGGTCTAGGTATAGGTCTAGGTGTGGGTCTAGGTCTAGATCAAGGTCTAGGTCTAGGTCTACGTCAAGGTCTAGGTCTAGGTCTAGGTCTAGGTCTTGGTCTAGGTCTAGGTCTAGGTGTAGGTCTAGGTCTAGGTCTTCGTCTAGGTCTAGGTCTAGGTCTAGGTCTAGGTCAAGGTCTAGATCAAGGTCTAGGTCTAGGTATGGATCTCTGCTAGACCTAGTGCTAGACCTAAAGCTAGACCTAGACCTTGACCTAGGCCTTGACCTAGACCTAGACCTAGACCTAGACCTAGACCTAGACCTAAACCTAGACCTAGACCTAGAGCTAGGCCGAGACCTAGACCTAGATCGAGACCTAGACAGAGACACGTAGACCTAGACCTAGACCTTGACCTAGGCCTTGACCTAGACCTAGACCTAGACCTAGACCTAGACCTAGACCTAGACCTACACCTACACCTAGACCTAGACCTAGACCTAGACCTAGACCAAGACCTAGATACATAGATACATACCCAGACCTAGACCTCGATCTAGACCTTAACCTAGAGCTTGACCTAGACCTTGACCTAGACCTAGACCCAGACCTAGAATTAGACCTAGACCTGGACCTAGACCTAGACCTAGACTAGAGATAGACCTAGAGCTAGACCTAGACCTAGACCTTCACCTTGGTCTAGGTCTAGGTCTAGGTCTAAGTCTAGGTCTAGGTCTAGGTCTAGGTCTAGGTCTAGGTCTAGGTATAGGTCTAGGTCTAGGTCTCGGTCTAGGTCTCGGTCTAGGTCTAGGTCAAGGTCTAGGTCTTGGTCTAGGTCTAGGTCTAGGTCTAGGTCTAGGGTGTAGGTCTGGGTCTAGGTCTAGGTCAAGGTCTAGGCCTAGGTCTAGGTCTAGGTCTAGGTCTAGGTCTAGGTCTAGGTCTAGGTCTAGGTCTAGGTATAGGTCTAGGTCTAGGTCTCGGTCTAGGTCTCGGTCTAGGTCTAGGTCAAGGTCTAGGTCTTGGTCTAGGTCTAGGTCTAGGTCTAGGTCTAGGTCTAGGTGTAGGTCTGGGTCTAGGTCTAGGTCAAGGTCTAGGCCTTGACCTAGACCTAGACCTTGACCTAGGCCTTGACCTAGACCTAGACCTAGACCTAGACCTAGACCTAGACCTAAACCTAGACCTAGCCCTAGACCTAGGCCGAGACCTAGACCTAGAACGAGACCTAGACAGAGACACCTAGACCTAGACCTAGACCTTGACCTAGATCTAGAGCTTGACCTAGACCTTGCCCTAGACCTAGACCTAGACCTAGACCTAGACCTAGACCTAGACCTAGACCTAGACCTAGACCTAGACCTAGACCTAGACCTAGAGCTAGACCTTTACCTAGACCTAGACCTTGACCTACACCTTGACTTAGACCTAGACCTAGACCTAGACCTAGACCTAGACCTAGACCTAGAACTAGAACCTAGACCTAGATCTAGACCTAGAACTAGAGCTAGACCTAGACCTAGACCTAGACCTAGACCTAGACAAGACCTAGACCTGGATCTAGACCTTGAGCTAGACCTTGACCTAGACCTTGACCTAGACCTTGACCTGGACCTCGACCTAGACCTACACCTAGAACTATACCTTGACCTAGAGCTAGGCCTAGAGCTAGACCTAGAGCTTGATCTAGACCTTGACCTAGACCTAGACCTAGACCTAGACCTAGACCTAGACCTAGACCTAGACCTAGACCAAGACCTAGATACATAGATACATACCTAGACCTAGACCTGGATCTAGACCTTAACCTAGAGCTTGACCTAGACCTTGACCTAGACCTAGACCCACACATAGAATTAGACCTAGACCTAGACCTAGACCTAGACCTAGACCTAGACCTAGACCTAGACTAGAGATAGACCTAGAGCTAGACCTAGACCTAGACCTAGACCTAGACCTAGACCTAGACCCAACCTAGACCTAGACCTAGACCTAGACCTAGACCTAGACCTAGACCTAGACCTAGACCTTGACCTTGACCTAGGCCTTGACGTAGACCTAGACCTAGACCTAGACCCAACCTAGACCTAGACCTAGACCTAGACCTAGACCTAGACCTAGACCTAGACCTAGACCTAGACCTAGACCTTGACCTAGGCCTTGACCTAGACCTAGACCTAGACCTAGACCTAGACCTAGACCTAAACCTAGACCTAGCCCTAGACCTATGCCGAGACCTAGACCTAGAACGAGACCTAGACAGAGACACCTAGACCTAGACCTAGACCTTGACCTAGATCTAGAGCTGACCTAGACCTTGCCCTAGACCTAGACCTAGACCTAGACCTAGACCTAGACCTAGACCTAGACCTAGACCTAGACCTAGACCTAGAGCTAGACCTTTACCTAGACCTAGACCTTGACCTACACCTTGACCTAGACCTAGACCTAGACCTAGACCTAGACCTAGACCTAGACCTAGACCTAGAACTAGACCTAGACCTAGATCTAGACCTAGAACTAGAGCTAGACCTAGACCTAGACCTAGACCTAGACCAAGACCTAGACCTTGATCTAGACCTTGACCTAGACCTTGACCTAGACCTTGACCTAGACCTTGACCTGGACCTTGACCTAGACCTACACCTAGAACTATACCTTGACCTAGAGCTAGGCCTAGAGCTAGACCTAGAGCTTGATCTAGACCTTGACCTAGACCTAGACCTAGACCTAGACCTAGACCTAGACCTAGACCTAGACCTAGACCAAGACCTAGATACATAGATACATACCTAGACCTAGACCTGGATCTAGACCTTAACCTAGAGCTTGACCTAGACCTTGACCTAGACCTAGACCCACACATAGAATTAGACCTAGACCTAGACCTAGACCTAGACCTAGACTAGAGATAGACCTAGAGCTAGACCTAGACCTAGACCTAGACCTAGACCTAGACCTAGACCCAACCTAGACCTAGACCTAGACCTAGACCTAGACCTAGACCTAGACCTAGACCTAGACCTTGACCTAGATCTAGACCTTGACCTAGACCTTGAACTTAACCTAGACCTAGACCCTGACACTGACCTTGACCTTGACCCTGACCTAGACCTAGACCTAGACCTAGACCTAGACCTAGACCTAGACCTAGACCTAGACCTAGACCTAGACCCTGACCTAGACCTAGACCTGACCTAGACCTAGACCTAGACCTAGACCTAGACCTAGACCTAGACCTAGACCTAGAATAGAGATAGACCTAGAGCTAGACCTAGAACTAGACCTAGGCCTAGACCTATACCTAGACCTAGAACTAGACCTAGACCTAGACCTAGACCTAGACCTAGACCTAGACCTAGACCTAGACCTAGACCTAGACCTAGACCTAGACCTAGACCTAGACCTTGACCTAGATCTAGACCTTGAGCTAGACCTTGAACTTGACCTAGACCTAGACCCTGACCTAGACCTTGACCTAGACCTAGACCTAGACCTAGACCTAGACCTAGACCTAGACCTAGACCTAGACCAAGACCTAGATACATAGATACATACCTAGACCTAGACTTGGATCTAGACCTTAACCTAGAGCTTGACCTAGACCTTGACCTAGACCTAGACCCACACATAGAATTAGACCTAGACCTAGACATAGACCTAGACCTAGACCTAGACCTTGACCTAGACCTAGACCTAGACCTAGACCTAGACCTAGACCTAGACCTAGACCTAGACCAAGACCTAGATACATAGATACATACCTAGACCTAGACTTGGATCTAGACCTTAACCTAGAGCTTGACCTAGACCTTGACCTAGACCTAGACCCACACATAGAATTAGACCTAGACCTAGACATAGACCTAGACCTAGACTAGAGATAGACCTAGAGCTAGACCTAGACCTAGACCTAGACCTAGACCTAGACCTTGACCTAGACCTTGAACTTGACCTAGACCTAGACCCTGACACTGACCTTGACCTTGACCCTGACCTAGACCTAGACCTAGACCTAGACCTAGACCTAGACCTAGACCTAGACCTAGACCCTGACCTAGACCTAGACCTGACCTAGACCTAGACCTAGACCTAGACCTAGACCTAGACCTAGACCTAGACTAGAGATAGACCTACAGCTAGACCTAGAACTAGACCTAGGCCTAGACCTAGACCTAGACCTAGACCTAGACCTAGACCTAGACCTAGACCTAGACCTAGACCTAGACCTAGACCTAGACCTAGACCTAGACCTAGACCTAGACCTAGACCTAGACCTAGACCTAGACCTAGACCTAGACCTAGACCTAGACCTAGACCTAGACCTTGACCTAGATCTAGACCTTGACCTAGACCTTGAACTTGACCTAGACCTAGACCCTGACACTGAGCTTGACCTTGACCCTGACCTAGACCTAGACTTAGACCTAGACCTAGACCTACACCTAGAACTAGACCCTGACCTAGACCTAGACCTGACCTAGACCTAGACCTAGACCTAGACCTAGACCTAGACCTAGACCTAGACCTAGACCTAGACCTAGACCTAGACCTAGACCTAGACCTAGACCTAGACTAGTGATAGACTAGACGTAGACCTAGACCTAGACCTAGACCTAGACCTAGAGCTAGACCTAGAGCTAGACCTAGGTCTAGGTCTAGGTCTAGGTCTAGGTCTAGGTCTAGGTCTCGGTCTAGGTCTAGGTCTAGGTCTAGGTCTAGGTCTAGGTCTAGGTCTAGGTCAGGGTCAAGGTCAAGGTCAGTGTCAGGGTCTAGGTCAAGGTCAAGTTCAAGGTCTAGGTCAAGGTCTAGATCTAGGTCAAGGCCTAGGTCCAGGTCTAGGTCTAGGTCTAGGTTTAGGTCTAGGTCTAGGTCTAGGTCTAGGTCTAGGTCTAGGTCTAGGTCTAGGTCTAGGTCTAGGTCTAGGTCTAGGTCTAGGTCTAGGTCTAGGTCTAGGTCTAGGTCTAGGCCTAGGTCTAGTTCTAGGTCTAGGTCTAGGTCTAGGTCTAGGTCTAGGTGTAGGTCTCGGTCTAGGTCTCGGTCTAGGTCTAGGTCAAGGTCTAGGTCTTGGTCTAGGTCTAGGTCTAGGTCTAGGTCTAGGTCTCGGTCTCGGTCTAGGTCTAGGTCAAGGTCTAGGTGTAGGTCAAGGTCTAGGTCTCGGTCTAGGTCTAGGTCTTGGTCTAAGTCTAGGTCAAGGTCTAGATCCAGGTCTAGGTCTAGGTATGGATCTATGCTAGACCTAGTGCTACACCTAGAGCTAGACCTAGACCTTGACCTAGGCCTTGACCAAGACCTAGACCGAGACCTAGACCTAGACGGAGACTTAGACCTAGACCTAGACCTAGACCTAGACCAAGCCAAGACCTAGACCTAGACCTAGACCTAGACCTTGATCTAGACTTAGACCTAGACCTTGACCTAGACCTAGACCCAGACCTAGACCTAGACCTAGACCTAGACCTAGACCTAGACCTAGACCTAGAACAAGACCTAGACCTTGACCTAGACCTAGACCGAGACCTAGACCGAGACCTAGACCTCAGACCTAGACCTAGACCTAGACCACGCACACACACACATATATAGGTCTAGTTCTATGTCTAGGTCTAGGTCTAAGTCTAGGTCTTTTTCTAGGTCTAGGTCTAGGTCTTTTCTAGGTCTAGGTCTAGGTCTAGGTCTAGGTCAAGGTCTAGGTCAGGGTCTAAGTAAAGGTCTAGGTCTACGTCTAGGTCTTGGTCTAGGTCTAGGTCTAGGTCTAGGTCTAGGTGAGGGTCTAGGTCTACCTCTAGGTCTAGGTCTAGGTCTAGGTCTAGGTCTAGGTCTAGGTCTAGGTCTAGGTCTAGGTCTAGGTCTAGGTCTAGGTCTCGGTCCTAGGTCTAGGTCTGGGGCCCTAGGTCTAGGTCTAGGTCTAGGTCTAGTTCTAGGTCTAGGTCTAGCTCTAGGTCTAGGTTTAGGTCTAGGTGTAGGTCTAGGTCTCGGTCTAGGTCTCGGTCTAGGTCTCGGTGTAGGTATAGGTCTAGGTCTGGGTCTAGGTCTAGATCAAGGTCTAGGTCTAAGTCTAGGTCAACGTCTAGGTCTAGGTCTAGGTCTAGGTCTTGGACTAGGACTAGGTCTAGGTATAGGTCTAGGTGTGGGTCTAGGTCTAGATCAAGGTCTAGGTCTAGGTCTAGGTCAAGGTCTAGGTCTAGGTCTAGGTCTAGGTCTTGGTCTAGGTCTAGGTCTAGGTGTAGGTCTAGGTCTAGGTCTTCGTCTAGGTCTAGGTCTAGGTCTAGGTCTAGGTCAAGGTCCTAGATCAAGGTCTAGGTCTAGGTATGGATCTCTGCTAGACCTAGTGCTAGACCTAAAGCTAGACCTAGACCTTGACCTAGGCCTTGACCTAGACCTAGACCTAGACCTAGACCTAGACCTAGACCTAAACTAGACCTAGACCTAGAGCTAGGCCGAGACGTAGACCTAGATCGAGACCTAGACAGAGACACCTAGACCTAGACCTAGACCTTGACCTAGGCCTTGACCTAGACCTAGACCTAGACCTAGACCTAGACCTAGACCTAGACCTAGACCTAGGACCTAGACCTAGACCTAGACCTAGACCTAGACCTAGACCAAGACCTAGATACATAGATACATACCCAGACCTAGACCTGGATCTAGACCCTAACCTAGAGCTTGACCTAGACCTTGACCTAGACCTAGACCCAGACCTAGAATTAGACCTAGACCTGGACCTAGACCTAGACCTAGACTAGAGATAGACCTAGAGCTAGACCTAGACCTAGACCTTCACCTTGGTCTAGGTCTAGGTCTAGGTCTAGGTCTAGGTCTAGGTCTAGGTCTAGGTATAGGTCTAGGTCTAGGTCTCGGTCTAGGTCTCGGTCTAGGTCTAGGTCAAGGTCTAGGTCTTGGTCTAGGTCTAGGTCTAGGTCTAGGTCTAGGTGTAGGTCTGGGTCTAGGTCTAGGTCAAGGGTCTAGGCCTAGGTCTAGGTCTAGGTCTAGGTCTAGGTCTAGGTCTAGGTCTAGGTCTAGGTCTAGGTATAGGTCTAGGTCTAGGTCTCGGTCTAGGTCTCGGTCTAGGTCTAGGTCAAGGTCTAGGTCTTGGTCTAGGTCTAGGTCTAGGTCTAGGTCTAGGTGTAGGTCTGGGTCTAGGTCTAGGTCAAGGTCTAGGCCTTGACCTAGACCTAGACCTTGACCTAGGCCTGGACCTAGACCTAGACCTAGACCTAGACCTAGACCTAGACCTAAACCTAGACCTAGCCCTAGACCTAGGCCGAGACCTAGACCTAGAAACGAGACCTAGACAGAGACACCTAGACCTAGACCTAGACCTTGACCTAGATCTAGAGCTTGACCTAGACCTTGCCCTAGACCTAGACCTAGACCTAGACCTAGACCTAGACCTAGACCTAGACCTAGCCCTAGACCTAGACCTAGACCTAGACCTAGAGCTAGACCTTTACCTAGACCTAGACCTTGACCTACACCTTGACCTAGACCTAGACCTAGACCTAGACCTAGACCTAGACCTAGACCTAGAACTAGACCTAGACCTAGATCTAGACCTAGAACTAGAGCTAGACCTAGACCTAGACCTAGACCTAGACCTAGACCAAGACCTAGACCTGGATCTAGACCTTGAACTAGACCTTGACCTAGACCTTGACCTAGACCTTGACCTGGACCTTGACCTAGACCTACACCTAGAACTATACCTTGACCTAGAGCTAGGCCTAGAGCTAGACCTAGAGCTTGATCTAGACCTTGACCTAGACCTAGACCTAGACCTAGACCTAGACCAAGACCTAGATACATAGATACATACCTAGACCTAGACCTGGATCTAGACCTTAACCTAGAGCTTGACCTAGACCTTGACCTAGACCTAGACCCACACATAGAATTAGACCTAGACCTAGACCTAGACCTAGACCTAGACCTAGACCTAGACCTAGACCTAGACCTAGACTAGAGATAGACCTAGAGCTAGACCTAGACCTAGACCTAGACCTAGACCTAGACCTAGACCCAACCTAGACCTAGACCTAGACCTAGACCTAGACCTAGACCTAGACCTTGACCTTGACCTAGGCCTTGACCTAGACCTAGACCTAGACCTAGACCCAACCTAGACCTAGACCTAGACCTAGACCTAGACCTAGACCTAGACCTAGACCTAGACCTAGACCTAGACCTTGACCTAAGGCCTTGACCTAGACCTAGACCTAGACCTAGACCTAGACCTAGACCTAAACCTAGACCTAGCCCTAGACCTATGCCGAGACCTAGACCTAGAACGAGACCTAGACAGAGACACCTAGACCTAGACCTAGAACCTTGACCTAGATCTAGAGCTTGACCTAGACCTTGCCCTAGACCTAGAGACCTAGACCTAGACCTAGACCTAGACCTAGACCTAGACCTAGACCTAGACCTAGACCTAGAGGCTTAGACCTTTACCTAGACCTAGACCTTGACCTACACCTTGACTAGACCTAGACCTAGACCTAGACCATAGACCTAGACCTTAGACCTAGAAACTAGACCTAGACCTAGATCTAGACCTAGAACTAGAGCTAGACCTAGACCTAGACCTAGACCTAGACCTAGACCAAGACCTAGACCTGGATCTAGACCTTGACCTAGACCTTGCCTAGACCTTGACCAGACCTTGACCTGGACTTGACCTAGACCTACCAACCTAGAACTATACCTTGACCTAGAGCTAGGCCTAGAGCTAGACCTAGAGCTTGATCTAGACCTTGACCTAGACCTAGACCTAGACCTAGACCTAGACCTAGACCTAGACCAAGACCTAGATACATAGATACATACCTAGACCTAGACCTGGATCTAGACCTTAACCTAGAGCTTGACCTAGACCTTGACCTAGACCTAGACCCACACATAGAATTAGACCTAGACCTAGACCTAGACCTAGACCTAGACTAGAGATAGACCTAGAGCTAGACCTAGACCTAGACCTAGACCTAGACCTAGACCTAGACCCAACCTAGACTAGACCTAGACCTAGACCTAGACCTAGACCTAGACCTAGACCTAGACCTTGACCTAGATCTAGACCTTGACCTAGACCTTGAACTTGACCTAGACCTAGACCCTGACACTGAGCTTGACCTTGACCCTGACCTAGACCTAGACCTAGACCTAGACCTAGACCTAGACCTAGACCTAGACCTAGACCTAGACCTAGACCCTGACCTAGACCTAGACCTGACCTAGACCTAGACCTAGACCTAGACCTACACCTAGACCTAGACCTAGACCTAGACTAGAG
>CM035408.1:216597503-216677503 GCA_020310875.1 Ceratopteris richardii
GTTCTAGGTCTAGGTCTAGGTCTCGATCTAGTCTAGGTCTAGGCCTATGTTAGGTTAGGTCTAGGTCTAGTTCCTAGGTCTAGGGTATAGGTTCTAGGTCTAGGTTTTAGGTCTAGGTGTGTAGGTCTAGGTCTCGGTCTAGGTCTCGGGTCAGCGTCTCTGTTCTAGGGTCTCGGCTCTAGGTCTCCGTTCTAGGTCTCGGTCTAGGTCTGCTGCAGGCTACGGGCAAGGGTATAGGTCTTGGAACTAGTCACGGTCTAGGTCTAGGTTATAGGTCTAGGTCTGGGTCTAGGTCTAGATCAAGGTCTACGTCTAGGCCTAGGTCACGGTCTAGGTCTAGGCTGTGTAGGTCTAGGTCTTGGTCAGGGTGCTAGGTCTAGGTCTAGGTACTAGGTCTAGGTCTTCGTCTAGGTCGGAGAGGACTAGGTCTAGGTCTAGGTCAAGGTCTAGATCCAGGTCTAGGTCTAGGTATGGATCTATGCTATACCTAGTGCTAGACCTAAAGCTAGACCTAGACCTTGACCTAGGCCTAGACCTAGACCTAGACCTAGACCTAGACCTAGACCTAGACCTAGACCTAAACCTAGACCTAGACCTAGAGCTAGGCCGAGACCTAGACCTAGATCGAGACCTAGACAGAGACACCTACACCTAGACCTAGACCTTGACCTAGGCCTTGACCTAGACCTAGACCTAGACCTAGACCTAGACCTAGACCTAGAGCTAACCCTAGACCTAGACCTAGACCTAGACCTAGAACGAGACCTAGACAGAGACACCTATACCTAGACCTAGACCTAGACCTAGACCTAGACCTAGACCAAGACCTAGACGTAGACCTTGACCTAGACCTAGACCTAGACCTAGACCTAGACCTAGACCTAGACCTAGACCTAGACCTAGACCTAAACCTAGACCTAGACCTAGACCTAGACCTAGAACGAGACCTAGACAGAGACACCTAGACCTAGACCTAGACCAAGACCTAGACCTAGACCTAGACCTAGACCTACACTTAGACCTTGACCTAGACCTAGACCTAGACCTAGACATAGACCTTGACCTAGACTTAGACCTAGACCTTGACCTAGACCTAGACCCAGACCTAGACCTAGACCTAGACCTAGACCTAGACCTAGACCTAGACCTAGAGCAAGACCTAGACCTTGACCTAGACCTAGACCGAGACCTAGACCGAGACCTAGACTCAGACCTAGACCTAGACCTAGACCACGCACAAGGTCTTGGTCTAGGTCTAGGTCTAGGTCTAGGCCTAGGTCAGGGTCTAGGTCTACCTCTAGGTCTAGGTCTAGGTCTAGGTCTAGGTCTAGGTCTAGGTCTAGGTCTAGGTCTAGGTCTAGGTCTAGGTCTCCGTCTAGGTCTAGGTCTAGGCCTAGGTCTAGGTCTAGGTCTAGGTCTAGTTCTAAGTCTAGGTCTAGATCTAGGTCTAGGTTTAGGTCTAGGTGTAGGTCTAGGTCTCGGTCTAGGTCTCGGTCTAGGTCTCGCTGTAGGTCTAGGTCAAGGTCTAGGTCTTGGACTAGGTCTAGGTCTAGGTATAGGTCTAGGTGTGGGTCTAGGTATAGATCAAGGTCTACGTCTAGGTCTAGGTCAAGGTCTAGATCTAGGTCTAGGTCTAGGTCTTGGTCTAGGTCTAGGTCTAGCTCTAGGTCTAGGTCTAGGTCTTCGTCTAGGTCTACGTCTAGGTCTAGGTCTAGGTCAAGGTCTAGATCCAGGTCTAGGTCTCGGTCTAGGTCTAGGTCTTGGTCTAAGTCTAGGTCAAGGTCTAGATCCAGGTCTAGGTCTAGGTATGGATCTATGCTAGACCTAGTGCTACACCTAGACCTAGACCTAGACCTTGACCTAGGCCTTGACCGAGACCTAGACCGAGACCTAGACCTAGACGGAGACTTAGACCTAGATCTAGACCTAGACCTAGACCAAGCCAAGACCTAGACCTAGACCTAGACCTAGACCTAGACCTAGACCTTGACCTAGACTTAGACCTAGACCTTGACCTAGACCTAGACCCAGACCTAGACCTAGACCTAGACCTAGACCTAGGCCTAGACCTAGACCTAGACCTAGACCTAGAGCAAGACCTAGACCTTGAGCTAGACCTAGACCGAGACCTAGACCGAGACGTAGACTCAGACCTAGACCTAGACCTAGACCACGCACACACACACATATATAGGTCTAGTTCTATGTCTAGGTCTAGGTCTAGGTCTAGGTCTTTTTCTAGGTCTAGGTCTAGGTCTTTTCTAGGTCTAGGTCTAGGTCTAGGTCTAGGTCAAGGTCTAGGTCAAGGTCTAGGTAGAGGTCTAGGTCTACGTCTAGGTCTTGGTCTAGGTCTAGGTCTAGGTCTAGGTCTAGGTCAGGGTCTAGGTCTACCTCTAGGTCTAGGTCTAGGTCTAGGTCTAGGTCTAGGTCTAGGTCTAGGTCTAGGTCTAGGTCTAGTTCTAGGTCTAGGTCTAGGTCTCGGTCTAGGTCTAGGTCTAGGCCTAGGTCTAGGTCTAGGTCTAGGTCTAGTTCTAGGTCTAGGTATAGGTCTAGGTCTAGGTTTAGGTCTAGGTGTAGGTCTAGGTCTCGGTCTAGGTCTCGGTCTAGGTCTCGGTCTAGGTCTCGGTCTAGGTCTCGGTCTAGGTCTCGGTCTAGGTCTCGCTGTAGGTCTAGGTCAAGGTCTAGGTCTTGGACTAGGTCTAGGTCTAGGTCTAGGTATAGGTCTAGGTCTGGGTCTAGGTCTAGGTCTAGGTCTTGGTCTAGGTCTAGGTCTAGGTCTAGGTCTAGGTCTAGGTCTTCGTCTAGGTCGAGGACTAGGTCTAGGTCTAGGTCAAGGTCTAGGTCAAGGTCTAGATCCAGGTCTAGGTCTAGGTATGGATCTATGCTAGACCTAGTGCTAGACCTAAAGCTAGACCTAGACCTTGACCTACGCCTAGACCTAGACCTAGACCTAGACCTAGACCTAGACCTAGACCTAGACCTAGACCTAGCCTAGACCTAGACCTAAACCTAGACCTAGACCTAGAGCTAGGCCGAGACCTAGACCTAGATCGAGACCTAGACAGAGACACCTACACCTAGACCTAGACCTTGACCTAGGCCTTGACCTAGACCTAGACCTAGACCTAGACCTAGACCTAGACCTAGACCTAACCCTAGACCTAGACCTAGACCTAGACCTAGAACGAGACCTAGACAAAGACACCTATACCTAGACCTAGACCTAGACCTAGACCTAGACCTAGACTAAGACCTAGACGTAGACCTTGACCTAGACCAAGACCTAGACGTAGACCTAGACCTAGACCTAGACCTAGACCTACACCTAGACCTAGACCTAGACCTAGACCTAGACCTAGACCTAGACCTAGACCTAGACCTAGACCTAGACCTAGATCTAGACCTTCACCTAGACCTTGAACTTGACCTAGACCTAGACCCTGACACTAAGCTTGACCTTGACCCTGACCTAGACCTAGACCTAGACCTAGACCTAGACCTAGACCTAGAAGTAGACCCTGACCTAGACCTAGACCTGACCTAGACCTGACCTAGACCTAGACCTAGACCTAGACCTAGACCTAGAGCTAGACCTAGACCTAGACTAGAGATAGACCTAGAGCTAGACCTAGGTCTAGTTCTAGGTCTCGGTCTAGGTCTAGGTCTAGGTCTAGGTCTAGGTCTAGGTCTAGGTCTAGGTCTAGGTCAGGGTCAAGGTCAAGGTCAGTGTGAGGGTCTAGGTCTAGGTCAAGTTCAATGTCTAGGTCAAGGTCTAGATCTAGGTCAAGGTCTAGGTCTAGGTCTAGGTCTAGGTCTATGTTTAGGTCTAGGTCTAGGTCTAGGTCTAGGTCTAGGTCTAGGTCTAGGTTTAGGTCTAGGTCTAGGTCTAGGTCTAGGTCTAGGTCTAGGTCTAGGTCTAGGTCTAGGTCTAGGCCTAGGTCTAGGTCTAGGTCTAGGTCTAGGTCTAGGTCTAGGTGTAGGTCTAGGTTTCGGTCTAGGTCTCGGTCTAGGTCTAGGTCAAGGTCTAGGTCTTGGTCTAGTTCTAGGTCTAGGTCTAGGTCTAGGTCTAGGTCTGGGTCTAGGTCTAGGTCAAGGTCTATGTCTAGGTCAAGGTCTAGGTCTCGGTCTAGGTCTAGGTCTTGGTCTAAGTCTAGGTCAAGGTCTAGATCCAGGTCTAGGTCTAGGTATGGATCTATGCTAGACCTAGTGCTACGCCTAGAGCTAGACCTAGACCTTGACCTAGGCCTTGACTGAGACCTAGACCGAGACCTAGACCTAGACGGAGACTTAGACCTAGACCTAGACCTAGACCTAGACCTAGACCAAGCCAAGACCTAGACCTAGACCTAGACCTAGACCTAGACCTAGACCTTGACCTAGACTTAGACCTAGACCTTGACCTAGACCTAGACCCAGACCTAGACCTAGACCTAGACCTAGACCCAGACCTAGACCTAGACCTAGACCTATACCTAGACCTAGACCTAGACCTAGACCTAGACCTAGACCCAGACCTTGACCTTGACCTAGACCTAGACCTAGACCCCGACCTAGACCTAGACCTAGACCTATACCTAGACCTAGACCTAGACCTAGACCTAGAGCAAGACCTAGACCTTGACCTAGACCTAGACCGAGACCTAGACCGAGACCTAGACTCAGACCTAGACCTAGACCTAGACCACGCACACACACACATATATAGGTCTAGTTCTATGTCTAGGTCTAGGTCTAGGTCAAGGTCTTTTTCTAGGTCTAGGTCTAGGTCTTTTCTAGGTCTAGGTCTAGGTCTAGGTCTAGGTCAAGGTCTAGATCAAGGTCTAGGTAGAGGTCTAGGTCTACGTCTAGGTCTTGGTCTAGGTCTAGGTCTAGGTCTAGGTCTAGGTGAGGGTCTAGGTCTACCTCTACGTCTAGATCTAGGTCTAGGTCTAGGTCTAGGTCTAGGTCTAGGTCTAGGTCTAGGTCTACGTCTAGGTCTCGGTCTAGGTCTAGGTCTAGGCCTAGGTCTAGGTCTAGGTCTAGATCTAGTTCTAGGTCTAGGTATAGGTCTAGGTCTAGGTTTAGGTCTAGGTGTAGGTCTAGGTCTCGGTCTAGGTCTCGGTCTAGGTCTCGGTTTAGGTCTCGCTGTAGGTCTAGGTCAAGGTCTAGGTCTTGGACTAGGTCTAGGTCTAGGTCTAGGTATAGGTCTAGCTCTGGATCTAGGTCTAGATCAAGGTCTACGTCTAGGCCTAGGTCACGGTCTAGGTCTAGGTCTAGGTCTAGGTCTTGGTCTAGGTCTAGGTCTAGGTCTAGGTTTAGGTCTAGGTCTTCGTCTAGGTCGAGGACTAGGTCTAGGTCTAGGTCAAGGTCTAGATCCAGGTCTAGGTCTAGGTATGGATCTATGCTAGACCTAGTGCTAGACCTAAAGCTAGACCTAGACCTTGACCTAGGCCTTGACCTAGACCTAGACCTAGACCTAGACCTAGACCTAGACCTAGACCTAAACCTAGACCTAGACCTAGAGCTAGGCCGAGACCTAGACCTAGATCGAGACCTAGACAGAGACACCTAGACCTAGACCTAGACCTTGACCTAGGCCTTGACCTAGACCTAGACCTAGACCTAGACCTAGACCTAGACCTACACCTAACCCTAGAACTAGACCTAGACCTAGACCTAGAACGAGACCTAGACAGAGACACCTAGACCTAGACCTAGACCTAGACCTAGACCAAGACCTAGACGTAGACCTTGACCTAGACCTATACCTAGACCTAGACCTAGACCTAGACCTAGACCTAGACCTAGACCTAGACCTAAACCTAGACCTAGACCTAGACCTAGACCTAGAACGAGACCTAGACAGAGACACCTAGACCTAGACCTAGACCTAGACCTAGACCAAGACCTAGACGTAGACCTTGACCTAGACCTAGACCTAGACCTAGACCTAGAACGAGACCTAGACAGAGACACCTAGACCTAGACCTAGACCTTGACCTAGATTTAGAGCTTGACCTAAACCTTGCCCTAGACCTAGACCTAGACCTAGACCTAGACCTAGACCTAGACCTAGACCTAGACCTAGACCTAGACCTAGACCTAGACCTAGACCTAGACCTAGAGCTAGACCTTTACCTAGACCTAGACCTTGACCTGGACCTTGACCTAGACCTTGACCTGGACCTTGACCTAGACCTAGACCTAGAACTATACCTTGACCTAGACCTAGACCTAGAGCTAGACCTAGAGCTTGATCTAGACCTTGACCTAGACCTAGACCTAGACCTTGACCTAGACCTAGACCTAGACTAGAGATAGACCTAGAGCTAGACCTAGACCTAGACCTTCACCTTGACCTAGACCTAGACCTAGACCTAGACCTAGACACAGACCTAGACCTAGACCTGTATATGTGTGTGTGCGTATATATATATATATATATATATATATATATATATATATATATATATATATATATATATATATATATATGTATATGTATATGTATATATGTGTGTGTAGGATATATATATACAAATATGTCTATATATATATAGATACATAGACCTAGACCTAGACCTAGACCTAGACCTAGACCTAGACCTACACCTAGACCTAGACCTAGACCTTGACCTAGATCTAGACCTTGACCTAGACCTTGAACTTGACCTAGACCTAGACCCTGACACTGAGCTTGACCTTGACCCTGACCTAGACCTAGACCTAGACCTAGACCTAGACCTAGACCTAGAACTAGACCCTGACCTAGACCTAGACCTGACCTAGACCTAGACCTAGACCTAGACCTAGACCTAGACCTAGACCTAGACCTAGACCTAGAGCTAGACCTAGACCTAGACTAGAGATAGACCTACAGCTAGACCTAGGTCTAGTTCTAGGTCTCGGTCTAGGTCTAGGTCTAGGTCTAGGTCTAGGTCTAGGTCAGGGTCAAGGTCAAGGTCAGTGTGAGGGTCTAGGTCCAGGTCAAGTTCAAGGTCTAGGTCAACGTCTAGATCTAGGTCAAGTTCTTGGTCTAGGTCTAGGTCTAGGTCTATGTTTAGGTCTAGGTCTAGGTCTAGGTCTAGGTCTAGGTCTAGGTCTAGGTCTAGGTCTAGGTCTAGGTCTAGGTCTAGGTCTAGGTCTAGGTCTAGGCCTAGGTCTAGGTCTAGGTCTAGGTCTAGGTGTAGGTCTAGGTGTAGGTCTAGGTCTCGGTCTAGGTCTCGGTCTAGGTCTAGGTCAAGGTCTAGGTCTTGGTCTAGGTCTAGGTCTAGGTCTAGGTCTAGGTCTAGGTCTGGGTCTAGGTCTAGGTCAAGGTCTAGGTCTAGGTCAAGGTCTAGGTCTCGGTCTAGGTCTAGGTCTTGGTCTAAGTCTAGGTCAAGGTCTAGATCAAGGTCTAGGTCTAGGTATGGATCTATGCTAGACCTAGTGCTACACCTAGAGCTAGACCTAGACCTTGACCTAGGCCTTGACCGAGACCTAGACCGAGACCTAGACCTAGACGGAGACTTAGACCTAGATCTAGACCTAGACCTAGACCAAGCCAAGACCCAGACCTAGACCTAGACCTAGACCTAGACCTAGACCTTGACCTAGACTTAGACCTAGACCTTGACCTAGACCTAGACCCAGACCTAGACCTAGACCTAGACCTAGACCTAGACCCAGACCTAGACCTAGACCTAGACCTAGAGCAAGACCTAGACCTTGACCTAGACCTAGACGGAGACCTAGACCGAGACGTAGACTCAGACCTAGACCTAGACCTAGACCACGCACACACACACATATATAGGTCTAGTTCTATGTCTAGGTCTAGGTCTAGGTCTAGGTCTTTTTCTAGGTCTAGGTCTAGGTCTTTTCTAGGTCTAGGTCTAGGTCTAGGTCTAGGTCAAGGTCTAGGTCAAGGTCTAGGTAGAGGTCTAGGTCTACGTCTAGGTCTTGGTCTAGGTCTAGGGCTAGGTCTAGGTCTAGGTCAGGGTCTAGGTCTACCTCTAGGTCTAGGTCTAGGTCTAGGTCTAGGTCTAGGTCTAGGTCTAGTTCTAGGTCTAGGTCTAGGTCTCGGTCTAGGTCTAGGTCTAGGCCTAGGTCTAGGTCTACGTCTAGGTCTAGGTTTAGGTCTAGGTATAGGTCTAGGTCTAGGTTTAGGTCAAGGTGTAGGTCTAGGTCTCGGGATAGGTCTCGGTCTAGGTCTCGGTCTAGGTCTCGGTCTAGGTCTCGGTCTAGGTCTCGGTCTAGGTCTCGGTCTAGGTCTCGCTGTAGGTCTAGGTCAAGGTCTAGGTCTTGGACTAGGTCTAGGTCTAGGTCTAGGTATAGGTCTAGGTCTGGGTCTAGGTCTAGATCAAGGACTACGTCTAGGCCTAGGTCACGGTCTAGGTCTAGGTCTACGTCTAGGTCTTGGTCTAGGTCTAGGTCTAGGTCTAGGTCTAGGTCTAGGTCTTCGTCTAGGTCGAGGACTAGACCTGGATCTAGACCTTGACCTAGACCTTGACCTAGACCTTGACCTAGACCTTGACCTGGACCTTGACCTAGACCTAGACCTAGAACTATACCTTGACCTAGACCTAGACCTAGAGCTAGACCTAGAGCTTGATCTAGACCTTGACCTAGACCTAGACCTAGACCTAGACCTAGACCTAGACCTAGACCTAGACCTAGACCTAGACCTAGACCTAGACCTAGACCAAGACCTAGAGACATAGATATATACCTAGACCTAGACCTCGATCTAGACCTCAACCTAGAGCTTGACCTAGACCTTGACCTAGACCTAGACCAAGACCTAGAATTAGACCTAGACCTAGACCTAGACCTAGACCTAGACTAGAGATAGACCTAGAGCTAGACCTAGACCTAGACCTTCACCTTGACCTAGTCCTAGACCTAGACCTAGACCTAGACCTAGACCTGTATATGTGTGTGTGCGTATATATATATATATATATATATATATATATATATATATATATATATATATATATATATATGTATATGTATCTGTATATGTATATATGTGTGTGTAGGATATATATATACAAATATGTCTATATATATATACAAATATGTCTGTGTCTAGGTCTAGGTCTAGATCTAGGTCTAGGTCTAGGTCTAGGTCTAGGTCTAGGTCTAGGTCTAGGTCTCCGTCTAGGTCTAGGTCTAGGCCTAGGTCTAGGTCTAGGTCTAGGTCTAGTTCTAGGTCTAGGTGTAGGTCTAGGTCTAGGTTTAGGTCTAGGTGTAGGTCTAGGTCTCGGTCTAGGTCTCGGTCTAGGTCTCGGTCTAGGTCTCGCTGTAGGTCTAGGTCAAGGTCTAGGTCTTGGACTAGGTCTAGGTCTAGGTATAGGTCTAGGTCTGGCTCTAGGTATAGATCAAGGTCTACGTCTAGGTCTAGGTCAAGACCTAGACCTAGACCTAGACCTAGACCTAGACCTAGACCTAGACCTAGAGAAAGACCTAGACCTTGACCTAGACCTAGACCTAGACCTAGATCGAGACCAGAGATAGACCTAGAGCTAGACCTAGAACTAGACCTAGGCCTAGACCTAGACCTAGACCTAGACCTAGACCTAGACCTTGACCTAGACTTAGACCTAGACCTTGACCTAGACCTAGACCCAGACCTAGACCTAGACCTAGACCTAGACCTAGACCTAGACCTACACCAAGACCTAGACCTTGACCTAGACCTAGACCAAGACCTAAACCGACACCTAGACCTAGACCGAGACTGAGATCTACACCTTGACCTAGACCTAGACGTGGATCTAGACCTTGACCCAGACCTTGACGTAGACCTTGTCCTAGACCTTGACCTAGACCATGACCTAGACCTTGACCTAGACCTAGACCTAGACCTAGACGTAGACCTAGACCTAGATCTAGACCTAGACCTAGATCTAGACCTAGACCTAGATTTAGAGCTAGACCTTGACCTACAGCTTTACCTAGACCTAGAACTAGACCTAGACCTAGACCTAGACCTAGATCTAGACCGAGACCTAGATCGAGACTTATACCGAGACGAGGACTAAGACATAGACCTAGAGCTAGAACTAGACCTAGACCTAAAGCTAGACCTAGACCTAGACCTAGACCTAGACCTAGACCTAAAGCTAGACCTAGACCTAGACCTAGAGCTAGAACTAGACCTAGACCTAGACCTAGACCTAGACCTAGACCTAGACCTAGACCTAGACCTAGACCTAGACCTTGAACTAGACCTAGACCTAGACCTAGACCTAGACCTAGAGCTAGACCTAGACCTAGACCTAGACCTAGACCTAGACCTAGACCTAGACCTTGACCTAGACCTAGACCTTGACCTAGACCTTGACCTAGACCTAGACCTAGACCTAGACGTAGACCTAGACCTAGACCTAGACCTAGACCTAGACCTAGATGTAGACCAGGACCTAGACCTAGACCTAGACCTAGACCTAGACCTACACCAAAACCTAGACCTAGACCTAGACCTTGACCTAGACCTTGACCTAGACCTTGACCTAGACCTTGATCTAGACCTAGACCTAGAGCTAGACCTAGACCTAGACCTAGACCTAAAGCTAGACCTAGACCTAGACGTAGACCTAGAACTAGACCTAGACCTAGACCTAGACCTAGAGCTAGACCTAGACCTAGACCTAGAACTAGACCTAGACCTAGACCTAGACCTAGACCTAGAGCTAGACCTAGACCTAGACCTAGACCTAGACCTAGACCTAGACCTAGACCTTGACCTAGACCTAGACCTTGACGTAGACCTTCACCTAGACCTAGACCTAGACCTAGACCTAGACCTAGACCTAGACCTAGACCTAGACCTAGACCTAGAGGTAGACCAGGACCTAGACCTAGACCTAGACCTAGACCTAGACCTAGACCTAGACCTACACCAAAACCTAGACCTAGACCTAGACCTTGACCTAGACCTTGACCTAGACCTTGACCTAGACCCTGATCTAGACCTAGACCTAGACCTGGACCTAGACCTAGACCTAGACCTAGACCTAGACCTAGACCTGGAGCTAGACCTTTACCTAGACCTAGACCTTGACCTACACCTTGACCTAGACCTAGACCTAGACCTAGATGTAGACCTAGACCTAGACCTAGACCTAGAACTAGACCTAGACCTAGATCTAGACCTAGAACTAGACCTAGAACTAGACCTAGACCTAGATCTCGACCTAGACCTAGACCTGGATCTAGACCTTGACCTAGACCTTGACCTAGACCTTGACCTAGACCTTGACCTGGACCTTGACCTAGACCTAGACCTAGAACTATACCTTGACCTAGAGCTAGACCTAGAGCTAGACCTTGAATAGGTTTGGACTTTGATTTTCTTCTTCTTTTCTTCTTGCTTGATTGTCCCTCTACACGTCCCTCCTCCTGAACTCTGTCGTCCTCGACAGGCTTTCTGAGGCGACGCGTGTATGTTTGGATGGCGGTTTGCTCTCGTTGGTTCAGCAGATTTGCATGACATATCATAAATTCCTTCCATTGCTTTGACTTCACTCCGTCTTCTGGCGCCTGTCTGTGATCAGCGAAGAAGCTAGTTTCATAGGCCACCAGTCTTGCATTTAAATTGGAAGTCATCTTTACAAAAATCTCTGAATCAATTTCAAAGAAGCCGGTGAAGAATGCTTCTTCGAAGGTCTGCATGTACGTCGATGGCAAAAACATAAGGCGGGAATAGTATGCCATAATGGTGAGTCGGCTCGGAATGGTTGATAGATCAAAAATGAGGGCTTCCGACCCTTGCGTAATGCCAATGAAATTCAAAAATTTGTACTTCGCATGCTGGAAAACCTTTAACACTGTAATGAGCATACTAAATATTTTATTTGTCATCTTGACTGCTAAGTCCGGCACTGTGGCATATTTGGCAATCCAGAATTCCATTGTCTTTACCATATATTCTTCAGTGGGAAGATAATTATGTGGCGGACTAGGTAGTAACGGGTAATTTAGCCACTGATTATTGATGGAGCCTTGACGCTGTGCTTCCCAAAATTGCGTCCAAGAGCGTCTGCGGGGTACAGGACAAAATGATGGATTTACCTGAAGCGCATATGGTGATGCTTCCCACTGTACCCGCAAAGTCGGATTTTTCTCCAAAATTTTCCTTCGCCATATGGGATCCGCCTTCTCAAATTCCTCTTGAGTGTACTTGAAAGTGTCATGCTGGAATTGAAGGTTGTGGTCCGGATCTTTATTCGTGGTAGTCTTGATGTACATGCGCGTCTGTTCTTTAAGTAGACCATATGGTACATTGAAGGGCTTCAAAATTTGATCTAGCTGTTTATTATCTATTCGAGCTTCCTTCATTATTTGTATAATTTGATCTTCAAAATCGGCAGTGAGCTGGGACACCAGTAGTGCCCTTTCTGGTCTGCTCAATTCTGCAATGTCGCGTGTGTTAGGTTCTAGTGGAACCTCCTTTTCCGCCCTTATTGGTGAATGATACAAGGGGGGAGAGAGAGGACGTACCTCTTCCTCCACAGTAGCCGTGGTTTCTGGAGGAACTACTGGTGTCCCTTGTTTCTCTTTTAGCTCAATCTGCTCCCGTAGCTGTTTAATGATGTCATCTTTATTCTTGAGCTCCTCTTCAGCCTTGGTAAGTTTTTCTTGGTGTTTGATTAATTCCTGTGCCACAATATGCATGTGATCTGTGTCTTCCTTGCACTGTCGGAAATAATCTTTCTCGGCTTTCTTCCATTTCTTTCGTAGAGCTGCAGTATCATTCATATATTTCTGTTCCCATTCTGCAACTGTCTCTTGCTCCTGTTTGAGCTGTTCTGTCATCTTTGTCAACTTTGCTTCCATGTCTTTTATGTCCTCATTCGTTTTGTCAAGATCTGTCGAGGGTTGATCACTGAGGAGAGCTGTCATTAGCTCTTTGTTTCTGTCTCTGAGCTGGTCTGCTTCTTCCATGCTCACCTTTAGCTGCGACTCGAGTACTTTGCTACGAGTCTGTATTCTTGTTTTCTCTTTTTCTGTTACTTCCAGTTTCTTCGTCAGCTCCAACACTTGCTCTTTCAGGTGGGCATTCTCCTTCTCTAATGTTTTGCATTGTGTTTTGGTTGTTTTTATCTCCTCCTGTTTCTTCAACACCTGAGCTTCTACTTTAGATAATTTCTTTTCCAAATTCATACCTTCTTTTTGAAGCTTTTGTTTGTCGAGCATGGCCTGGTCGTAATCTTCATCAGCATCAAGCATTAACTGCTGAGTGTCTAGTGCAGTGCGAATCATATCCTGCACCACAGGCTTGAGCTGAGCTATGTCCACGTTCAACCATGTCTTTGTTACATCCGGTGTTTCTCCTGTTTGTACATCTTGGCCCTGTGCTACGTGAATCAATTCTTGGTGTGGTTGTCGGACCTGTAGTTGTACTTTACATTCTGCTTCCTTTTCGACCGTTTTCCGAACTTTCGTGGCACTCCCTTGAAAAGTTACATCCAGAGGGGACGGTTCTGCCACAACCCTAAGTGGTGTGAAGGGTTCTTCGTTTTCTTTCTCTTCTTCTTGAGGCTTGTCCTCAGATATCATTGCATGCGTCTCAGCTTCAGACTTCTCCTCCTTTGTGTGAGTGATGGAGGCATCCTTCGTTTGCATAGTGTTTTGCCCTTCTTCTTCTGCCTTCTCTGTGGTTGCGTTCTGTTCTGCCAGCAATGATTGACTTTTTTCTTTGTTGTCAAGTTGGGCTTCGTCATAATTGACTTCGTTTAATTCGGCCCACTGGCCATCATCTTTTGATTCACTTTTAATATCTACATCCAGTAACGATGTAGTTTGCTTTTCTTGGGCGTCGGATCCGGAACTTGAGTTGTCTAGCCCAATCTCTCGATACCTGTGTACCTTAGTAAGTTTTCTTTTGGGTTTTTGCACTGTTGCAGCCTGTTGATAATGATGACCTTGCACTGGGAGATTGATTTGCCCTTCTGTATACTTGTGAGTCTCCTCCAGTGCTTGAGTTAAATCTTCTTCCGTAATTTTCCTGGGTCCTTGAGTGGTGGTGGTGGGCAGCACATGTACTCTCTTTGATTGTGGTGCTTCTTCTTCTTTCTGCAGAACTTCTCTAGGCCGCTTTGTACCTCTCATGGTTCCTCTCATCCGCGGTTGCGAACTTGTCTCTGTTTCTTCTGCTTGTTTACTTCCTTTCTTGTGTTTAGGTACTGTAGCACTCTTGACGTATTGAGCCAGCTCCACTGAAGATGGCATCTCCCGCAAATATTTGCGCATGCCCAATGCATGGTAAATCATTATTGTGAGGGAAGTGGTTCCATTGAGGAATTTCTTATTTTCCCATTTCTTTTTGGCCTCAAACAATCTTTCTTGCACATATGGGGTAAGATTTACTTGATTGCCAATTTGTTTTATGGCATGAGACAATAACTGGACAATAATTTTTTGAGGGGCCGTGTATCTGTTCATGCTCGGAAAACAAAAATGTTGGTGAATCAACCTGACCTCCTCTTCAATGTCCACTCTGTTAATGTCGACAAAGGTTCTAGTATTTGCTCCACGAATTTCTTCTTTGGCCGTATTGACACCATCCTTCTCCCATTCAAAAGCTTCCTTAATTAAGTCGTGGGAGAATTGAACGACTACCCATTCACCATTCTTATCCATCACATTGGCTTCTGGCACCAATGGATCATGTAGTGCTGGTCTTAAAGTGTTCATAACCTGTGTGCATCGTTGGAAGTCCGGCTTGTAGATGGGTAACTCAAAATATTTGTGAATTCCTGCTTTCTTCATGATATCAATTGTAGATGGCATGCCATGCAAAATCTTGAAGTCCTGGGACATGATCGGAAAGTGGTGATCCGTGTCCATAATCTTTATGTTGGCCAAAAAGAGATATTCTTCCACAGGCTGTTCATCTCTGAACCAATGTCCTTTTGCTTTCGTAAGGCATTGGGGAGGAAATTCCTGGACCTCCTCTTGGATTGTAGCTTCAGAGTCTTCAGAAGCCATCTGCACTTAATAGAGTGTTAATCAGTATCCATATATTTTTTAGCACTCCTCCTCCATGTGTTGATCAATAATTTACTATTGCTCCGAGTGCATGGTGCCGTCCCTTTCCCGTGGGTGTGAGAAGGGTAATACCTGAATTTTTTATGTGGTTTTATATTTTTTGCTGAAAAGAAAACATAAAGGTTAGTCCATAGCCGAAGCGAAGTTTATGTACAGAGTAGGGCCATTCCTATTAGTTTAAAGCTATGATCTAATCTCACTTGGAGATCGTGCACCACTATTTCGATAATGTACATCCTGTACCGAATGCATGGCCTTGTAATGTGGCCCTATCATGCATACTTGAGGTGCATCAGACACAACATGAGTGCACTCGGGTGCTTTATTTCCTCGATCATTTGCTCCTTGTGGTAGCTTTGGTTTCCAGATCCATTTTGAGAACACTGAGAAAGGTTGTCGGGTTTTCTCGATTCGTGTAGTTGTTGGTGTTCCATTTGCCTTATCCACAGTCCGATGGAATTTGGCCTCTCTTGGCGATCTTCTCTGATGATTCATATGTGTTGTTGACTTTTGCCTCGTCTGCTGTGGTGTTTCCTCTTTGGTCTTCACATTCTGTTTAGCTACTTGTATGGCCTTTTTGGGAATCCATATCTGATGTCGAGATCTTTGAGCTTCAAGCAGGGGCTTGGCAATCCATACTTGAACTGGTTCTGTTCGTTTATCACTCTTTGTGGCAGATTTGGTGATGTCCGTTTCCTTCTTCAAAGTGCTTGGGGACATTTTTTGACTCTGTACCTGATCTTTTCGTATCCATATATATTTGAATGGTGGTCCGTTCGAGTATCTGCTTGTTGGTTTCCAATAGTGCGATCTTTGGAGGCCTTGAGCCTGTTTAGGAGAGAGTGTCTCCTCGATGGTTGGCTGATTCTCATCTACTTCGGGTAGCTTCGACACTACAGCGGATGTCGGAATGATTAAAGTTTCAGTTTCTATGCATTTGCTTTCTGAGGGTTGAGCACAGTCGCTACTAGCTTTCGTCGCTTCTTGAACTTCCTCTGATCTTGGTATTGACATGGCTTGGTTACATGGTTTCTCTTCAAGCAAGCTGAAAACCTCTTTATGCCCTATCGTGGCTGAAATATATCCTTGAGCCAGATGGATACATGCTTCTGTTTCAATGATCCAGTCTCGTCCCAGAATGAAGTCTTCCATTAAATCGTTATCCTCACATACTAGGACTCTTTGCTCCATGGAGGAATTTCCTATGTGAAGGGACACATTAGTTGTTCCAATACAGTCTAGGGTGTGACCTCCAATTCCTATTAGTTTGGCTTTCGTGGGATTCAATTCCAATTGTAATTCATTGGCTATTCTCTTTCGCATACAACTGAGGCCTGCTCCTGAGTCTATCAATGCGTCTATCAATTTATACTCAGTCTTGCCAATCCCTAGGTTTAAGTAAGGTTGTGTTTTACATATACCCGTTGTGTCACCATTTTTGATCTGGTAGTTTGCCATAGGGATGGGCTCTTCTCCTTGGAGATAGCGTTCATCTCTTTGCCTGATCCACTCCTTGCGTTTCCTAATGCGTTCTAGGGCTTCCTGTCTTGCTTCTTCTCGTATTCGTTCTTCTTCCCTTTTCCTACTTTGGGCTCCCAACAGTCTAGCTAGCATTTCATCCGTCAATGGTTCCATGAATCGTTTTACTCGGCATCCACTGATGTAATTAGGAAGAATGTCTCCGTCTAGTGTGGCAAGATTGACTGCACCACTAGTGGAGATTCGATTTATAATGAGGGGACCATATCCGCTTTTTTGGAGCTTCTTTGCGTGCTGTTTTAGGGTGTATACTAGGACTAAGTCGCCTTCTTTTAGTCCCTTATCTTTAATATGTGAGTCATAGTATGCCTTTTGTCTCCGTTTAGCGGCATAGATGCCTGCTACCGCTTGCAATCTAGTCTCATGCAGCTTTTCGATTTGATCTAATTGCTGAGACAATTCATGACCGTTCCACTCGTATTGTTGGGCTACTTTTAATGTAGGTACTAAGAAGTCGATTGGAAAAATTGCATTCTGCCCATACACTAGGTTGAAAGGTGTAGTTCCAATGGCCGTTTTATATGCCACTCGGAAGGCCCAAATTGCGTGATGCAATTGTTTGTCCCAGTCTGACCTTCCGTTATTGACAATCTTTGTCAAGACAGTACAAAGTACTTTGTTGGAACTTTCAGCCTGTCCGTTGGCTTGAGGATGGTATGGGGCTGATTTTTTGTGGATCACTAGAAATTCATTCATTAGGGATTCAATGACTTCGTTTAGGAAATGAGTTCCCCGATCACTCACTATTTCGATTGGTAGTCCAAATCGTGTAAAAATGTGCTCAAAAAGAAATTTTGCTGTAGTTTGAGCATCATTTTTGCGAGTGGCTTTCGCTTCTACCCACTTTGTGAAGTAGTCGGTGGCTACTATGATGTACTCCGCGTGTGATCCTTTTGCAGGTGGATTGATAGGTCCTATGAAATCAATACCCCACTTGGTAAATGCTCTTGCACAAACCATGGGTCTTAAAGGCATGTCATCTCTTCTAATGGGATATTTTGCTCTCTGGCATGTTTCACAGCTTCTCACATATGTTTCTGCGTCCATATGTAAGGTTGGCCACCACAAGCCTGCAAAGAGAATCATCTTGACCGTTCTTTCTGCTGAAAAATGTCCTCCCGCAGCTCCTGCGTGCGCCATTTCTAATATAGGAAGATACTCTCCTTCATGCACGCACAATCTGAGTTGATTGTCTCTTCCTCTTCGAAACAATTGTCTCCCCATGATCACATAATCTTTGCTCAATTCTTCTAGGGATCGCTTTCTTGCTAGACTAGCTCCTATTTCATGCTCTTTTGTTTTGAGGAATTGCACTAATGATTTACTCCAATTAGGCGCTATGGTAGAAAAAGGTAAGGACACGTGATCCTCAGGGCTAGTTTCCTGGCATTCCACACAAGTACTTACATACTCGTGAACGTCCTTGGACACATCGGGCCAATATACGCCTATTCTTTTTAATTCTCGTATTGTTCCGTGCATCCCTTGATGGGTTTTCCACTTGTTGACATGTGCTTGCTGAATTAGTTGCTTCTGTTCATCCTCCTCGACACATCTCAATAAAACTCCGTTAGGTTCCTTATAATACATGTTTCCTACGACGATGTGTAAGTTCCTTGATTGAAACATTTCTTTTTTGCTATTCCCGTTGATTGGGTGCTGAGGGCCATGAGTGAGTATGGGAATTAATCGTTCCGCCCACTTAGGACATACTTCAAGATTGAACAAATATGTATCTGGTAATTCATCCGGTACTCCGTTAGGTGGCTCTCCGTGTTTTAATCTAGAAAGGTGGTCTGCTCTCACATGTGTGTTTCCTTTTTTAACCACTACCTCAAAGTCAAACTCCATTAGTAACAAGAACCATCGTACCAATCTCCCTGTGTTGCAAGGCTTATTGACTAGATACAACAAGGCTTGATGGTCAATGAAGAATTTGAACTTGTTGGCTAAGAGGTAATGTCTAAACTTCTTCACTGCGTAGACCATTCCTAAGCCCTCTCTTTCCGTAGTCGTGTAATTTCTCTCTGCTTGGTTTAATTGTCTACTCGCGTAAGCGATTGGATGATCAAGCTTTCCTTCATCGGCCGGTTGAGCCAGGATACATCCAATTGCATAGTTAGAAGCATCTACATGAATATGAAAAGGCTTGTTCCAGTTTGGTGATTTTAGAATTGGGGCTGTACTCAGCCTCTTTTTAAGCTCGATGAAGGCCTTCTCACACTCGTCCGTCCAAGTGAACTGAGTCAATAGACCGTATAAGGGTTTAGCTATTATGGCATACATGTGAATAAACCTACGGTAATATCCACAGTGTCCCATAAAGGCTTGTACTTCTTTCGCATTCTTGGGTCTTGGCAAGTCCAATATGACTTTAATCTTATCCTCATCTGTAGATATTCCATTCTTTGAAACAATGTGTCCTAGGATTTTTCCTTGTCTTACCATGAAGACACATTTTTCTGGGTTTAAGCAAACTCTATACTGCCTACATTTGTTGAATATTTTCCGCAGTTCCGGTATGTGGTCTGGTCGTTGATTTGAGTATGTACACAAATCATCTACGTATACTTCCATGCTTTTTCTGAGAAATTCTTTGAAAACATGACACATCAATCGTTGGAAGGTGGCTGGCGCATTAGTGAGCCCGAAAGGCATCACCCTAAATGCATAGATTCCCCATTCAGTCGCGAATGCGGTTTTATGCTGGTCCTCAGTTGCAATAGCTACTTGGTTATAACCAGAGAATCCATCCAAGAAGCTATAGACCTCCTTGCCGGCAACTCTTTCCAAAAGATGGTCTGTGATGGGTAAAGGGAAACTATCTCGTATAGTTGCTGCATTTACTTTTTTCAAGTTGATACACACCCTTAGTTTTCCGTTTTTCTTGGGCACGACAACTAGTGGTGATACCCATTCTGTGTGTTCAATCTCATAAATGAATCCTGCCGCTAGTAATTTGTCAATTTCTTCCTTTATTTTCGCAGCGTAAACTTCGTTATACGTGTAAGGGCGTTGTTTAGAAGGTTTCGCATCTGCAGTCATAGGGATTCGATGAGCGCATATGCTAGGTTCTACACCCTTAAGGTCTTTGTACGTCCAAGCAAATACATCTCGATATTCTCGGATAAGGTGGATGAGTTCCTCTTCTTCCTCGTCTGATACGTCTTTCCCAATATACGTGCACCTTTCTTCTCCATCTTCTATCGTTACAACCACTTTTTTGGTTTGTTCCTTGTTATCATAGGCTTCTCCGTCTCGTGCTTCTCGTTTAGGCATTTGAGTTGCTATTTTCCTTTCTTCCACTTCATATCTTTTAAAATGTTCTGGAACTTCGAAGTGGTCTGGTTCAGGTTCCACTTTACTTGTGTCCTCTCTATGCTCGTGTATTCTTGGGATGGTATCAATTGCTAAGACTTTTGTCGGCCTTTCTTTTGATTCCTTTTGCATGGTTTCTAAATATTGTTCTTCAGAGTCGAACTCTGGTTCCATTTCTATGCTTTCGTACTCTTCTTTCTCCTCTTCCTCTACAATTTCTCCTCCTTCTACTTCTTGGAGAACGACCATGTAAAGGTTCACATCATATCCTTCCTCGTCTATACAGTCGTTCATCGTCAATACTTCTTCATTCACACAAACGTCTAATGTGGCTAGGATTTCCATCCAGCCATGTGGTTCGAAGAGTTCATCTGAAAAAATTTGAGGCATATAGTCGGGGTCTTCTATCGATCGATAATTAGGATGCCCTATTGGCCACATTTGTTTTTTACACTTCTCCTTCTTTGCTTCTTTGCACATCCACAACTGGGCATCCTCGTGCATCCAAGATTGGTCACTTGATCCAGCGCTGTGAATGGATAGGTCATCTTTCTCTTTGTGGACTGGATTCCATTGTAATGGAGGGACATCCCGATAAGCGAATGTGTGCAGGTTTATCTTGGTGGTGTTCCCTTGATGTTGGAGATATAATGAATCTCTGCCCCAATCTTGTACTACTCGCATCTGTCGCATGAATGGTCGTCCCAATATCATTTCGTAATTGTTTGCTTTTTCGAACTTACATATGGCCAATGTGTGTTCAAACTCTACTCCACAAGTGGTCAGTTTGATTCTTTCCAATATTCCTAAGGGTTTCTCTACATGACCATCTGCTAATTGTAGCTTCATGCGCGTGGGTCGTAAGGCAGGTTTTCCCCATTTTTCCCATATTTCCTTGGTGGCGATCCCTACTCCCGCTCCCGTGTCTAGGATGGCCTTGGTTATGTACCGATTGTAGGTGACAGGTAAGCACGTATTTCCTTCGTCTCCTTCACTAAATTCTCCTACTTTGTCAACTGGAACTTGTATTGTGGAGTGGGTTTCTTTTTCCTTTCCTTTCATTTCTCCTTTCTCTGCTGGTGGCTCTATTTGATTTGCTAGCTGCCTCCATAGATGGGGTCTAAGTTGAAGCAACTCTTCCACCGTCAATTTGCATTGCACCTTTGTTTTCTTAAGTTCTGTTAGATTGTGTGAACTCTCTTCTGAGTTTCCTTTTTCTTTCCCATGCACTGTGGGTGCTCGTATTATTATAGACTCTCTTTCATATTCTCCCATGTAATTAGGCAACGTCGAAATGCTCATGGTTTCCTCTCTTCCTTTATCAAATCTTGACACTTCCTCATATGCTTCCTCTAGGTTATGATCATGGTGACTATCTTCTCCAACTATTTCCTCAAAAGGAGGTGGACTGATTCCATCCTTTTTCCATTGCTCTTCTCTAATTCTTTTCCACAAATCTTTGGACCAATCTTCCTCTAGGTCGGGTATTATGGATACCTGTTCCCCTTGAAATTTCATTCGTTCATTTCGTTCATCTTCCCGCCTAGGCTCCTTATCCTTAGGTTGTATAAACTCTTCATATAGTTCCTGTGCGATCCTTGTTTCAGGTAAAATTGGGATAGTTTTTTCTAGAATCGCCTGTGCTACTTCTATGAGCTTTTTGCATATCGCCAGTCTTTCTTTCTCTAATTCCCCTTGAGGATAGAGTCTTTCATGTTGTTCTAGGTTTGGTCCCATTTTGATTCTAGCTTGGTATGCTTTTAGCCACATGTCCAAGTCGTCTGGCTTTGGGTCAGCTAGAATTGATCCTGGCTTCTTTGCCTCAGAGTTGATTGGTGGGGTTTCAGGGATCTCCTCATGCGTTTTTTGTTCATTATGCTTTCTAGAAACTTTTGCTTGTTTTTTGCCGTCTTTGCTCTTGTTTCTTGCCCATTTCTCTTTGAGCTTTTCTCGTCTTTCTTTCCATTTTTGTACTTTGGTGTTTTGGGTATTCTCGCATGAGTTTTCTGAATCCTCGACTATCTGAATGTTAGCGTCTCCTGTTTTATTGTTCTCTAGTTTCTCTTCAGGTTGTTTTCCTGTTTGTTGTTTTGCTTAAGCTCTAGTAATAGCTTTCAGCGGTACAGTGTACTCCTTATCACTTCCAGATTCTTCTATGACCTCTATTACATTGATTGGTGTAGGACCTTGAGTTTTTGTAGGGTTCTTAGGGCAATCTCTGAAAAGATGTTCTTTCCCGCAATCACTACAATATCCTTCCCAAATCCTAGGTGGTGGGGGGTTGTAAGGTCGAGGACACTCCCGAATGAAGTGATCCCCTCCGCATCTATAACACGGTCCTCTCTGCACTGGTGGTCTAATAGGAGGTCTCAATGGTTGTTGTGCTTTGGGCATTGTGTACATTAAAGTTGCAGTTTCCGCTCCATAATTCTGATCAAATCCTTCATATCCATAATAGGCCACGTCATATGCTGGTTCATATTCCATCATGTTGGCTTCGTAAGGATAGTACTCTCCTGGTGGAGGTTCATACCGTTGGTTGGTTGATTCTACATTGGTCGCTATTGAAGCTGGTATTATGGCTCTCTCCAAGTTTTCTTCCGGTTGAGTATACTTCACAGGTACAACTTGTTGAGGTTGTGACAGTTGGGGTCCCAACACTGGTTGTGGTGGTGGATACGGTGCTTGCTCATATTGTCTTTGTACTCCTACCGGATACGGATTGTATCTAGGCATCTCCCTACCAAGCTCTCTAGGAGGGTATCCATAAGGTCGGTATTGTGGTGGATTGACAGGTCGTGGTTGCCTATTAAAGGGACAGTTCTCAGTTGTATGATTGGTATATTTTTGCTCGATGTGACAGTATGAAGAAGTCCCTTGTTGTTGCTGTCTGTTGTGTGGATACATTGGTTGTGCACCAGCTCCTCCTCTGGCACACAAGTGTGTGGGATGTTCTCCTCCACATAAGTTACACCTCCTCAACATAGGCACTCTTTGAGCTGGATATTGGTAAGCTCTCTGTCCTTGGACTCCTAGTTTCTTTGCTAATAGTTCGGCTAGTTCTTCCATATTACTAGAATTGGTCGTAACCGTACTTCTTGAGTCTTCTGATTTTGTGAGGTCGGTAGTACCTTTAAGGTCCTCAGCAAGGTTATCTTCCAAGTCGATGCACTCTTGAAGACACTCACTCAATGTTTGTAGCCTTTTCACATACACTAGGGTTCTTAGGGTCCCGTTAGAGAGTCCATCTAAAAACAGTGAAATCATCTTTTGTTGAGTCGGTCTCTCAGCCATCGGGCATCTATCCACGTACTGGTTGAATCTTCGGGCAGCAGTCTTCACAGTTTCATTAGGGTTTTGTTTAAAGCTATGAATCAAAGATGCAGAATTGTGTTTAATCCCTCTCTTTGTGAATTCTCCGATGAATTCTTGAAAGAATTGTTCCATGTTTCCAAATCGATTGGGATCTAAAGGTTGGAACCAAGTTAGAGCTGTTCCTGTGAGGGTGAGTCCAAAAGACTCATACTGCACAAAGAAGTCCTCTACTTGCTCCGCTCTTAGAACTTGTTTAAATTCGGCAATATGATCATATGGCTCCCCTGATCCATCATAATGGTTTCTCACAAACTTAGCTACTTGGATTGGTCTCAATCTTCTCATTGGTTCAGGCGGTCTAGGCATTACAGGGAAGACCGGGGCAGCTGGTCGTGGTGGAGGCATTCCTGGCTGTCCTCCCACAGGTGGTCGTGGTCTGACCGGTGGTCGGAAACGGTTCCCCATCCCTGTGTGGGTCTGATTATGTGTGTGCTCACCTGGAGTTGCAAACTGTACATGAGTACGGTTGGGCACACTTCTTTGATTGGTCTGTCCTGATGTGGTATGTTCCGTCTCTGGTTGATTTCCAAAAGGATTCTGCGAGGTAGTTGCCTGCTCCCTCTGAGGAAATACAGGCGCACCCATATATCTCAGCCGAGCCTTGTCTAGGACACCTACCGGCCAATATCTTCTTTGATTCTTATCTAGGTAAGTGAGTCTAGTTTCGTCCTCTGGGTCTTTCAACTCATAGAATGTCATGGGGCTCTCTCCTATTCCTTGAACGGGTACGTCAGTTTGAAGCAATAAGTCTGCTCCGTGAATCATGTAGACTTCCAACAGGTAGTCGTCTTGAGGTATCAAGTCTCCTCTCAAGACCCGTGATACTTGTGATCTAGACCTAGACCTAGACCTAGACCTAGACCTAGACGTAGACTTAGACTTAGACCTGGATCTAGACCTTGACGTAGAGCTTGACCTAGACCCTGACCTAGACATAGACCCAGACGTAGACTTAGACCTAGACCTAGACCTAGACCTAGGCCTAGACTAGAGCTAGAGCTAGACCTAGACCTAGACCTAGACCTTCACCTTGACCTAGAGCTAGACTTAGAACTAAACCAAGACCTAGACCTAGACCTAGACCTAGACCTAGACCTAGACATAGACCTAGACCTAGACCTATATATGTGTGTGTAGTATATATATATATATATATATATATATATATATATATATATATATATATATATATATATATGTATATGTGTGTGTGTGTGTATGTATGTTTGTGTATGAATGTGTGTGTGTCTAGACCGAGACCTAGACCTAGACCTAGACCTAGACCTAGACATAGACCTAGACCCAGACCTAGACCTAGACCTTTACCTAGACCTAGACCTTGAGCTACACCTTGACCTAGACCTAGACCTAGACATAGTTCTAGATCTAGACCTAGACCTAGACCTAGAACTAGACCTAGACCTAGACCTAGACCTAGAGCTAGACCTAGACCTAGACCTAGACCTAGACCTAGACCTAGACCTAGACCTTGACCTAGACCTAGACCTAGGCTTAGACCTAGACCTAGAGCTAGACGTAGACCTGGATCTAGACCTTGACCTAAACCTTGACCTAGACCTAGACCTTGACCTAAACCTTGACCTAGACCTAGACCTAGACCAAGCCCTAGACCTTGACCTAGACCTTGACCTAGACCTTGACCTAGACCTTGACCTAGACCTAGACCTAGACCGACCTAGACCTAGACCTAGACCTAGACCTAGACCTGGACCTAGAGCTAGACCTAGACCTTGACCTAGACCTTGACCTAGACCTAGACCTAGACCTAGACCTACACCTAGACCTAGACCTAGACCTAGACCGAAACCTAGACCTAGACCGAGACCTAGATCGAGACCTAGACCGAGACGTAGACCGAGACCTAGACCTAGACTTGGACCTAGACCTAGACCTAGACCTGGTCCTAGACCTACACCTAGACCTAGACCTAAAGCTAGACCTAGATCTAGACCTAGACCTAGACCTAGACCCAGACGTAGACCTAGACCTAGACCTAGACATAGAACTAGACCTAGACCTAGAACTAGACCTAGACCTAGACCTAGACCTAGACTTAGACCTAGACGTAGACCTTGACCTAGACCTAGACTAGACCTTGACCTAGACCTTTACCTAGACCTAGGCCTTGGCCTAGACCTAGACCTAGATGTAGATCAAGACCTAGATCTAGACCTAGACCTAAACCTAGACCTTGACCTCGACCTAGACCTAGACCTAGAGCTAGAGCTAGACCTAGAGCTACACCTAGACCTAGACCTAGACCTAGACCTAGACCTATATATGTGTGTGTGTGGATGTATGTATATATATATATATATATATATATATATATATATATATATATATATATATATATATATATATATATATATATATATATATATATATATATATATATATATGTATGTATGTATATTTGTATATATATAGTAGTATATATATATATATATATATAATATATATATATATATATATATATATATATATATATATATATATATATATATATATATATATATATATATATATATATATATATATATATATATATATATATATATACATATCTAGACCTAGACCAAGACCTAGATACATAGATACATACCTAGACCTAGACCTGGATCTATACCTTGACCTAGACCTAGACCTAGACCTAGACCTAGACCTCGATCTAGACCTTGACCTAGACCTAGACCTAGACCTAGACCTAGACCTAGACCTAGACCAAGACCTACACCTAGACCTAGACCTAGACCTAGAACTAGACCTAGACCTAGACCTAGACCTAGACCTAGACCTAGACCTAGAGCTATACCTAGTCCTAGACGTAGACCTAGACCTAGACCTAGACCTAGACATAGACCTAGACCTAGACCTAGACCTAGACCTAGACCTAGACCTAGACCTAGACCTAGACCTAGACCTTGACCTAGAGCTTGACCTAGAGCTTGACCTAGAGCTAGACCCAGACCTAGACTTAGACCTAGACCTACACCTAGACCTAGGCCTAGACTAGAGCTAGACCTAGACCTAGACCTAGACCTAGACCTTCACCTTGACCTAGACCTAGACCTAGAACTAAACCTAGACCTAGACCTAGACCTAGACCTAGACCTAGACCTAGACCTAGACCTAGACCTAGACATAGACCTAGACCTAGACCTATATATGTGTGTGTGTATGCGTATATATGTGTGTGTATTATATATATATATATATATATATATATATATATATATGTGTGTGTGTATATGTGTATGTGTGTGTGTATGTATGTGTGTGTATGTATGTGTGTGTGTCTAGACCGAGACCTAGACCTAGACCTAGACCGAGACCTAGACGTATACCTAGACCTAGACCTAGACCTAGACCTTTACCTAGACCTAGACCTTGAGCTACACCTTGACCTAGTCCTAGACCTAGACCTAGATCTAGATCTAGACCTAGACCTAGACCTAGAGCTAGAGCTAGACGTAGACCTAGACCTAGACCTAGACCTAGACCTAGACCTAGACCTAGACCTAGACCTAGACCTAGACCTAGACCTAGACCTAGACCTAGACCTAGACCTAGACCTAGACCTAGACCTAGATCTAGACCTTGACCTAGCCCTTGACCTAGACCTTGACCTAGACCTTGACCTAGACCTTGACCTAGACATAGACCTAGACCTATACCTTGACCTAGAGCTAGACCTAGACCTAAAGCTAGACCTAGACCTAGACCTAGACCTAGACCTAGACCTAGACCTAGACCTAGACCTAGACCTAGACCTAGAACTAGACCTAGACCTAGACCTAGACCTAAACGTAGACCAAGACCTAGACCTAGACCTAGACCTAGACCTAGACCTACACCAAAACCTAGACCTAGACCTAGACCTTGACATAGACCTTGACCTAGACCTTGACCTAGACCTTGATGTAGACCTAGACCTAGATCTAGACCTAGACCTAGACCTACACCTAGACCTAGACCTAGACCTAGACCTAGACCTAGTCCTAGACCTAGACCTAGACCTAGACCTAGACCTAGACCTAGACCTAGACCTAGACCTATACCTAGACCTAGATGTAGACATAGACCTAGACCTAGACCTAGATCTAGACCTAGACCTAGACCTAGACCTAGACCTAGACCTAGACCAAGACGTAGACCTAGACCTAGACCTAGACCTAGACCTAGACCTAGACCTAGACCTAGAGCTATACCTAGACCTAGATGTAGACCTAGACGTAGACCTAGACCTAGACCTAGACATAGACCTAGACCTAGACCTAGACCTAGACCTAGACCTAGACCTAGACCTAGACCTAGACCTAAACCTTCACCTAGAGCTTGACCTAGACCTTGACCTAGAGCTAGACCCAGACCTAGACTTAGACCTAGACCTACACCTAGACCTAGGCCTAGACTAGAGCTAGACCTAGACCTACACCTAGACCTAGACCTTCACCTTGACCTATTCCTAGACCTAGAACTAAACCTAGACCTAGACCTAGACCTAGGCTAGACCTAGACCTAGACCTAGACCTAGACCTAGACCTAGACCTTTACCTAGACCTAGACCTTGAGCTACACCTTGACCTAGAACTAGACCTAGACCTAGATCTAGATCTAGACCTAGACCTAGACCTAGAGCTAGAGCTAGACCTAGACCTAGACCTAGACCTAGACCTAGACCTAGACCTAGACCCAGACCTAGACCTAGACCTCGATCTAAACCTTGACCTAGACCTTGACCTAGACCTTGACCTAGACCTTGACCTAGACCTAGACGTAGACCTATACCTTGACCTAGAGCTAGACCTAGAGCTAGACCTAGAGCTGGATCTAAACCTTGACCTAGACCTAGACCTAGACCTAGACCTAGACCTAAACCTAGACCTAGACCTAGACCAAGACCTAGATACATAGATACATACCTAGACCTAGACGTCGATCTAGACCTTCACCTAGACTTAGACCTAGACCTACACCTAGACCTGGATCTAGACCTTGCCCTAGACCTAGACCTAGACCTAGACCTAGTCCTAGACCTAGACCTAGACCTAGACCTAGACCTAGACCTAGACCTAGACCTAGACTTAGACCTAGACCTAGACCTAAACCTAGACCTGGATCTAGACCTTGACCTAGATCTTGACCTAGACCTTGACCTAGACCTAGACCTTGACCTAGACCTTGACCTAGACCTAGACCTACACCAAGCCCTAGACCTTGAACTAGACCTTGACCTAGACCTTGAACTAGACCTAGACCTATACCTAGACCAAGACCTAGACCTAGACCTGGACCTAGAGCTAGACGTAGACCTTGACCTAGACCTTGACCTAGACCTAGACCTAGACCTAGACCTAGACCTAGAACTAGACCTAGACCTAGACCTAGACCTAAACCTAGACCTAGACCGAGACCTAGATCGAGACCTAGACCGAGACGTAGACCGAGACCTAGACCTAGACTTGGACCTAGACCTAGACCTAGACGTAGCCCTAGACCTAGACCTAGAGCAAGACCTAAAGCTAGACATAGACCTAGACCTAAACCTAGACCTAGACCTAGACCAAGACCTAGACCTAGACCTAGACATAGACCAAGAACTAGACCAAGACCTAGAACTAGACCTAGACCTAGACCTAGACCTAGACCTAGAGCTAGACCTAGACCTTAACCTAGACCTAGACCTTTACCTAGACCTTGACATAGACCTAGGCCTAGACCTATACCTAGACCTAGATCTCTAGGTCTAGGTCTAGGTCTAGGTCTAGGTCTAGGTCTTCATCTAGGTCTAGGTCTAGGTCTAGGTCTAGATCAAGGTCTATGTCTAGGTCTAGGTTAAGGTCTAGGTCTAGGTCTAGGTCTAGGTCTTGGTCTAGGTCTAAGTCTAGGTCTAGGTCTAGGTCTAGGTCTTCGTCTAGGTCTAGGTCTAGGTCTAGGTCTAGGTCAGGGTCTGGATCTAGGTCAAGGTCTAGATCGAGCTCTAGGTCTAGCTCTAGGTCTAGCTCTAGGTCAAGTTATAGTTCTAGGTCTAGGTCTAGGTCAAGGTCGAGGTCAAGGTCTAGGTCAAGGTCTAGGTCAAGGTCTAGGTCAAGGTCTAGACCCAGGTCTAGGTCTAGGTCTAGGTCTAGGTCTAGGTCTAGGTCTAGGTCTAGGTCTAGGTCTAGTTCTAGGTCTAGATCTAGGTCTAGGTCTAGTTCTAGGTCTAGGTCTAGGTCTAGGTCTAGATCTAGGTCTAGGTCTAGGTCTAGGTCAAGGTGTAGGTAAGGGTCTAGGTCTAGGTAAAGGTCTAGGTCTAGGTCTAGGTCTAGCTCTAGGTCTAGGTCTAGGTCTAGGTCTAGGTCTAGGTCTAGGTCTAGGTCTAGGTCTAGGTCTAGGGCAAGGTCTAGGTCAAGCTCTAGATCTAGGTCAAGGTCTAGGTCTAGGTCTAGGTGTCTCTGTCTAGGTCTCGTTCTAGGTCTAGGTCTCGGCCTAGGTCTAGGTCTAGGTCTAGATTTAGGTCTAGGTCTAGGTCTAGGTCTACGTCTAGGTCTAGGTCAAGGCCTAGGTCAAGGTCTAGGTCTAGGTCTAGGTGTCTCTGTCTAGGTCTCGATCTAGGTCTAGGTCTCGGCCTAGGTCTAGGTCTAGGTCTAGGTTTAGGTCTAGGTCTAGGTCTAGGTCTAGGTCTAGGTCTAGGTCAAGGCCTAGGTCTAGGTCTAGGTCTAGGTCTAGGTCTAGGTCTCGGCTTAGGTCTAGGTCTAGGTCTAGATTTAGGTCTAGGTCTAGGTCTAGGTCTACGTCTAGGTATAGGTCAAGGCCTAGGTCAAGGTCTAGGTCTAGGTCTAGGTATCTCTGTCAAGGTCTCGATCTAGGTCTAGGTCTCGGCCTAGGTCTAGGTCTAGGTCTAGGTTTAGGTCTAGGTCTAGGTCTAGGTCTAGGTCTAGGTCTAGGTCAAGGCCTAGGTCAAGGTCTAGGTCTAGGTCTAGGTTTCTCTGTCTAGGTCTCGATCTAGGTCTAGGTCTCGGCCTAGGTCTAGGTCTAGGTCTAGGTTTAGGTCTAGGTCTAGGTCTAGGTCTAGGTCTAGGTCTAGGTCTAGGTCAAGGCCTAGGTCAAGGTCTAGGTCTAGCTTTAGGTCTAGCGCTAGGTCTAGCATAGATCCATACCTAGACCGAGACATGGATCTAGACCTTGACCTAGACCTAGACCTAGACCTAGACCTAGACGAAGACCTAGACCTAGACCTAGACCTAAACCTAGACCTAGACCAAGACCTAGACCTAGACCTAGACCTAGACCTTGACCTAGACCTAGACCTAGACCTTGACCTAGACCTAGACCCAGACCTAGACCTATACCTATACCTAGACCTAGTCGAGGACCTAAACCTTGACCCAGACCTACACCGAGACCTATAGCGAGACCTAGACCGAGACCTAGACCGAGACCTAGAAATACACCTAGACCTAAACCTAGACCTAGACCTAGAGCTTGACCTAGAACTAGACCTAGGCCTAGACCTAGACCTAGGTCTAGACCTAGACCTAGGCCTAGACCTAGACCTAGATCGAGACCTAGACCTAGACCTAGACCTAGACCTAGACCTAGACCTAGACCTAGACCTAGACCTAGACCTAGACCTAGACCTAGACCTAGAGCTAGACCTAGACCCTGACCTAGACCTAGACCTAGACCTAGACCTAGACCAAGACCTAGACGTAGACCTAGACCTTTACCTAGACTTAGACCAAGACCTAGGTCTTGGTCTCGGTCTAGGTCTCGGTCTAGGTCTCGGTCTGGGTCTCGGTCAAGGTCTAGGTCTTGGTCTAGGTCTAGGTCTAGGTCTAGGTCTAGGTCTAGGTCTGGATCTAGGTCTAGGTCAAGGTCTAGGTCGAAGTCTAGGTCAAGGTCTACTTCTAGGTGTAGGTCTAGGTCTTGGCTTTGTCTAGGTCTAGGTCTAGGTCTAGGTCTAAGTCTCCGTCTAGGTCTAGGTCTCGGTCTAGGTCTCGGTCAAGGCCTAGGTAGAGGTCTAGGTCTAGCTCCAGGTGTAGCACTAGGTCTAGCATAGATCCATGCCTAGACCTAGACCTGGATCTAGACCTTGACCTAGACTTAGACCAAGACCTAGACCTACACCGAGACCTAGACCTTGACCTAGACCTAGACCTTGACGTAGACCTAGACCCAGACCTAGACCTAGACCTAGACCTAGACCTAGACCTAGACCAAGACCTAGACCTTGACCTAGACCTAGACCGAGACCTAGACCGAGACCTATACCTAGACCTAGACCTAGACCTAGACCTAGACCTAGAACTATACCTAGGCCTAGACCTAGACCTAGACCTAGACCTAGACCTAGACCTAGACCTAGACCTAGACCTAGACCTAGACCTAGACCTAGACCTACACCTAGACCTACACGTAGAGCTAGACCTAGACCCTGACCTAGACCTAGACCTAGACCTAGACCTAGACAGAGACCTAGATGTAGACCTAGACCTTTACCTAGACCTTCACCTAGACCTTGACCTAGACCTAGACCTAGAAAAGACCTAGACCTAGAACTAGAAAAAGACCTAGACCTAGACCTAGACCTAGACATAGAACTAGACCTATATATGTGTGTGTGTGCGTGGTCTAGGTCTAGGTCTAGGTCTCGGTATAGGTCTCGGTCTAGGTCTCGGTCTAGGTCTAGTTCAAGGTCTAGGTCTTGGTCTAGGTCTAGGTCTAGGTCTAGGTCCAGGTCTAGGTCTAGGTCTAGGTCTAGGTCTGGGTCTAGGTCTAGGTCAAGGTCTAGGTCTAGTCTAGGTCAAGGTCTAGGTCTAGGTCTAGGTCTAGGTCTTGGCTTGGTCTAGGTCTAGGTCTAGGTCTAGGTCTAAGTCTCCATCTAGGTCTAGGTCTCGGTCTACGTCTCGGTCAAGGCCTAGGTCAAGGTCTAGGTCTAGGTATAGCTCTAGGTGTAGCACTAGGTCTTGCATAGATCCATACCTAGAGCTAGACCTGGATCTAGACCTTGACCTAGACTTAGACCAAGACCTAGACCTAGACCGAGACCTAGACCTTGACCTAGACCTAGACCTTGACCTAGACCTAGACCCAGACCTACACCTAGACCTAGACCTAGACCTAGACCTTGACCAAGACCTAGACTTTGACCTAGACCTACACCGAGACCTAGACCGAGACCTAGACCTAGACCTAGACCTAGACCTAGAACTAGACCTAGACCTAGACCTAGACCTAGACCTAGACCTAGACCTAGACCCAGACCTAGACCTAAACCTATATATGTGTGTGTTTGTGTATGTGCATATATATATATATATATATATATATATATATATATATATATATATATATATATATATATATATATATATATATATATATATATATATATATATATATATATATATATATATATATATATATTTACACACACACACACACACACATATATATATATATATATATATATATATATATATATATATATATATATATATATATATATATATATACGCGCACACACACATATATAGGTCTAGTTCTATGTCTAGGTCTAGGTCTTTTTCTAGGTCTAGGTCTAGGTCTAGGTCTAGGTCTAATTCTAGGTCTGGGTCTAGGTCTAGGTCAAGGTCTAGGTCAAGCTCTAGGTTAAGGTCTAGATCCAGGTCTAGGTCTAGGTATGTATCTATGTATCTAGGTCTTGGTCTAGGTCTACGTCTAGGTCTAGGTCTAGGTCTAGGTCTAGGTCTAGGTCAACGTCTAGATCAAGCTCTAGGTCTAGCTCTAGGTCTAGCTCTACGTCAAGGTATAGTTCTAGGTCTAGGTCTAGGTCAAGGTCCAGGTCAAGGTCTAGGTCAAGGTCTAGGTCAAGGTCTAGGTCAAGGTCTAGATCCAGGTCTAGGTCTAGGTCTAGGTCTAGGTCTAGGTCTAGGTCTAGGTCTAGTTCTAGGTCTAGATCTTGGTCTAGGTCTAGTTCTAGGTCTAGGTCTAGGTGTAGGTCTAGATCTAGGTCTAGGTCTAGGTCTATGTCAAGGTGTAGGTCAAGATCTAGGTCTAGGTAAAGGTCTAGGTCTAGGTCTAGGTCTAGGTCTAGGTCTAGGTCTAGGTCTAGGTCTAGGTCTAGGTCTAGGACTAGGTCTAGGGCACGGTCTAGGTCAAGCTCTAGATCTAGGTCAAGGTCTAGGTCTAGGTCTAGGTGTCTCTGTCTAGGTCTCGTTCTAGGTCTAGGTCTCGGCCTAGGTCTAGGTCTAGGTCTAGGTTTAGGTATAGGTCTAGGTCTAGGTCTAGGTCTAGGTCTAGGTCTAGGTCTACGTCAAGGCCTAGGTCAAGGTCTAGGTCTAGGTCTAGGTGTCTCTGTCTAGGTCTCGATCTAGATCTAGCTCTCGGCCTAGCTCTAGGTCTAGGTCTAGGTTTAGGTCTAGGTCTCGGTCTAGGTCTCGGTCTAGGTCTCGGTCTAGGTCTCGCTGTAGGTCTAGGTCAAGGTCTAGATCTTGGGCTAGGTCTAGGTCTAGGTATAGGTCTAGGTCTGGGTCTAGGTCTAGATCAAGGTCTACGTCTAGGTCTAGGTCAAGGTCTAGGTCTAGGTCTAGGTCTAGGTCTTGGTCTAGGTCTAGGTCTAGGTCTAGGTCTAGGTGTAGGTCTTCGTCTAGGTCTAAGTCTAGGTCTAGGTCTAGATCAAGGTCTAGATCCAGGTCCAGGTCTAGGTCTAGGTCTATGTCTAGGTCTATGTCTAGGTCTAGGTCTAGGTCTAGGTGTAGGTCAGGTCTAGGTCTAGGTCTAGGTCTAGGTCTAGTTCTAGGTCTAGGTCTAGGTCAAGGTGAAGGTCTAGGTCTAGGTCTAGCTCTAGGTCTAGCTCTAGTCTAGGTCTAGGTCTAGGTCTAGGTCTAGGTCTAAGTCTAGGTCTGGGTCTAAGTCTAGGTCAAGGTGTAGGTCAAGCTCTACGTTAAGGTCTAGATCCAGGTCTAGGTCTAGGTATGTATCTATGTATCGAGGTCTTGGTCTAGGTCTAGGTCTAGGTCTAGGTCTAAGTCTAGGTCTAGGTCTAGGTCTAGGTCAAGGTCTAGATCGAGCTCTAGGTCTAGCTCTAGGTCTAGCTCTAGGTCAAGTTATAGTTCTAGGTCTAGGTCTAGGTCAAGGTCGAGGTCAAGGTCTAGGTAAAGGTCTAGGTAAAGGTCTAGGTCAAGGTCTAGGTCAAGGTCTAGACCCAGGTCTAGGTCTAGGTCTAGGTCTAGGTCTAGGTCTAGGTCTAGTTCTAGGTCTAGATCGAGGTCTAGGTCTAGGTCTAGATCTATGTCTAGGTCTAGGTCTAGGTCAAGGTGTAGGTCAAGGTCTAGGTCTAGGTCAAGGTGTAGGTCAATATCTTGGTCTAGGTAAAGGTCTAGCTCTAGGTCTAGGTCTAGGTCTAGGTCTAGGTCTAGGTCTAGGTCTAGGTCTAGGTCTAGGTCTAGGTCTAGGTCTAGGTCTGGGGCAAGGTCTAGGTCAAGCTCTAGATCTAGGTCAAGGTCTAGGTCTAGGTCTAGGTGTCTCTGTCTAGGTCTCGTTCTAGGTCTAGGTGTCGGCCTAGGTCTAGGTCTAGGTCTAGATTTGGGTCTAGGTCTAGGTCTAGGTCTACGTCTAGGTCTAGGTTAAGGCCTAGGTCAAGGTCTAGGTCTAGGTCTAGGTGTCTCTGTCTAGGTCTCGATCTAGGTCTAGGTCTCGGCCTAGGTCTAGGTCTAGGTCTAGGTTTAGGTCTAGGTCTAGGTCTAGGTCTAGCTCAAGGTGTAGGTCAAGGTCTAGGTCTAGGTAAAGGTCTAGCTCTAGGTCTAGGTCTAGGTCTAGGTCTAGGTCTAGGTATAGGTCTAGGTCTAGGTCTAGGACTAGGTCTAGGGCACGGTCTAGGTCAAGGTCTAGGTCTAGGTCTAGGTCTAGGTGTCTCTGTCTAGGTCTCGTTCTAGGTTTAGGTCTCGGCCTAGGTCTAGGTCTACGTCTAGGTTTAGGTCTAGGTCTAGGTCTAGGTCAAGGCCTAGGTCAAGGTCTAGGTCTAGTTCTAGGTGTCTCTGTCTAGGTCTCGATCTAGGTCTAGGTCTTGGCCTAGCTCTAGGTCTAGGTCTAGGTTTAGGTCTAGGTCTAGGTCTAGGTCTAGGTCTAGGTCTAGGTCAAGGCCTAGGTCAAGGTCTAGGTCTAGCTTTAGGTCTAGCACTAGGTCTAGCATAGATCCATACCTAGACATAGACCTGGATCTAAACCTTGACCTAGACCTAGACCTAGACCTAGACGTAGACGAAGACCTAGACCTAGACCTAGACGTAAACCTAGACCTAGACCAAGACCTAGACCTAGACCTAGACCTAGACCTTGACCTACACCTAGACCTAGACCTTGATCTAGACCTAGACCCAGACCTTGACCTATACCTAGACCTAGACCTAGTCCAAGACCTAGACCTTGACCTAGACCTACAGCGAGACCTAGACCAAGACCTAGATCGAGACCTAGACCGAGACCTAGACCTACACCTAGACCTAAACCTAGACCTAGACCTAGACCTACACCTAGAACTAGACCTAGACCTAGACCTAGACCTAGGCCTAGACCTAGACCTAGACCGAGACCTAGACCTAGACCTAGACCTAGACCTAGACCTAGACCTAGACCTAGACCTAGACCTAGACCTAGAGCTAGACCTAGAGGTAGACCTAGACCCTGACCTAGACCTAGACCTATACCTAGAGCTAGAGCAAGACCTAGACGTAGACCTAGACCTTTACCTAGACCTTGACCTAGACCTTGACCTAGACCTAGACCTAGACCTAGACCTAGAAAAGACCTAGACCTAGACCTAGAAAAAGACCTAGACCTAGACCTAGACCTAGACATAGAACTAGACCAATATGTGTGTGTGTGTGTGTGGTCTAGGTCTAGGTCTAGGTCTGAGTCTAGGTCTCGGTCTAGGTCTCGGTCTGGGTCTAGGTCAAGGTCTAGGTCTTGCTCTAGGTCTAGATCTAGGTCTAGGTCTAGGTCTAGGTCTAGGTCTAGGAGTGGGTCTAGGTCTAGGTCTAGGTCTAGGTCTAAGTCTAGGTCTAGGTCTAGGTCTAGGTCTAGGTCTAGGTCTAGGCCTAGGTCTAGTTCTAGGTCTAGGTCTAGACCTAGACCTAGAACTAGACCTAGGCCTAGACCTAGACCTAGACCTAGACCTAGACCTTGACCTAGACCTAGACCTAGACCTAGACCTAGACCTAGACCTAAACCTAGACCTAGACCTAGACCTAGACCTAGACCTTGACCTAGATCTAGACCTTGACCTAGACCTTGAACTTGACCTAGACCTAGACCCTGACACTGACCTTGACCTTGACCCTAACCTAGACCTAGACCCTGACAGTGACCTTCACCTTGACCCTGACATTGACCTTGACCTTGACCTTGACCCTGGTCTAGGTCTAGGTCTAGGTCTAGGTCTAGGTCTAGGTCTAGGTCTAGGTCTAGGTCTAGGTCTAGGTCAGGTCTAGGTCTAGGTGAGGGTCTAGTTCTAGGTCTAGGTCTAGGTCTACGTCTTGGTCTAGGTCTAGGTCAGGGTCAAGGTCAAGCTCAGTGTCAGGGTCTAGGTCTAGGTCAAGTTCAAGGTCTAGGTCAAGGTCTAGCTCTAGGTGAAGGTCTAGGTCTAGGTCTAGGTCTAGGTCTAGGTCTAGGTCTAGGTCTAGGTCTAGGTCTAGGTCTAGGTCTAGGTCTAGGTCTAGGTCTAGGTCTAGGTCTAGGTCTAGGTCTAGGTCTAGGCCTAGGTCTAGTTCTAGGTCTAGCTGTAGGTCTATCTCTAGTCTAGGTCTAGGTCTAGGTCTAGGTCTAGGTCTAGGTCTAGGTCTAGGTCTAGGTCTAGGTCACGTCTAGGTCTAGGTCAGGGTCTAGGTCTAGGTCTACGTCTAGGTCTAGGTCTAGGTCTAGGTCTAGGTCTAGGTCTAGGTCTAGGTCAGGGTCAAGGTCAAGGTCAGTGTCAGGGTCTAGGTCTAGGTCAAGTTCAAGGTCTAGGTCAAGGTCTAGATCTAGGTCAAGGTCTAGGTCTAGGTCTAGGTCTAGGTCTAGGTCAGGTCTAGGTCTAGGTCTAGGTCTAGGTCTAGGTCTATCTCTAGTCTAAGTCTAGGTCAAGGTCTAGGTCAAGCTCTAGATTAAGGTCTAGATCCAGGTCTAGGTCTAGGTATGTATCTATGTATCTAGGTCTTGGTCTAGGTCTAGGTGTAGGTCTAGGTCTAGTTCTAAGTCTAGGTTAAGGTCTAGATCAAGCTCTAGGTCTAGCTCTAGGTCTAGCTCTAGGTCAAGGTATAGTTCTAGGTCTAGGTCTAGGTCAAGGTCCAGGTCAAGGTCTAGGTCAAGGTCTAGGTCAAGGTCTAGGTCAAGGTCTAGATCCAGGTCTAGGTCTAGGTCTAGGTCTAGGTCTAGGTCTAGGTCTAGGTCTAGGTCTAGGTCTAGTTCTAGGTCTAGATCTAGGTCTAGGTCTAGTTCTAGGTCTAGGTCTAGGTCTAGGTCTAGATCTAGCTCTAGGTCTAGGTCTAGGTCAAGGTGTAGGTCAAGGTCTAGGTCTAGGTAAAGGTCTAGCTCTAGGTCTAGGTCTAGGTCTAGGTCTAGGTCTAGGTCTAGGTCTAGGTCTAGGTCTAGGTCTAGGTCTAGGTCTAGGTCTAGGTCTAGGTCTAGGTCTAGGTCTAGGGCAAGCTCTAGGTCCAGCTCTAGATCTAGGTCAAGGTCTAGGTCTAGGTCTAGGTGTCTCTGTCTAGGTCTCGTTCTAGGTCTAGGTCTCGGCCTAGGTCTAGGTCTCGGCCTAGGTCTAGGTCTAGGTCTAGGTTTAGGTCTAGGTCTAGGTCTAGGTCTAGGTCAAGGCTTAGGTCAAGGTCTAGGTCTAGGTCTAGGTGTCTCTGTCTAGGTCTCGATCTAGGTCTAGGTCTCTGCCTAGGTCTAGGTCTAGGTCTAGGTTTAGGTCTAGGTCTAGATCTAGGTCTAGGTCTAGGTCTAGGTCTAGGTCAAGGCCTAGGTCAAGGTCTAGGTCTAGGTCTAGGTTTCTCTGTCTAGGTCTCGATCTAGGTCTAGGTCTCGGCCTAGGTCTAGGTCTAGGTCTAGGTTTAGGTCTAGGTCTAGGTCTAGGTCTAGGTCTAGGTCTAGGTCTAGGACAAGGCCTAGGTCAAGGTCTAGGTCTAGCTTTAGGCCTAGCACTAGGTCTAGCATAGATCAATACCTAGACCGAGACCTTGATCTAGACCTTGACCTAGACATTGACCTAGACCTAGGCCTACAGGAAGACCTAGACCTAGACCTAGACCTAGACCTAGACCTAGACCAAGACCTAGACCTAGACCTAGACCTAGACCTTGACCTAGACCTAGACCTAGACCTTGATCTAGACCTAGACCAAGACCTAGACCTATACCTAGACCTAGACCTAGTCCAAGACCTAAACCTTGACGTAGACCTACACAGAGACCTAGACCGAGACCTAGACCGAGACCTAGACCTACACCTAGACCTAAACCTAGACCTAGACCTAGACCTTGACCTAGAACTATACCTAGACCTAGACCTAGACCTAGGCCTAGACCTAGACCTAGACCGAGACCTAGACCTAAACCTAGACCTAGACTTAGACCTAGACCTAGACCTAGACGTAGACCTTGACCTAGACCTAGAGCTAGACCTAGACCCTCACGTAGACCTAGACCTAGACCGAGACCTCGACCTACACCAAGACCTAGATGTAGACCTAGACCTTCACCTAGACCTTGACCTAGACCTTGACCTAGACCTTGACCTAGACCTAGACCTAGACCTAGACCTAGACCTTGACCTAGACCTAGACCCAGACCTAGTCCTAGACCTAGACCTAGACATAGAACTAGACCTATATATGTGTGTGTGTGTGTGGTCTAGGTCTAGGTCTAGGTCTCGGTCTAGGTCTCAGTCTAGGTCTAGGTCAAGGTCTAGGTCTTGGTCTAGGTCTAGGTCTAGGTCTAGGTCTAGGTCTAGGTCTGGGTCTAGGTCTAGGTCTAGGTCTAGGTCTAGGTCTAGGTCCAGGTCTAGGTCTAGGTCTAGGTCTAGGTCTAGGTCTAGGTCTAGGTTTGGGTCTCGGTCTAGGTCTAGGTCTAGGTATAGTTCTAGGTCAAGGTCTAGGTCTAGGTCTAGGTTTAGGTCTAGGTGTAGGTCTAGGTCTCGGTCTAGGTCTCGGTCTAGGTCTCGGTGTAGGTCTAGGTCAAAGTTTAGGTCTTGGACTAGGTCTAGGTCTAGGTATAGGTCTAGATCTGGGTCTAGGTCTAGATCAAGGTCTAGGTCTAGGTCTAGGTCAAGGTCTAGGTCTAGGTCTAGGTCTAGGTCTTGGTCTAGGTCTAGGTCTAGGTAAAGGTCTAGGTCTTGACCTAGACCTAGACCGAGACCTAGACCTAGACCTAGACCTAGACCTAGACCTAGACCAAGACCTAGACCTAGACCTAGACCTAGACCATGACCTAGACCTAGACCTAGACCTTGATCTAGACCTAGACCCAGACCTAGACCTAGACCTAGACCTAGACCTAGACGTAGACCAAGACCTAGACCTTGACCTATACCTAGATCGAGACCTAGACCGAGACCTAGACCGAGACCTATATCGAGACTTAGACATAGTACCTAGACCTAGACCTAGACCTGGACCTAGACCTAGACCTAGAACTAGACCTAGACCTAGACCTAGACCTAGACCTAGACCTAGACTTAGACCTAGACCTAGACCTAGACCTAGACCTAGACCTAGACCTAGACCTTGACCTAGATCTAGACCTTGACCTAGACCTAGAACTTGACCTAGACCTAGACCTTGACACTGACCTTGACCTAGACCCTGACCTAGACCTAGAGCAAGACATGGAACTAGACCTATATATGTGTGTGTGTGCGCGTATATATATATATATATATATATATATATATATATATATATATATATATATATATATATAATATATATATATATATATATATATATATATATATATATATATATGTATATATGTGTGTGTGTGTATAAATTATAATATATATATATATATATATATATATATATATATATATATATATATATATATATATATATATATATAGATATATATATATATATGTATGTATGTATGTATGTGTGTGTGTTTGTATATATATATATATATATATATATATATATATATATATACATATGCACATACACACACACACACACACATATATATATATATATAGATATATATATATATATATATATATATATATATATATATATATATATATATATATATATATATATATATATATATATATATATACACACACACACATATATAGGTCTAGGTTTAGGTCTATGTCTAGGTCTATGTCTAGGTCTAGGTCTAGGTCTAGGTCTAGGTCAGGTCTAGGTCTAGGTCTAGGTCTAGGTCTAGTTCTAGGTCTATGTCTAGGTGAAGGTGAAGGTTTAGGTCTAGGTCTAGCTCTAGGTCTAGCTCTAGTCTAGGTCTAGGTCTAGGTCTAGGTCTAGGTCTAAGTCTAGGTCTGGGTCTAGCTCTAGGTCAAGGTCTAGTTCAAACTCTAGGTTAAGGTCTGGTCTAGGTATGTATCTATGTATCTAGGTCTTGGTCTAGGTCTAGGTCTAGGTCTAGGTCTAAGTCTAGGTCTAGGTCTAGGTCTAGGTCAAGGTCTAGATCGAGCTCTAGGTCTAGCTCTAGGTCTAGCTCTAGGTCAAGTTATAGTTCTAGGTCTAGGTCTGGGTCAAGGTCGAGGTCAAGGTCGAGGTCAAGGTCTCGGTCAAGGTCTAGGTCAAGGTCTAGACCCAGGTCTAGGTCTAGGTCTAGGTCTAGGTCTAGGTCTAGGTCTAGGTCTAGGTCTAGGTCTAGGTCTAGTTCTAGGTCTAGATCCAGGTCTAGGTCTAGTTCTAGGTCTAGGTCTAGGTCTAGGTCTAGATCTAGGTCTAGGTCTAGGTCTAGGTCAAGGTGTAGGTCAAGGTCTAGGTGTAGGTAAAGGTCTAGGTCTAGGTCTAGGTCTAGGTCTAGGTCTAGGTCTAGGTCTAGGTCTAGGTCTAGGTCTAGGTCGAGGTCTAGGTCTAGGTCTAGGTCTAGGTCTAGGTCTAGGTCTAGGTCTAGGTCTAGGTCTAGGTTTAGGGCAAGGTCTAGGTCAAGCTCTAGGTCTAGGTCTAGGTCTAGGTTTAGGGCAAGGTCTAGGTCAAGCTCTAGGTCTAGGTCAAGGTCTAGGTCTAGGTCTAGGTGTCTCAATCTAGGTCTCGGTCTAGGTCTAAGTCTTGGCCTAGGTCTAGGTCTAGGTCTGGGTTTAGGTCTAGGTCTAGGTCTAGGTCTAGGTCTAGGTCTAGGTCTAGGTCAAGGCCTAGGTCAAGGTCGAGGTCTAGCTCTAGGTCTAGCACAAGGTCTAGCATAGATCCATACCTAGACCTAGACCTGGATCTAGACCTTGACCTTGACCTAGACCTAGACCTAGACCTAGACCTAGACCGAGACCTAGACCTAGACCTAGACCTAAACCTAGACCTAGAACAAGACCTAGACCTAGACCTAGACCTAGACCTTGACCTAGACCTAGTCCTAGACCTTGATCTAGACCTAGACCCAAACCTAGACCTAGACCTAGACCTAGACCTAGACCAAGAACTAGACCTTGACCTAGACCTAGACAGAGACCTAGACCGAGACCTAGACCGAGACCTAGACCTAGACCTAGACCTAGACCGAGACCTAGACCGAGATATTCTTACCCCTCAGCAGAAAGAGAAGGCAATGAAAGAGGGTTTGTGCTATGGTTGCTTAGGACAACACTTATATAAGGATTGTCCTAAAAAGAAAAAGATAGCAGCCACCATAGTCATAAATCCGGCAGGGGGTGGGAGTGACGATGAATTTGGGGATCCCTCATCTCCATTATCATCTCCTATAGTGGCCATGATGGTCACTAAGAAGGTTTCGACTATGCCAGATGCTCTGCTCTCGCGAGTGGAAAAGAAAGGATACCGATTCCCAGATACTGAGCTTATTGTTATGAGAGGAGTCGTGGCAAGACAGCCTGTCAAGGTAATCTTTGACACAGGTTCGACTCATAATGTTATTAGTTTCCGATTAGTCAAGAGGTTATGCTTAGATACGGTACAGTCAGATTATACTTATACCGTAGAGCTAGCTGACGGGAAGGGAATTGAGACTTGGGATAGACGAGTAGTTGATCTTCCTATTCAGATCCAGTCCTATGAGGACAGATTTGATTTTGAGATAGCGAGATTAGCTCAATTCGATATAGTTCTTAGTAAGAAGTAGCATGTGAGGAAGAAACCAGTCATTGATTTTGCTTTGCATGTGTATCAGTTTGAGCATGAGGGAAGGAGATTACTGATCCGTGGAGAACCAGATCTCCAAGAGACTCGATTGGTGACTGCTACCAAGTTGCTCAAAATTGATTGTAAGTATATCTATTTTCTTTATTTCATGTATTTGTTGTATGTTGAGATGGATTCATGCAGTCATGGAGACCTAGACCTAGACCTTGACCTAGACCTAGACCTAGACCAAGCCCTAGACCTTGAACTAGACCTTGACCTAGACCTTGAACTAGACCTAGACCTATACCTAGACCTAGAACTAGACCTAGACCTGGACCTAGAGCTAGACGTAGACCTTGACCTAGACCTTGACCTAGACCTAGACCTAGAACTAGACCTAGACCTAGAACTAGACCTAGACCTAGACCTAGACCTAAACCTAGACCTAGACCGAGACCTAGATCGAGACCTAGACCGAGACGTAGACCGAGACCTAGACCTAGACTTGGACCTAGACCTAGACCTAGACGTGGACCTAGACCTAGACCTAGAGCAAGACCTAAAGCTAGACATAGACCTAGACCTAAACCTAGACCTAGACCTAGACCTAGACCTAGACCTAGACCTAGACATAGACCAAGAACTAGACCTAGACCTAGAACTAGACCTAGACCTAGACCTCGACCTAGACCTAGACCTAGAGCTAGACCTAGACCTTGACCTAGACCTAGACCTTGACCTAGACCTTGACATAGACCTAGGCCTAGACCTATACCTAGACCTAGATGTCTAGGTCTAGGTCTAGGTCTAGGTCTAGGTCTAGGTCTTCATCTAGGTCTAGGTCTAGGTCTAGGTCTAGATCAAGGTCTACGTCTAGGTATAGGTCAAGGTCTAGGTCTAGGTCTAGGTCTAGGTCTAGGTCTTGGTCTAGGTCTAAGTCTAGGTCTAGGTCTAGGTCTAGGTCTTCGTCTAGGTCTAGGTCTAGGTCTAGGTCTAGGTCAAGGTCTAGATCTAGGTCAAGGTCTAGATCGAGCTCTAGGTCTAGCTCTAGGTGTAGCTCTAGGTCAAGTTATAGTTCTAGGTCTAGGTCTAGGTCAAGGTCGAGGTCAAGGTCTAGGTCAAGGTCTAGGTCAAGGTCTAGGTCAAGGTCTAGACCTAGGTCTAGGTCTAGGTCTAGGTCTAGGTCTAGGTCTAGGTCTAGGTCTAGGTCTAGGTCTAGTTCTAGGTCTAGATCTAGGTCTAGGTCTAGTTCTAGGTCTAGGTCTAGGTCTAGGTCTAGATCTAGGTCTAGGTCTAGGTCTAGGTCAAGGTGTAGGTAAGGGTCTAGGTCTAGGTAAAGGTCTAGGTCTAGGTCTAGGTCTAGGTCTAGGTCTAGGTCTAGGTCTAGGTCTAGGTCTAGGTCTAGGTCTAGGTCTAGGTCTAGGTCTAGGTCTAGGTCTAGGTCTAGGTCTAGGTCTAGGTCTAGGGCAAGGTCTAGGTCAAGCTCTAGATCTAGGTCAAGGTCTAGGTCTAGGTCTAGGTGTCTCTGTCTAGGTCTCGTTCTAGGTCTAGGTCTCGGCCTAGGTCTAGGTCTAGGTCTAGATTTAGGTCTAGGTCTAGGTCTAGGTCTACGTATAGGTCTAGGTCAAGGCCTAGGTCAAGGTCTAGGTCTAGGTCTAGGTGTCTCTGTCTAGGTCTCAATCTAGGTCTAGGTCTCGGCCTAGGTCTAGGTCTAGGTCTAGGTTTAGGTCTAGGTCTAGGTCTAGGTCTAGGTCTAGGTCTAGGTCAAGGCCTAGGTCTAGGTCTAGGTCTAGGTCTAGGTCTAAGTCTTGGCCTAGGTCTAGGTCCAGGTCTAGATTTAGGTCTAGGTCTAGGTCTAGGTCTACGTCTAGGTATTTCTCAAGGCCTAGGTCAAGGTCTAGGTCTAGGTCTAGGTGTCTCTGTCTAGGTCTCGATCTAGGTCTAGGTCTCGGCGTAGGTCTAGGTCTAGGTCTAGGTTAAGGTCTAGGTCTAGGTCTAGGTCTAGGTCTAGGTCTAGGTCAAGGCCTAGGTCAAGGTCTAGGTCTAGGTCTAGGTTTCTCTGTCTAGGTCTCGATCTAGGTCTAGGTCTCGGCCTAGGTCTAGGTCTAGGTCTAGGTTTAGGTCTAGGTCTAGGTCTAGGTCTAGGTCTAGGTCTAGGTCTAGGTCAAGGCCTAGGTCAAGGTCTAGGTCTAGCTTTAGGTCTAGCACTAGGTCTAGCATAGATCCATACCTAGACCGAGACCTGGATCTAGACCTTGACCTAGACCTAGACCTAGACCTAGACCTAGACGAAGACCTAGACCTAGACCTAGACCTAGACCTAGACCTAGACCAAGACCTAGACCTAGACCTAGACCTAGACCTTGACCTAGACCTAGACCTAGACCTTGACCTAGACCTAGACCCAGACCTAGACCTATACCTAGACCTAGACCTAGTCCAAGACCTAAACCTTGACCCAGACCTACAACGAGACCTAATGCGAGACCTAGACCGAGACCTAGACCGAGACCTAGAAATACACCTAGACCTAAACCTAGACCTAGACCTAGACCTTGACCTAGAACTAGACCTAGGCCTAGACCTAGACCTAGGCCTAGACCTAGACCTAGATCGAGACCTAGACCTAGACCTAGACCTAGACCTAGACCTAGACCTAGACCTAGACCTAGACCTAGAGCTAGACCTAGACCCTGACCTAGACCTAGACCTACACCTAGACCTAGACCAAGACCTAGACGTAGACCTAGACCTTTACCTAGACTTAGACAAAGACCTAGGTCTTGGTCTCGGTCTAGGTCTCGGTCTAGGTCTCGGTCTAGGTCTCGGTCAAGGTCTAGGTCTTGGTCTAGGTCTAGGTCTAGGTCTAGGTCTAGGTCTAGGTCTGGGTCTAGGTCTAGGTCAAGGTCTAGGTTTAAGTCTAGGTCAAGGTCTAGTTCTAGGTGTAGGTCTAGGTCTTGGCTTTGTCTAGGTCTAGGTCTAGGTCTAGGTCTAAGTCTCCGTCTAGGTCTAGGTCTCGGTCTAGGTCTCGGTCAAGGCCTAGGTAGAGGTCTAGGTCTAGCTCCAGGTGTAGCACTAGGTCTAGCATAGATCCATGCCTAGACCTAGACCTGGATCTAGACCTTGACCTGGACTTAGACCAAGACCTAGACCTACACCGAGACCTAGACCTTGACCTAGACCTAGACCTTGACGTAGACCTAGACCCAGACCTAGACCTAGACCTAGACCTAGACCTAGACCTAGACCAAGACCTAGACCTTGACCTAGACCTAGACCGAGACCTATACCTAGACCTAGACCTAGACCTAGACCTAGACCTAGACCTAGACCTAGACCTAGAACTATACCTAGGCCTAGGCCTAGACCTAGACCTAGACATAGACCTAGACCTAGACCTAGACCTAGACCTAGACCTAGACCTAGACCTAGACCTAGACCTACACCTAGAGCTAGACCTAGACCCTGACCTAGACCTAGACCTAGACCTAGACCTAGACCAAGACCTAGATGTAGACCTAGACCTTTACCTAGACCTTGACCTAGACCTTGACCTAGACCTAGACCTAGAAAAGACCTAGACCTAGAGCTAGAAAAAGACCTAGACCTAGACCTAGACCTAGACATAGAACTAGACCTATATATGTGTGTGTGTGCGTGGTCTAGGTCTAGGTCTAGGTCTCGGTCTAGGTCTCGGTCTAGGTCTCGGTCTAGGTCTAGTTCAAGGTCTAGGTCTTGGTCTAGGTCTAGGTCTAGGTCTAGGTCTAGGTCTAGGTCTAGGTCTGGGTCTAGGTCTAGGTCAAGGTCTAGGTCTAAGTCTAGGTCAAGGTCTAGGTCTAGGTCTAGGCCTAGGTCTTGGCTTGGTCTAGGTCTAGGTCTAAGTCTCCATCTAGGTCTAGGTCTCGGTCTACGTCTCGGTCAAGGCCTAGGTCAAGGTCTAGGTATAGCTCTAGGTGTAGCACTAGGTCTTGCATAGATCCATACCTAGAGCTAGACCTGGATCTAGACCTTGACCTAGACTTAGACCAAGACCTAGACCTAGACCGAGACCTAGACCTTGACCTAGACCTAGACCTTGGCCTGGACCTAGACCCAGACCTACACCTAGACCTAGACCTAGACCTAGACCTAGACCAAGAGCTAGACTTTGACCTAGACCTAGACCGAGACCTAGACCGAGACCTAGACCTAGACCTAGACCTAGACCTAGAACTAGACCTAGACCTAGACCTAGACCTAGACCTAGACCTAAACCTATATATGTGTGTGTTTGTGTATGTCATTCTATTAATCAGGATTCAACTTTTTGTTACCTATGTTGGTCGCAAATACAAAAGGAAAATTCAAAGATGAATTATTCATTTTGTATTTCATTGTAAAAAGAACTTTTTTCTTCTCTTCTTTTGTTACAAATGTTATCTTACGTAGAACAACTTTTGTCTAAAAATGAAAGATGAATGCAATTACAATTCAATTATTATACCAAAAAATGTTATCGAAAGCTGACTGCAGCTTGCCAAACAAAAGCCAAAAGAAGAAATAATACTGGTATTATTGGCATTACGTCTACTATTGGATCAAAAATAGCATAAGCTTCGGGTAACTTAGCAAAGTAGACATCATTGAAATGAAAAGTATTTTCTAGATAGATGTTATACAAAACTATCATGTTTATGCTCCAGTATAATATAACTAGAATAGTGATTTATTCTGACGTGATTATTAGTCAACAACTTGTTTGTTGGGTATCTATATATTAGATCTGTATGTATATATACATATATATATATATATATATATATATATATATATATATATATATATATATATATATATATATATATATATATATATATATATATATATATATATATATATAGAATTACGTTTTTTTTCATTATATAATCATGCATTCAGATAACTAAAAATCTTCTTTTTTTTTGTGTCTACCCACGGTCCAGTCTGCATGTTCTAGGTTCTTTATTTATGAAAAAAACCAGTCATTTTCATTTTATTTCAACTTATCAATTTTGTATTATTGAGTTAAATTAATAGTTAAAAAAAAAAACAGTTGACATAGAATGAAAAGTATGGCATCATCATTTATGCCAATCATTTGTGGGGCGTGGCCAAGCGGTAAGGCAGCGGGTTTTGGTCCCGTCATTCGGAGGTTCGAATCCTTCCGTCCCAGATTAAAATAAAAAAAAAAGGGAGGGGAAGGTAAATTTGAACTTCCAAAAAATTAGTTATCGTGATGATTTATCTTCCAGTTTATATTATGACGATCAGCTTTATATAGCAATAGATCACTTTAGGATGCAAAACAATAAAATGAAGAATTCAACTATGAAATTAGCTTATTGGATGTACGCCGGACCCGCTCACATTGGTACCCTAAGGATAGCCAGTTCCTTTCGAAACGTACATGCTATAATGCATGCCCCTTTGGGAGATGATCACTTCAATGTAATGCGCTCTATGCTGGAAAGAGAAAGAGATTTTACCCCTGTAACTACTAGTGTAGTGGATCGGCACGTGTTGGCACGTGGATCTCGAGAAAAGGTTGTAAATAATATAAGCCAAAAAGGTGAGGAATAACGCCCCGATTTAATTGTTTTAACACCTACGTGTACTTCTAGTATATTACAAGAGGATCTGCAAAATTTTGTAGATCGAGCGTCTTCATATTCCGAATCTGATGTAATTCTTGCAGATGTTAATCACTATCAAATCAATGAACTTCAAGCGGCAGATAAAACCTTGGAACAAATCGTTCGATATTATTTAGATAAAGCTCGCAGGGAAGGTTTTTTGAACCGGTCCTTAACTGATGATCCTTCAGCAAATATCATAGGAATTTCTACCCCAGGGTTTCACAACCAACATGACTGTCGTGAGTTGAAACGTTTACTGAGCGAACCCGGAATTTCAATTAATCAAATAATACCGGAGGGAGAGTTCTTAAAAAATTTAAAAGATTTACCGCGAGCTTGGTTTAATATAGTCCCTTATAGGGAAATGGGCTTGATGGCAGCAAATTTTTTGGAAAAGGAATATGGAATGCCTCATATATTGACAACTCCAATCAGCATTTTAAATACAGCAGATTTTATTGCGCAGATCAGTAAAATTGTCAATTTGTGGTCTTTTTCATTAATAGAAAAAAAAGTTAATTATGACTTGTATGTTGAAAATCAAACCAAATTTGTTTCTCAAGCAACTTGGTTTTCAAAATCTATTGATTGTCAAAATTTGGCTGGAAAAGAAGCAGCGGTTTCCAGAGATGCAACCCATGCGGCCGCAATTACTAAAATACTTGTTAGAGAAATGGGAATTCGTGTGAGTTGTTCAGGCACGTATTACAAACATAATGCAGATTGGTTTAACGAATAGGTCCAAGGCCTGTGTGATGAAACCATAATTACGGAAGATCATACTGAAATTGGCGATACTATAGCCCGAATTGAGCCCTCTGCAATATTTGGTACTCAGATGAAGCGTCATATCGGCAAACGTCTTGATATTCCACGTGGAGTTATTTCTTCACCAGTTCATATTCAAAATTTTCCCCTTGGATATCGACCTTTTCTGGGTTATGAAGGAACAAACCAAATATCGGATCTGATTTACAATTCATTTAATCTCGGTATGGAAGATCATTTGTTAGATGTTTTTGGAGGACATGACACAAAAGAAGTAAACATTAAATCTCTATCAACAGAGAAAAACAATATTCACTGGTCTTATGACGCGGAGTCAGAACTGAAAAAGATCCCTGGTTTTGTAAGGGGAAAAATTAAGAAAAATACCGAAGTCTTTGCTAAACAAAATAATATTTCAACAATTACAGTTGATGTGATGTATGCGGCTAAAGAAAAATTAAGCTCTTAATTTGGTTTGCTAAATTAGTTTATTAATTGCTTGAAATAGAATTGATATTATTGAAACTATTTTTTTTTTGCAACTAACTAGCCGCTTTATTGAAAAATTGTCAGCAAATTTTTCCGATCCTTTCAATAAACTGGTTTAATAATAAGAATTTTTTGCTTTGTGATTTGGATATTATGATAAAATTACGTCTGAAACAACACGGTAAGAAGCAACGGGTGGCTCGTGAACTGAGATCAATTAATTATGCGGAAATTATTATCCGGCCGTTTGTTCCTTTTTCAAATGAAATAACAAAGGTGCAACGTTTTTACTTCAACATTTAATAAACCCTTTATTCACTGAAACTTGAACAATACAATTGTATTTAACAATTATACATTTGAAAAAAAGCAATATATGGTTATGAAAAAAAATAAAATGATAAAGCCTCATCAGTCTAGCGTTGTTCTGTTTGAACTGAAAAAAAAAATTATTTGATAAAATTATTTTATTAAGGGTCGAGCGAAAAATAGGTTCTGTTGCGGCTGATTTTCATTTCAGTCAAAAAAAAAATGCAAACCCTGTGGCTAATAATAAACCTAACGATTGTAAAAGAAAGATCTATGAACGAGAAAATTTCGAATACCTAGCCAAAAATTCTAAGAATATAAATATATAAGTGGATGGGGTGATTCGTAAAAAGATAACTCAGCAAATAAAAAGAAAGTCTTAAGGGATATAAAAACATATTTTTTCTTTTTTTTGAAAAAAAAAAATATTATTTTACTAGAGTTACGCTTTAAGCCGTACGAACTGAAATTTTCATGTCTGGTTTTTCGGGGGGGGGAGTGGATTCATTTTGGCACGTCCCTATCTCGATAAAGGGTCTATCGAATAGTCGCAATTGATGTTCAATCTCGACGAGAAGGTAAGGTCATTAAAGAAGTTGGGTTTTACAACCCTTGGAATGATAAAACCCAGTTAGATGTTTCGGCTATTATGGCTCTGTGTGAAAGTGGGGCTCAACTCACAGAAACTGTTCGCAATATTTTGAGACGGGCAAAATCATTTGAATAAATTAGAACTAAAATCTAAAAAGAAAACTTGGAAATAAAAAGAGTTTATTTAAACATTTAGGAGAAATTTACGGATTTAATTTACAACAGATATTTGCAGATGCTTTTTTACTACTCATCTCTTTTCTTCGTATTATATTTCTATATAATAATTGTTATTCCATTTAGAAACATCTTGTTTAGAAAAGAATACTGGTTCTATATTAAATCCTACCTGGAACAAAGCAATATTGAAAAAACTTTTAGAAATATACTTAAAAAGTGGAATAGATAAGGAAGAGGAGGAAACATAAGATAATTGTTTTTATCAATTAGGGAAAGATCATACATTTGCTTCTAGTAAATACAAATTTTCAATATAAAAGCTCTTTTAGGCAAGGATCAAGTGGTACAGACTCTCGGTTTAGGTCTCGGTCCAGGTCTCGGTGTAGGTCTAGGTCAAGGTTTAGGTCTTGGACTAGGTCTAGGTCTAGGTATGGTCTAGGTCTGGGTCTAGGTCTAGATCAAGGTCTAGGTCTAGGTCTAGGTCAATGTGTAGGTCTAGGTCTAGGTCTAGGTCTTGGTCTAGGTCTCGGTCTAGGTCTAGGTCTTCGTCTAGGTCTAGGTCTAGGTCTAGGTCTAGGTCAAGGTCTAGATCCAGGTCTGGGTCTAGGTATGGATCTACGCTAGACCTAGTGCTAGACCTAAAGCTAGACCTAGTGCTAGACCTAAAGCTAGACCTAGACCTTCACCTAGGCCTTGACCTAGACCTAGACCTAGACCTAGACCTAGACCTAGACGTAGACGTAAACCTAAACCTAGACCTAGACCTAGGCCGAGACCTAGACCTAGATCGAGACCTAGACAGAGAAACCTAGACCTAGACCCAGACCTTGACCTAGGCCTTGACCTAGACCTAGACCTAGACCTAGACCTTGACCTAGGCCTTGACCTAGACCTAGACCTAGACCTAGACCTAGACCTAGACCTAGACCTAGACCGAGACATAGACCGAGACCTAGACCTAGATGGAGACTTAGACCTAGACCTAGACCTAGACCTAGACCAAGCCAAGACCTAGACCTAGACCTTGACCTAGACCTAGACCCAGACCTAGACCTAGACCTAGACCTAGACCTAGACCTTGACCTAGATCTAGACCTTGACCTAGACCTTGAACTTGACCTAGACCTAGACCCTGACACTGACCTTGACCTTGACCCTGACCTAGACCTAGACCTAGACCTACACCTAGACCTAGACCTAGACCTAGACCCTGACCTAGACCTAGAACTGACCTAGACCTAGACCTAGACCTAGACCTAGACCTAGACCTAGACTAGAGATAGACCTAGAGCTAGACCTAGACCTAGTCCAAGACCTAGACCTTGACCTAGACCTACAGCGAGACCTCGACCGAGACCTAGACCGAGACCTAGACCTAAACCTAGACCTAGACCTAGAGCTAGGCCGAGACCTAGACCTAGTTCGAGACCTAGACAGAGACACCTAGACCTAGACCTAGACCTTGACCTAGGCCTTGACCTAGACCTAGACCTAGACCTAGACATAGACCTAGACCTAGACCTAGACCTAAACCTAGACCTAGACCTAGACCTAGGCCGAGACCTAGACCTAGAACGAGACTTAGACAGAGACACCTAGACCTAGACCTAGACCTTGACCTAGATCTAGAGCTTGACCTAGACCGTGCCCTAGACCTAGTCCTAGACCTAGACCTAGACCTAGACCTAGACCTAGACCTAGACCTAGACCTAGACCTAGACCTAGACCTAGACCTAGACCTTTACCTAGACCTAGACCTTGACCTACACCTTGACCTAGACCTAGACCTAGACCTAGATCTAGACCTAGACCTAGACCTAGACCTAGAACTAGACCTAGACCTAGATCTAGACCTAGAACTAGACCTAGACCTAGACCTAGACCTAGACCTAGACCTAGACCTAGACCTAGACCTGGATCTAGACCTTGACCTAGACCTTGACCTAGACCTTGACCTAAACCTTGACCTGGACCTTGACCTAGACCTAGACCTAGAACTATACCTTGACCTAGAGCTAGACCTAGAGCTAGACCTAGAGCTTGATCTAGACCTTGACCTAGACCTAGACCTAGACCTAGACCTAGACCTAGACCTAGACCTAGACCAAGACCTAGATACATAGATACATACCTAGACCTAGACCTCGATCTAGACCTTAACCTAGAGCTTGACCTAGACCTTGACCTAGACCTAGACCCAGACCTAGAATTAGACCTAGACCTAGACCTAGACCTAGACCTAGAAAAAGACCTAGACCTAGACATAGAACTAGACCTATATATGTGTGTGTGCGCGTATGTATATATATATATATATATATATATATATATATATATATATATATATATATATATATATATATATATATATATATATATATATATATATATATATATATATATATATATATATATATATATATATATATATATATATATATATATATATATATATATATGCACATACACAAACACACACATATATAGGTTTAGGTCTAGGTCTAGGTCTAGGTCTAGGTCTAGGTCTAGGTCTAGGTCTAGGTCTAGGTCTAGGTCTAGGTCTCGGTCTAGGTCTCGGTCTAGGTCTAGGTCAAGGTCTAGGTCTTGGTCAAGGTCTAGGTCTAGGCCAAGGTCTAGGTCTAGGTGAAGGTCTAGGTCTTGGTCTAGGTCTAGGCCTAGGTCTAGGGCTAGGTGTAGGTCTGGGTCTAGGTCTAGGTCAAGGTCTAGGTCTAGGTCTAGGTCTAGATCTCGGTCTAGGTCTAGGTCTTGGTCTAAGTCTAGGTCTAGGTCTAGATCTCGGTCTAGGTCTAGGTCTTGGTCTAAGTCTAGGTCTAGGTCTAGGTCTAGGTCTAGGTCTAGGTCTAGGTCTAGGTCTAGGTCTCGGTCTAGGTCTCCGTCTAGGTCTAGGTCAAGGTCTAGGTCTTGGTCAAGGTCTAGGTCTAGGCCAAGGTCTAGGTCTAGGTGAAGGTCTAGGTCTTGGTCTAGGTCTAGGCCTAGGTCTAGGGCTAGGTGTAGGTCTGGGTCTAGGTCTAGGTCAAGGTCTAGGTCTAGGTCTAGGTCTAGATCTCGGTCTAGGTCTAGGTCTAGGTCTAGGTCTAGGTCTAGGTCTAGATCAAGGTCTAGTTCTAGGTCTAGGTCAAGGTCTAGGTCTAGGTCTAGATCTAGGTCAAGGTCTAGGTCTAGGTCTAGGTCTAGGTCTAGGTTTAGGTCTAGGTCTAGGTCTAGGTCTAGGTCTAGGTCTAGGTCTAGGTCTAGGTCTAGGTCTAGGTCTAGGTCTAGGTCTAGGTCTAGGTCTAGGTCTAGGTCTAGGTTTAGGTCTAGGTCTAGGCCTAGGTCTAGTTCTAGGTCTAGGTCTAGGTCTAGGTCGAGGTCTAGGTCTAGGTCTCGGTCTAGGTCTTGGTCTAGGTCTAGGTCAAGGTCTAGGTCTTAGTCTAGGTCTAGGTCTAGGTCTAGGTCTAGGTCTAGGTCTAGGTCTGGGTCTAGGTCTAGGTCAAGGTCAAGGTCTAGGTCAAGGTCTAGGTCTTGTTCTAGGTCTAGGTCTTGGTCTAAGTCTAGATCAAGGTCTAGATCCAGGTCTAGGTCTAGGTATGGATCTATGCTAGACCTAGTGCTACACCTAGAGCTAGACCTAGACCTTGACCTAGGCCTTGACTGAGACCTAGACCGAGACCTAGACCTAGACGGAGACTTAGACCTAGACCTAGACCTAGACCTAGACCAAGCCAAGACCTAGAGCTAGACCTAGACCTAGACCTTGACCTAGACTTAGACCTAGACCTTGACCTAGACCTAGACCCAGACCTAGACCTAGACCTAGACCTAGACCTAGACCTAGACCTAGACCTAGAGAAAGACCTAGACCTTGACCTAGACCTAGACCGAGACCTAGACCGAGACCTAGACTCAGACCTAGACCTAGACCTAGACCACGCACACACACACATATATAGGTCTAGTTCTATGTCTAGGTCTAGGTCTAGGTCTAAGTCAAGGTCTAGGTCTAGGTCTAGGTAAAGGTCTAGGTCTACGTCTAGGTCTTTGTCTAGGTCTAGGTCTAGGTCTAGGTCTAGGTCAAGGTCTAGGTCTACCTCTAGGTCTAGGTCCAGGTCTAGTTCTAGGTCTAGGTCTAGGTCTAGGTCTAGGTCTACGTCTAGGTCTAGGTCTAGGTCTCGGTCTAGGTCTAGGTCTAGGCCTAGGTCTAGGTCTAGGTCTATGTCTAGTTCTAGGTCTAGGTCTAAGTCTAGGTCTAGGTTTAGGTCTAGGTGTAGGTCTAGGTCTGGGTCTAGGTCTGGGTCTAGGTCTTGGTCCAGCTCTCGGTGTAGGTCTAGGTCAAGGTCTAGGTCTTGGACTAGGTCTAGGTCTAGGTATAGGTCTAGGTCTAGGTCTAGGTCTAGATCAAGGTCTAGTTCTAGGTCTAGGTCAAGGTCTAGGTCTAGGTCTAGGTCTAGGTCTTGGTCTAGGTCTAGGTGTAGGTCTAGGTCTAGGTCTAGGTCTTCGTCTAGGTCTAGGTCTAGGTCTAGGTCTAGGTCAAGGTCTAGATCCAGGTATAGGTCTAGGTATGGATCTATGCTAGACCTAGTGCTAGACCTAAAGCTAGACCTAGACCTTGACCTAGGCCTTGACCTAGACCTAGACCTAGACCTAGACCTAGACCTAGACCTAAACCTAGACCTAGACCTAGAGCTAGGCGGAGACCTAGACCTAGATCGAGACCTAGACAGAGACACCTAGACCTAGACCTAGACGTAGACCTAGACCTAGACCTAGGCCTTGACCTAGACCTAGAGCTAGACCTAGACCTAGACCTAGACCTATACCTAGACCTAAACCTAGACCTAGACCTAGACCTAGGCCGAGACCTAGACCTAGAACGAGACCTAAACAGAGACACCTAGACCTAGACCTAGACCTTGACCTAGATCTAGAGCTTGACCTAGACCGTGCCCTAGACCTAGACCTAGACCTAGACCTAGACCTAGACCTAGACCTAGACCTAGACCTAGGCCTAGACCTAGACCTAGACCTAGACCTAGAGCTAGACCTTTACCTAGACCTAGACCTTGACCTACACCTTGACCTAGACCTCGACCTAGACCTAGATGTAGACCTAGACCTAGACCTAGACCTAGAACTAGACCTAGACCTAGATCTAGACCTAGAACTAGACCTAGACCTAGACCTAGACCTAGATCTAGACCTAGACCTAGACCTGGATCTAGACCTTGACCTAGACCTTGACCTAGACCTTGACCTAGACCTTGACCTCGACCTTGACCTAGACCTAGACCTAGAACTATACCTTGACCTAGAGCTAGACCTAGAGCTAGACCTAGAGCTTGATCTAGACCTTGACCTAGACCTAGACCTAGACCTAGACCTAGACCTAGACCAAGACGTAGCTACATAGAGACATACCTAGACCTAGACCTGGATCTAGACCTTAACCTAGAGCTTGACCTAGACCTTGACCTAGACCTAGACCTAGACCTAGAATTAGAGCTAGACCTAGAACTTGACCTAGACCTAGACCTAGACCTAGACCTAGACCTAGACCTAGACCTAGACCTAGACCTAGACCTAGACCTAGACCTAGACCTAGACCTAGACCTAGACCTAGACCTAGACCTAGACCTAGACCTAGACCTAGACCTAGACCTAGACCTAGACCTTGACCTAGATCTAGACCTTGACCTAGACCTTCAACTTGGCCTAGACCTAGACCCTTAGACTGACCTTGACCTTGACCTGACCTAGACCTAGACCTAGACCTAGACCTAGACCTAGACCTAGACCTAGACCCTGAGCTAGACCTAGACCTGACCTAGACCTAGACCTAGACCTAGACCTAGACCTAGACCTAGACCTAGACCTAGACTAGAGATAGACCTAGAGCTAGACCTAGAACTATGTTGGAGTGTATTGATCTCCAAAGTACAGCTAGAAGTAGGTGAAACCCAACAGGACCTAGTTGACTTTTTCACAAACTTGTATGCACAGACCAATTTTCTTGCAGAGAAAATTTCTCTTAACTCACTTGGAATTTTCCAAAACTTTGCAATATGCAGCTTTAATGGAGACCTTGAAACAGAGATGAACCTGAGGACACACATCACTTGCAGAGACTACTGCTCTTAACTCACAACTCCAATGACTTTGAAACTTTCCAGAATACAAGTAGACTTAAAGAGCTTTCTAAAAAGCCAAAGAACACATGATTTGAATACATACACATGGAGATATGACCTCTGCAAGTTTGAGGTTTAATGGAGACCTTCAGCAGGGATAAAAAACAGAGAACACACACTACTTGCAGAGAGTATTGCTCTCAGCTCACAAATCCAATGATTATGAAAATTTCCAGGAAGAAAGTAGACAGTAAGAGCTTTCCAATGAGCTATCAAACATGTAATTTGGATATATAATGAGGGAGATACAAGCTCTGCAATCTCTGCATACAAAACTACAGCAGTGTAGAGATACACATATGACTCTCTTGGACATCCCACAAGATCACGACTTTTCTCCTCTTTTTATAGCATGGGAAACTAATCTAAAACCTTCCTAATACATCTAAATTCGTGGTAGACACTTGGATGGAGGTATTACATGACTCAAGTGCTCAAATAAGCAAAGTATTGATGGACTTTGAGAACTAGCCACATCGACCTTCCACTAGGACACCACTGAAGCTCCCTTGTGACTCACTAATTTGACTCACCATGTTCTAGAACTCACGTGGTATTTTTGCTATATTTTATGAATAATATGAGCCTTCTTGAAGTATTTGAAGACTTCCCAAAGGTATTTACATAATTTGAAACTTGTACCCTCCATAAAACAAATGTTCGCAACATTCTCCCCCTCAAGTTTCAAAGGGTATTTCCTTCATGCCAAGAATATAGTTGAATCTTTGAAGCTTTGGTCCATCCAAGGATTTGGTGAAGATATCTGCAACTTGATCCTTTGTTCCAACAAAAGAAACCTGCACTTCATTGTTCATGGCCTTCTCTCGAACATAATGATAGTGAACCTCTATATGCTTCGTTCTAGCATGAAAAATAGGATTTGAGGTCATATGAATGCTGCTCAAGTTATCCCCATATATCAGTGGTACATCAACCTGCACATTCAAGTCATGAAACAACTTTTTAAACCACATAACCTCAGTAGTAGCCAATGCTAAACCTCTATACTCAGCCTCTGTAGAAGATAAAGCAACTGTAGGCTGTTTCTTTGAACTCCATGTTAATGTCTTGTTTCCTGCTATTACCACATATCCACTTGTGGATCTTCTGTCATCTTTGCTTCCAGCCCAATCTGCATCACTAAAGACTTTAAGAGTTAGATCAGCATCATGACTATAAAATAATCCTTCATTCATGGTACCTTTCAAATACCTAAGCACTCTTTTCGCTGCATGCATATGAGGTACTCTAGGTTCATGCATAAACTGTGACAATACTCCCACTGCATAACATATATCAGGTCTAGTTTTTGTTGCATAAATCAAAGATCCTACCATGGATCTATATACATTCATATCATGCAACTCATCACCTTCCTTTGCGCTTAGCTTTACATTACATTCCATTGGAGTAGAAACAAATTTACATTCCTGCATACCAAACCTTTTCAGCATATCACATATATACTTTCTTTGTATCAACCACATACCTTCATCGCTATACACAATTTCAATCCCAAGAAAGTATCTGAGCAAACCAAGATCTGAAATTTTAAATTCTTTTCCCAAATTACCTTTTATCTCATCAATTGCTTTTGCATCATTCCCTGTAATCAACAAGTCATCCACATAAATGCATACATAGACACACATGCCATCTACATGTTTTACATAAAGTGAAGGATCAGCATGACTCGCTGTGTATCCTTGCAGCATAAGATACTTTATCAACCTTGCATTCCATGCTCTTGGTGCCTGCTTAAGACCATACAATGCCTTCTTTAACCTGCATACATGATTAGGACATTTTGCATCCACATAACCATCTGGTTGTGACATATACACTTCTTCATTTAACTCACCATTAAGAAAGGCATTCTTTATATCGAGTTGATATATATTCCACCTCTTACTTGCAGCTAAAGCCAACAAAGTTCTCACCGTTGCCATATTTGCTACTGGACTGAATGTTTCCTCATAGTCCACACCTTGAGTTTGATTATATCCTTTTGCTACAAGTCTAGCCTTATATCTAGACACACTACCATCACTATTTCTTTTAATCTTAAAAACCCACTTGCAACCAATTACCTTTTGCTTTGGTGTACTTGGAACTAAATTCCAAGTCTTGTTATCCTGTAGTGCTTCCATTTCTTCTCTCATTGCTTTCTCCCACTTTTCATCTCCTTTGGCCTCATCATAACATGTGGGTTCATTTTCCTGCTCAACTTTTGTCATAAAAGCATAATGAGTATTCATGAAAGACTCATAAGTATACCTTTGAGGTTGCTTACTTACTCTTGAAGTTCTTCTTACCTCCAATGTAGATGCTCTTCCTTTCTTATTAGGAACCTTTGATGATTCTCCATACTCACATACATCACTAATTTCCTCTCCTTCATCATTAACTTCAACAAGTTTGAGTTTACCTTTACTTTTAACACTTGGAGGTGACTCTTGCCTTAATCTTCCATTGAAAGGTGATCCTCTTTCTTCATCTAAACCACTCCTTTCATCATTTAAACTTCCTGATGGTTGAACTATGCATTCATCTCCTTCAACCACACCTTCTTCATTTTCATCCATGACCTGCAAACAATTCTTATCTGCATACCATGAAAGTGATTCATCAAAGTTTACATCTCTTGACACAACAACCTTATTGGTATGAGGATTATAGCATCTATATCCTCTTTGAGTATCTGCATAACCAATGAATATACATTTTTCTGATTTTGCATCAAGTTTAGATCTCACCTCACTAGGTACATGTACATAACATACACAACCAAATACTTTCAAATGACTTACACTTGGTTTCCTTCCATGCCATACCTCATATGGTGTCAAATGATGAACTCCAGCAGTCGGAACTCTATTCATAATGTAAACACTTGTGCTAACAGCTTCAGCCCAAAAATAATTAGGCAAACACATATCATTAAGCATGCTTCTAGATGCTTCTGCTATGATTCTGTTTCTTCTTTCTGCGACTCCATTTTGTTGTGGAGTATACCTGCATGTAACTTCTCTTTTGATACCTTCATCATACAAAAAATCAGTAAAAGCTTGAGAGAAATACTCTCCTCCTCCATCGGATCTTAGCTTCTTAATATACCTTCCTGTTTGCTTTTCGACATATGATTTGAACTTCTTGAAACAATCAAAGACCTCACTCTTATGTTTAATAAAATACACAAATGTCATTCTACTATGATCGTCAATGAATGATACATAGTACTTATTACCAACCAAGGATGCCTCTTTAGTAGGTCCCCACACATCTGTGTGTATGAGATCTAGCAAACCATCACTTACATAGCTTGAATGCTTGAAAGGTTGTCTACTCTGCTTACCCATTTGACATGCTTCACAAAGATGCACCATATGTTGCTTAGTAAGATCAGGTAATCCTTCAACAATCCTCTTCTTTGATAGCTCCTTTAACCTGTGTACATTCATGTGTCCAATCCTTTTGTGCCATAGATCAAGCTCTGCTATTCGATGCATACCATAAGAGAAATAGTTTGTATGATTTGGGTTTACCTTGAATGTAAACAATCTACCTTGTTTTTGACCTCTAGCAATTAACCTCCTTTGCTTTGGATCCTCAATGAAGCAACCTGCATGATTAAATCTCACTTGTAGACCTTTTTCTACCATTTGACCAACCGACATCAAATTCTTAGTGATTGTTGGCACATAAAGTACATCCTTCAAGCAATTTTTCTTGCTCTTATCCTGCATAACAACATCTCCAACCTGCATAATCTTATGTGTTGTATCATCTCCTGTTTCAACATGACCTTTACATGACGGATTATGCATATTAGAAAACCATGAAGCATCATGAGACATGTGATTAGAACAACCACTATCTACATACCATACATCGCTATTGCAATTCATCTTAGTTTCTACATTCATCATAAGAAGAGAATCATAATCATCACTTTTACCTTCAACTGCATAATTTCCTTGTTGTTTACCTCTTCTTGAATAGCCTCCTCTTCGATTACCACCTTGATTATTTTCATTTTGATAACAATCTTTGGCATAGTGTCCATACCTTCCACATATATAGCAATTGTTCTTATTATCTTCACTCCTTTGTCTTTGGTTGTAGTTGTAGTAGCCTCTCGTACCTCTAGCGCTTGATCTTCCTCTTCCTCTTGTGTTGAAGAAGCCACTTGAAGTCCTTTGATCATCGCTCCTTCTTCCTCGACCTCTATTTGAACCTCTTCCACCTCTGTTTCCACCTCTTGATGATCCTACATAAAGAGCTTGTCCTTGAGATCCTTTTTGATTTGACGTAGAACCATTTAGATTCATCTCCTCCGTGACCATGAGGGCAATAAGTTGATCAAAATCTGGTAATTCTCCTCTCACATAAACTGAAGTAATGAAGGGCTTCCATCTCTCATCATCTTTGAGTCCGTTGAGAGTATGTGCAACCAAGTCGTCGTCCTCCACATGAGCTTGAATTGATCCTAGTTGATCTGCAATCTCTTTAACTTTCAATATGTAATCATTGACCGATGTCCTTGTATCTTTCTTTATGTTATTCAACTCATTTTTGAGTTGAATCTTCCTTGCTCTTGTACCTGTAGCATACAACCTTTCCAATGCAAGCCAAACATCTCTACTTGTGTCTAGATCTTGTATGTGTCCTACCATTGAATCTTGAATATTTTGTGATAAAATGAATATAACCCTTTTGTCTCTCTCATTCCAAAGTCTAAACTCCCTCAATTGTTGCTGATTTGGGTCCTCTGGTAATGTGGGTTTGATATCTGTGCCGTCAATCAAACCATACAAGCCTCTACCTTGCAAGTATGCTGTGATTCTAAACTTCCATGCTTGATAATTGGTCTTATCAAGCTTCTCTATTTGTGCATGTTGGTCTCCCATAATACAAATGCTAAGCTTCCTCCTTTAAGCCTCCTTTCCAATGTGTGTGATGAGAAGAAATATAATATTTACCTTGTAAATGAGGTATGTGCACCTTTCTTTGCTTGGATGTTGCTTCAGATGCCTCCTTGCAATCTTCTTCTACCTTTGTGTAGTGTTGATGATGAACTGCTTCTTTGATAGCTTCAAATTCTTCGTCAAAGTATGATAACCTTCTCCAAGCCTCCAAGTACTTGCTCTGATACCACTGTTGGAGTGTATTGATCTCCAAAGTACAGCTAGAAGTAGGTGAAACCCAACAGGACCTAGTTGACTTTTTCACAAACTTGTATGCACAGACCAATTTTCTTGCAGAGAAAATTTCTCTTAACTCACTTGGAATTTTCCAAAACTTTGCAATATGCAGCTTTAATGGAGACCTTGAAACAGAGATGAACCTGAGGACACACATCACTTGCAGAGACTACTGCTCTTAACTCACAACTCCAATGACTTTGAAACTTTCCAGAATACAAGTAGACTTAAAGAGCTTTCTAAAAAGCCAAAGAACACATGATTTGAATACATACACATGGAGATATGACCTCTGCAAGTTTGAGGTTTAATGGAGACCTTCAGCAGGGATAAAAAACAGAGAACACACACTAATTGCAGAGAGTATTGCTCTCAGCTCACAAATCCAATGATTATGAAAATTTCCAGGAAGAAAGTAGACAGTAAGAGCTTTCCAATGAGCTATCAAACATGTAATTTGGATATATAATGAGGGAGATACAAGCTCTGCAATCTCTGCATACAAAACTACAGCAGTGTAGAGATACACATATGACTCTCTTGGACATCCCACAAGATCACGACTTTTCTCCTCTTTTTATAGCATGGGAAACTAATCTAAAACCTTCCTAATACATCTAAATTCGTGGTAGACACTTGGATGGAGGTATTACATGACTCAAGTGCTCAAATAAGCAAAGTATTGATGGACTTTGAGAACTAGCCACATCGACCTTCCACTAGGACACCACTGAAGCTCCCTTGTGACTCACTAATTTGACTCACCATGTTCTAGAACTCACGTGGTATTTTTGCTATATTTTATGAATAATATGAGCCTTCTTGAAGTATTTGAAGACTTCCCAAAGGTATTTACATAATTTGAAACTTGTACCCTCCATAAAACAAATGTTCGCAACAAACTAGACCTAGGCCTAGACCTAGACCTAGACCTAGACCTAGACCTAGACCTAGACCTAGACGTAGACCTAGACCTAGACCTAGACCTAGACCTAGACCTAGACCTAGACCTAGACCTTGACCTACATCTAGACCTTGACCTAGGCCTTGAACTTGACCTAGACCTAGACCCTCACACTGACCTTGACCTCGACCCTGACCTAGACCTAGACCTAGACCTAGACCTAGACCAAGACCTAGAACTAGACCCTGACCTAGACCTAGACCTCACCTAGACCTAGACCTAGACCTAGACCTAGACCTAGACCTAGACCTAGACCTAGACCTAGACCTAGACCTAGACTAGAGATACACCTAGAGCTAGACCTAGAGCTAGACCTAGGTCTAGGTCGAGGTCTAGGTCTAGGTCTAGGTCTAGGTCTAGGTCTAGGTCTAGGTCTAGGTCTAGGTCAGGGTCAAGGTCAAGGTCAGTGTCAGGGTCTAGGTCTAGGCCAAGTTGAAGGTCTAGGTCAAGGTCTAGATCTAGGTCAAGGTCTAGGTCTAGGTCTAGGTCTAGGTCTAGGTCTAGGTCTAGGTCTAGGTCTAGGTCTAGGTCTTGACCTTGATCTTGACCTAGGCCTTGACCGAGACCTAGACCGAGACCTAGACCTAGACGGAGACTTAGACCTAGACCTAGACCTAGACCTAGACCAAGCCAAGACCTAGAGCTAGACCTAGACCTAGACTTTGACCTAGACTTAGACCTAGACCTTGACCTAGACCTAGACCCAGACCTAGACCTAGACCTAGACCTAGACCTAGACCTAGACCTAGACCTAGACCTAGACCTAGAGAAAGACCTAGACCTTGACCTAGACCTAGACCGAGACCTAGACCGAGACCTAGACTCAGACCTAGACCTAGACCTAGACCACGCACACACACACATATATAGGTCTAGTTCTATGTCTAGGTCTAGGTCTAGGTCTAGGTCAAGGTCTACGTCTAGGTCTAGGTAAAGGTCTAGGTCTACGTCTAGGTCTTGGTCTAGGTCTAGGTCTAGGTCTAGGTCTAGGTCAAGGTCTAGGTCTACCTCTAGGTCTAGGTCCAGGTCTAGTTCTAGGTCTAGGTCTAGGTCTAGGTCTAGGTCTAGGTCTCGGTCTAGGTCTAGGTCTAAGCCTAGGTCTAGGTCTAGGTCTATGTCTAGTTCTAGGTCTAGGTCTAGGTCTAGGTCTAGGTTTAGGTCTAGGTGTAGGTCTAGGTCTGGGTCTAGGTCTCGGTCTAGGTCTTGGTCCAGCTCTCGGTGTAGGTCTAGGTCAAGGTCTAGGTCTTGGACTAGGTCTAGGTCTAGGTATAGGTCTAGGTCTCGGTCTAGGTCTAGATCAAGGTCTAGGTGTAGGTCTAGGTCAAAGTCTAGGTCTAGGTCTAGGTCCAGGTCTTGGTCTAGGTCTAGGTCTAGGTCTAGGTCTAGGTCTAGGTCTAGGTCTTCGTCTAGGTCTAGGTCTAGGTCTAGGTCTAGGTCAAGGTCTAGATCCAGGTCCAGGTCTAGCTATGGATCTATGCTAGACCTAGTGCTAGACCTAAACCTAGACCTAGACCTTGACCTAGGCCTTGACCTAGACCTAGACCTAGACCTAGACCTAGACCTAGACCTAAACCTAGACCTAGACCTAGAGCTAGGCGAAGACCTAGACCTAGATCGAGACCTAGACAGAGACACCTAGACCTAGACCTAGACCTAGACCTAGACCTTGACCTAGGCCTTGACCTAGACCTAGAGCTAGACCTAGACCTAGACCTAGACCTATACCTAGACCTTAAACTAGACCTAGACCTAGACCTAGGCCGAGACCTACACCTAGAACGAGACCTAGACAGAGACACCTAGACCTAGACCTAGACCTTGACCTAGATCTAGAGCTTGACCTAGACCATGCCCTAGACCTAGACCTAGACCTAGACCTAGACTTTGACCTAGACCTAGACCTAGACCTAGACCTAGACCTAGAGCTAGACCTTTACCTAGACCTAGACCTTGACCTACACCTTGACCTAGACCTAGACCTAGACCTAGATCTAGACCTAGACCTAGACCTAGAACTAGACCTTGACCTAGACCTTGACCTAGACCTTGACCTGGACCTTGACCTAGACTTAGACCTAGAACTATACCTTGACCTAGAGCTAGACCTAGAGCTTGATCTAGACCTTGACCTAGACCTAGACCTAGACCTAGACCTAGACCTACACCTACACCTAGACCTAGACCAAGACCTAGAGCTAAACCTAGGCCGAGACCTAGAGCTAGACCTAGAGCTAGACCTAGAGATAAACCTAGGCCGAGACCTAGAGCTAGACCTAGAGCTAAACCTAGACCGAGACCTAGACCTAGGCCGAGACCTAGACATAGAACGAGACCTAGACAGAGACACCTAGACCTAGACCTAGACCTTGACCTAGATCTAGAGCTTGACCTAGACCGTGCCCTAGACCTAGACCTAGACCTAGACCTAGACCTAGATCTAGACCTAGACCTAGACTAGAGATAGACCTAGATACATAGATACATACTTAGACCTAGACCTCGATCTAAACCTTAGCCTAGAGCTTGACCTAGACCTTGACCTAGACCTAGACCCAGACCTAGAATTAGACCTAGACCTAGACCTAGACCTATACCTAGACTAGAGATAGAGCTAGAGCTAGACCTACACCTAGACCTTCACCTTGACCTAGACCTCGACCTAGACCTAGAAAAAGACCTAGACCTAGACATAGAACTAGACCTATATATGTGTGTGTGCGCGTATATATATATATATATATATATATATATATATATATATATATATATATATATATATATATATATATATATATATATATATAGATATATATATATACATATATTGATATATATAGATATATATATAGATATATATATATATATATATGTGTGTGTGTGTGTAAATATATATATATATATATATATATATATATATATATATATATATATATATATATATATATATATATATATATATATATATATATATATATATATATGCACATGCACAAACACACACATATATAGGTTTAGGTCTAGGTCTAGGTCTAGGTCTAGGTCTAGGTCTAGGTCTAGGTCTAGGTCTAGGTCTAGGTCTAGGTCTCGGTCTAGGTCTCGGTCTAGGTCTAGGTCAAGGTCTGGGTCTTGGTCTAGGTCTAGGTCTAGGTCTAGGTCTAGGTCTAGGTGTGGGTCTAGGTCTAGGTCAAGGTCTAGCTCTAGGTCAAGGTCTAGGTCTCGGTCTAGGTCTAGGTCTTGGTCTAAGTCTAGGTCAAGGTCTAGATCCAGGTCTAGGTCTAGGTATGGATCTATGCTAGACCTAGTGCTACACCTAGAGCTATACCTAGACCTTGACCTAGGCCTTGACCGAGACGTAGACCGAGACCTAGACCTAGATGGAGACTTAGACCTAGACCTAGACCTAGACCTAGACCAAGCCAAGACCTAGAGCTAGACCTAGACCTAGACCTTGACCTAGACTTAGACCTAGACCTTGACCTAGACCTAGACCGAGACCTAGACCTAGACCTAGACCTAGACCTAGACCTAGACCTAGACCAAGACCTAGACCTTGACCTAGACCTAGACCGAGACCTAGACCGAGACCTAGACCTAGACCGAGACCGAGATCTACACCTAGACCTAGACCTAGACGTGGATCTAGACCTTGACCCAGACCTTGACGTAGACCTTGTCCTAGACCTTGACCTAGACCATGACCTAGACCTTGAACTAGACCTAGACCTAGACCTAGACCTAGACCTAGACCTAGATCTAGACCTATACCTAGAACTAGACCTAGACCTAGATTTAGAGCTAGACCTTGACCTACAGCTTTACCTAGACCTAGAACTAGACCTAGACCTAGACCTAGACCTAGATCTAGACCGAGACCTAGATCGAGACTTAGACCGAGACGATGACTAAGACCTAGACCTAGATTTGGACCTAGACCTAGACCTAGACCTAGACCTAGACCTAGACCTAGGGCTAGACCTAGACCTAGACCTAGACCTAAAGCTAGACCTAGACCTAGACCTAGACCTAGAACTAGACCTAGACCTAGACCTAGATCTAGACCTAGACCTAGACCTAGACCTAGAACTAGACCTAGACCTAGACCTAGACCTAGACCTAGAGCTAGACCTACACCTAGACCTAGACCTAGACCTAGACCTAGACCTAGACCTTGACCTAGACCTAGACCTTGACCTAAACCTTGACCTAGACCTAGACCTAGACCTAGACCTAGACCTAGACCTAGACCTAGACCTAGACCTAGACGTAGACCAGGACCTAGACCTAGACCGAGACCTAGACCTAGACCTACACCAAAACCTAGACCTAGACCTAGACCTTGACCTAGACCTTGACCTAGACCTTGACCTAGACTTTGATCTAGACCTAGACCTAGACCTAGACCTAGACCTAGACCTAGACCTAGACCTAGACCTAAAGCTAGACCTAGACCTAGACCTAGACCTAGAGCTAGACCTAGACCTAGACCTAGACCTAGACCTAGACCTAGACCTAGACCTAGAACTAGACCTGGACCTAGACGTAGACCTAGACCTAGAGCTAGGCCTAGACCTAGACCTAGACCTAGACCTAGACCTAGACCTTGACCTAGACCTAGACCTTGACCTAGACCTTCACCTAGACCTAGACCTAGACCTAGACCTAGACCTAGACCTAGACCTAGACCTAGACCTAGACCTAGACCTAGACCTAGACGTAGACGAGGACCTAGACCTAGACCTAGACCTAGACCTAGACCTAGACCTAGACCTACACCAAAACCTAGACCTAGACCTAGACCTTGACCTAGACCTTGACCTAGACCTTGACCTAGACCCTGATCTAGACCTAGACCTAGACCTAGACCTAGACCTAGAGCTAGACCTAGACCTGGACCTAGACCTAAACCTAGACCTAGACCTAGACGTAGACCTAGACCTAGACCTAGACCTAGACCTAGACCTAGACCTAGACGTAGACCTAGACCTAGACCTAGACCTAGACCTAGACCTAGACCTAGACCTAGACCTAGACCTAGACGTAGACTTAGACCTAGTCCTGGATCTAGACCTTGATGTAGAGCTTGACCTAGACCCTGACCTAGATATAGACCCAGACGTAGACTTAGACCTAGACCTAGACCTAGACCTAGGCCTAGACTAGAGCTAGACCTAGACCTAGACCTAGACCTAGACCTTCACCTTGACCTAGAGCTAGACTTAGAACTAAACCAAGACCTAGACCTAGACCTAGACCTAGACATAGACCTAGACCAAGACCTATATATGTGTGTGTAGTATATATATATATATATATATATATATATATATATATATATATATATATATATATATATATATATGTATATGTGTGTGTGTGTATGTATGTTTGTGTATGAATGTGTGTGTGTCTAGACCGAGACCTAGACCTAGACCTAGACCTAGACCTAGACATAGACCTAGACCTAGACCTAGACCTAGACCTTTACCTAGACCTAGACCTTGAGCTACACCTTGACCTAGACCTAGACCTAGACATAGTTCTAGATCTAGACCTAGATCTAGACCTAGAACTAGACCTAGACCTAGACCTAGACCTAGACCTAGACCTAGACCTAGACCTAGACCTAGACCTAGACCTAGACCTAGACCTTGACCTAGACCTAGACCTAGGCTTAGACCTAGACCTAGAGCTAGACGTAGACCTGGATCTAGACCTTGACCTAAACCTTGACCTAGATCTAGACCTTGACCTAAACCTTGACCTAGACCTAGACCTAGACCAAGCCCTAGACCTTGACCTAGACCTTGACCTAGACCTTGACCTAGACCTAGACCTAGACCGACCTAGACCTAGACCTAGACCTAGACCTAGACCTGGACCTAGAGCTAGACCTAGACCTTGACCTAGGTCTAGGTCTAGGTCTAGGTCTAGGTCTACGTCTAGGTCAAGGTCTAGATCAAGCTCTAGGTCTAGCTCTAGGTCTAGCTCTACGTCAAGGTATAGTTCTAGGGCTAGGTCTAGGTCAAGGTCCAGGTCAAGGTCTAGGTCAAGGTCTAGGTCAAGGTCTAGGTCAAGGTCTAGATCCAGGTCTAGGTCTAGGTCTAGGTCTAGGTCTAGGTCTAGGTCTAGGTCTAGGTCTAGGTCTAGTTCTAGGTCTAGATCTTGGTCTAGGAGTAGTTCTAGGTCTAGGTCTAGGTCTAGGGCTAGATCTAGGTCTAGGTCTAGGTCTAGGTCAAGGTGTAGGTCAAGGTCTAGGTCTAGGTAAAGGTCTAGGTCTAGGTCTAGGTCTAGGTCTAGGTCTAGGTCTAGGTCTAGGTCTAGGTCTAGGTCTAGGTCTAGGTCTAGGTCTAGGACTAGGTCTAGGGCACGGTCTAGGTCAAGCTCTAGATCTAGGTCAAGGTCTAGGTCTAGGTCTAGGTGTCTCTGTCTAGGTCTCGTTCTAGGTCTAGGTCTCGGCCTAGGTCTAGGTCTAGGTCTAGGTTTAGGTCTAGGTCTAGGTCTAGGTCTAGGTCTAGGTCTAGGTCTAGGTCTAGGTCTAGGTCTAGGTCAAGGCCTAGGTCAAGGTCTAGGTCTAGGTCTAGGTGTCTCTGTCTAGGTCTCGATCTAGATCTAGCTCTCGGCCTAGCTCTAGGTCTAGGTCTAGGTTTAGGTCTAGGTCTCGGTCTAGGTCTCGGTCTAGGTCTCGGTCTTGGTCTCACTGTAGGTCTAGGTCAAGGTCTAGATCTTGGGCTAGGTCTAGGTCTAGGTATAGTTCTAGGTATAGTTCTAGGTCTGGGTCTAGGTCTAGATCAAGGTCTACGTCTAGGTCTAGGTCAAGGTCTAGGTCTAGGTCTAGGTCTAGGTCTTGGTCTAGGTCTAGGTCTAGGTCTAGGTCTAGGTCTAGGTCTTCGTCTAGGTCTAAGTCTAGGTCTAGGTCTAGATCAAGGTCTAGATCCAGGTCCAGGTCTAGGTCTAGGTCTATGTCTAGGTCTTTGTCTAGGTCTAGGTCTAGGTCTAGGTCTAGGTCAGGTCTAGGTCTAGGTCTAGGTCCAGGTCTAGTTCTAGGTCTAGGTCTAGGTCAAGGTGAAGGTCTAGGTCTAGGTCTAGCTCTAGGTCTAGCTCTAGTCTAGGTCTAGGTCTAGGTCTAGGTCTAGGTCTAAGTCTAGGTCTGGGTCTAAGTCTAGGTCAAGGTCTAGGTAAAGCTCTACGTTAAGGTCTAGATCCAGGTCTAGGTCTAGGTATGTATCTATGTATCTAGGTCTTGGTCTAGGTCTAGGTCTAGGTCTAGGTCTAAGTCTAGGTCTAGGTCTAGGTCTAGGTCAAGGTCTAGATCGAGCTCTAGGTCTAGCTCTAGGTCTAGCTCTAGGTCAAGTTATAGTTCTAGGTCTAGGTCTAGGTCAAGGTCGAGGTCAAGGTCTAGGTAAAGGTCTAGGTCAAGGTCTAGGTCAAGGTGTAGACCCAGGTCTAGGTCTAGGTCTAGGTCTAGGTCTAGGTCTAGGTCTAGGTCTAGGTCTAGTTCTAGGTCTAGATCGAGGTCAAGGTCTAGGTCTAGATCTAGGTCTAGGTCTAGGTCTAGCTCAAGGTGTAGGTCAAGGTCTAGGTCTAGGTCAAGGTGTAGGTCAATGTCTAGGTCTAGGTAAAGGTCTAGCTCTAGGTCTAGGTCTAGGTCTAGGTCTAGGTCTAGGTTTAGGTCTAGGTCTAGGTCTAGGTCTAGGTCTAGGTCTAGGTCTAGGGAAAGGTCTAGGTCAAGCTCTAGATCTAGGTCAAGGTCTAGGTCTAAGTCTAGGTGTCTCTGTCTAGGTCTCGTTCTAGGTCTAGGTCTCGGCCTAGGTCTAGGTCTAGGTCTAGATTTGGGTCTAGGTCTAGGTCTAGGTCTACGTCTAGGTCTAGGTCAAGGCCTAGGTCAAGGTCTAGGTCTAGGTCTAGGTGTCTCTGTCTAGGTCTCGATCTAGGTCTAGGTCTCGGCCTAGGTCTAGGTCTAGGTCTAGGTTTAGGTCTAGGTCTAGGTCTAGGTCTAGCTCAAGGTGTAGGTCAAGGTCTAGGTCTAGGTAAAGGTCTAGCTCTAGGTCTAGGTCTAGGTCTAGGACTAGGTCTAGGTATAGGTCTAGGTCTAGGTCTAGGACTAGGTCTAGGGCACGGTCTAGGTCAAGCTCTAGATCTAGGTCAAGGTCTAGGTCTAGGTCTAGGTCTAGGTGTCTCTGTCTAGGTCTCGTTCTAGGTCTAGGTCTCGGCCTAGGTCTAGGTCTCGGCCTAGGTCTAGGTCTCGGCCTAGGTCTAGGTCTACGTCTAGGTTTAGGTCTAGGTCTAGGTCTAGGTCTAGGTCTAGGTCTAGGTCTAGGTCTAGGTCAAGGCCTAGGTCAAGGTCTAGGTCTAGTTCTAGGTGTCTCTGTCTAGGTCTCGATCTAGGTCTAGGTCTTGGCGTAGCTCTAGGTCTAGGTCTAGGTTTAGGTCTAGGTCTAGGTCTAGGTCTAGGTCTAGGTCTACGTCAAGGCCTAGGTCAAGGTCTAGGTCTAGCTTTAGGTCTAGCACTAGGTCTAGCATAGATCCATACCTAGACATAGACCTGGATCTAAACCTTGACCTATACCTAGACCTAGACCTAGACGTAGACGAAGACCTAGACCTAGACCTAGACGTAAACCTAGACCTAGACCAAGAGCTAGACCTAGACCTAGACCTAGACCTTTACCTAGACCTAGACCTAGACCTTGATCTAGACCTAGACCTAGACCTTGACCTATACCTAGACCTAGACCTAGTCCAAGACCTAGACCTTGACCTAGACCTACACCTAGACCTAAACCTAGACCTAGACCTAAACCTAAACCTAGACCTAGACCTACACCTAGACCTAGACCTACACCTAGACCTAAACCTAGACCTAGACCTAGACCTAGACCTAGAACTAGACCTAGACCTAGACCTAGACCTAGGCCTAGACCTAGACCTAGACCGAGACCTAGACCTAGACCTAGACCTAGACCTAGACCTAGACCTAGACCTAGACCTAGACCTAGACCTAGAGGTAGACCGAGACCCTGACCTAGACTTAGACCTATACCTAGACCTAGAGCAAGACCTAGACGTAGACCTAGACCTTTACCTAGACCTTGACCTAGACCTTGACCTAGACCTAGACCTAGACCTAGACCTAGAAAAGACCTAGACCTAGACCTAGAAAAAGACCTAGACCTAGACCTAGACCTAGACATAGAACTAGACCTATATATGTGTGTGTGTGTGTGGTCTAGGTCTAGGTCTAGGTCTGAGTCTAGGTCTCGGTCTAGGTCTCGGTCTAGGTCTAGGTCAAGGTCTAGGTCTTGCTCTAGGTCTAGGTCTAGGTCTAGGTCTAGGTCTAGGTCTAGGTCTAGGTCTAGGTCTAGGTCTCGGTCTAGGTCTAGGTCAAGGTCTAGGTCTAAGTCTAGGTCAAGGTCTAGGTCTAGGTCTAGGTCTAGGTCTTGGCTTGGTCTAGGTCTAGGTCTAGGTCTAGCTGTAAGTCTTCGTCTAGGTCTAGGTCTCGGTCTAGGTCTCGGTCAAGGCTTAGGTCAAGGTCTAGGACTAGCTCTAGGTGTAGCACTAGGTCTAGCATAGATCCATACCTAGACCTAGACCTGGATCTAGACCTTGACCTAGACTTAGACCAAGACCTAGACCTAGACCGAGACCTAGACCTTGACCTAGACCTAGACCTTGACCTAGACCTAGACCCAGACCTAGACCTAGACCTAGACCTAGACCTAGACCTAAACCAAGACCTAGACCAAGACCTAGACCTTGACCAAGACCTAGATCGAGACCTAGACCGAGACCTAGACCTAGACATAGACCTAGACCTAGACCTAGACCTAGAACTAGACCTAGGCCTAGACCTAGACCTAGACCTAGACCTAGACCTAGACCTAGACCTAGACCTAGACCTAGACCTAGACCTAGACCTAGACCTAGACCTAGACCTAGACCTAAACCTAGACCTAGACCTAGACCTAGACCTAGACCTTGACCTAGATCTAGACCTTGACCTAGACCTTGAACTTGACCTAGACCTAGACCCTCACACTGACCTTGACCTTGACCCTGACCTAGACCTAGACCCTGACACTGACCTTGACCTTGACCCTGACATTGACCTTGACCTTGACCTTGACCCTGGTCTAGGTCTAGGTCTAGGTCTAGGTCTAGGTCTAGGTCTAGGTCTAGGTCTAGGTCTAGGTCTAGGTCTAGGTCTAGGTCTAGGTCTAGGTCACGTCTAGGTCTAGGTGAGGGTCTAGTTCTAGGTCTAGGTCTAGGTCTAGGTCTAGGTCTAGGTCTAGGTCTAGGTCTAGGTGAGGGTCAAGGTCAAGCTCAGTGTCAGGGTCTAGGTCTAGGTCAAGTTCAAGGTCTAGGTCAAGGTCTAGCTCTAGGTGAAGGTCTAGGTCTAGGTCTAGGTCTACGTCTAGGTCTAGGTCTAGGTCTAGGTCTAGGTCTAGGTCTAGGTCTAGGTCTAGGTCTAGGTCTAGGTCTAGCTCTAGGCCTAGGTCTAGTTCTAGGTCTAGCTGTAGGTCTATCTCTAGTCTAGGTCTAGGTCTAGGTCTAGGTCTAGGTCTAGGTCTACGTCACGTCTAGGTCTAGGTCAGGGTCTAGGTCTAGGTCTAGGTCTAGGTCTAGGTCTAGGTCTAGGTCTAGGTCTAGGTCTAGGTCTAGGTCTAGGTCTAGGTCAGGGTCAAGGTCAAGGTCAGTGTCAGGGTCTAGGTCTAGGTCAAGTTCAAGGTCTAGGTCAAGGTCTAGATCTAGGTCAAGGTCTAGGTCTAGGTCTAGGTCTAGGTCTAGGTCAGGTCTAGGTCTAGGTCTAGGTCTAGGTCTAGGTCTAGGTCTAGGTCTAGGTCTATCTCTAGTCTAGGTCTAGGTCAAGGTCTAGGTCAAGCTCTAGGTTAAGGTCTAGATCCAGGTCTAGGTCTAGGTATGTATCTATGTATCTAGGTCTTGGTCTAGGTCTAGGTCTAGGTCTAGGTCTAGTTCTAGGTCTAGGTCTAGGTCTAGGTCTAGGTCTAGGTCTAGGTAAAGGTCTAGGTCTAGGTCTAGGTCTAGGTCTAGGTCTAGGTCTAGGTCTAGGTCTAGGTCTAGGTCTAGGTATAGGTCTAGGTCTAGGTCTAGGTCTAGGTCTAGGTCTAGGTCTAGGTAAAGGTCTAGCTCTAGGTCTAGGTCTAGGTCTAGGTCTAGGTCTAGGTCTAGGTCTAGGTCTAGGTCTAGGTCTAGGTCTAGGTCTAGGTCTAGGTCTAGGTCTAGGGCAAGGTCTAGGTCAAGCTCTAGATCTAGGTCAAGGTCTAGGTCTAGGTCTAGGTGTCTCTGTCTAGGTCTCGTTCTAGGTCTAGGTCTCGGCCTAGGTCTAGGTCTCGGCCTAGGTCTAGGTCTAGGTCTAGGTTTAGGTCTAGGTCTAGGTCTAGATCTAGGTCAAGGCTTAGGTCAATGTCTAGGTCTAGGTCTAGGTGTCTTTGTCTAGGTCTCGATCTAGGTCTAGGTCTCCGCCTAGGTCTAGGTCTAGGTCTAGGTCTAGGTCTAGGTCTAGGTCTAGGTCAAGGCTTAGGTCAAGGTCTAGGTCTAGGTCTAGGTGTCTCTGTCTAGGTCTCGTTCTAGGTCTAGGTCTCGGCCTAGGTCTAGGTCTAGGTCTAGGTTTAGGTCTAGGTCTAGGTCTAGGTCTAGGTCTAGGTCTAGGTCAAGGCCTAGGTCAAGGTCTAGGTCTAGGTCTAGGTGTCTCTGTCTAGGTCTCGATCTAGATCTAGGTCTCGGCCTAGCTCTAGGTCTAGGTCTAGGTTTAGGTCTAGGTCTCGGTCTAGGTCTCGGTCTAGGTCTCGGTCTAGGTCTCGCTGTAGGTCTAGGTCAAGGTCTAGATCTTGGGCTAGGTCTAGGTCTAGGTATAGGTCTAGGTGTGGGTCTAGGTCTAGATCAAGGTCTACGTCTAGGTCTAGGTCAAGGTCTAGGTCTAGGTCTAGGTCTAGGTCTTGGTCTAGGTCTAGGTCTAGGTCTAGGTCTAGGTCTAGGTCTTCGTCTAGGTCTAAGTCTAGGTCTAGGTCTAGATCAAGGTCTAGATCCACGTCCACGTCTAGGTCTAGGTCTATGTCTATGTCTATGTCTAGGTCTAGGTCTAGGTCTAGGTCTAGGTCAGGTCTAGGTAAAGGTCTAGGTCTAGGTCTAGGTCAAGGTCGAGGTCAAGGTCTAGGTAAAGACCTAGACGTAGACCTTGACCTAGACCTAGACCTAGACCTAGAGCTAGACCTAGACCCTGACGTAGACCTAGACCTAGACCGAGACCTCGACCTACACCAAGACCTAGATGTAGACCTAGACCTTTACCTAGACCTTGACGTAGACCTTGACCTAGAACTAGACCTAGACCTAGACCTAGACCTTGACCTAGACCTAGACCCAGACCTAGTGCCTAGACCTAGACCTAGACATAGAACTAGACCTATATATGTGTGTGTGTGCGTGGTCTAGGTCTAGGTCTAGGTCTCGGTCTAGGTCTCGGTCTAGGTCTAGGTCAAGGTCTAGGTCTTGGTCTAGGTCTAGGTCTAGGTCTAGGTCTAGGTCTAGGTCTGGGTCTAGGTCTAGGTCTAGGTCTAGGTCTAGGTCTAGGTCTAGGTCTAGGTCTAGGTCTAGGTCTAGGTCTAGGTCTAGGTCTAGGTCTAGGTCTAGGTCTAGGTTTGGGTCTCGGTCTAGGTATAGGTCTAGGTATAGTTCTAGGTCAAGGTCTATGTCTAGGTCTAGGTTTAGGTCTAGGTGTAGGTCTAGGTCTCGGTCTAGGTCTCGGTCTAGGTCTCGGTGTAGGTCTAGGTCAAAGTTTAGGTCTTGGACTAGGTCTAGGTCTAGGTATAGGTCTAGGTCTCGGTCTAGGTCTAGATCAAGGTCTAGGTCTAGGTCTAGGTCAAGGTCTAGGTCTAGGTCTAGGTCTAGGTCTTGGTCTAGGTCTAGGCTAGACCCAGACCTAGACTTAGACCTAGACCTACACCTAGACCTAGGCCTAGACTAGAGCTAGACCTAGACCTAGACCTCGACCTAGACCTTCACCTTGACCTATTCCTAGACCTAGAACTAAACCTAGACCTAGACCTAGACCTAGGCTAGACCTAGACCTAGACCTAGACCTTTACCTAGACCTAGACCTTGAGCTACACCTTGACCTAGACCTAGACCTAGACCTAGATCTAGATCTAGACCTAGACCTAGACCTAGAGCTAGAGCTAGACCTAGACCTAGACCTAGACCTAGACCTAGACCTAGACCTAGACCCAGACCTAGACCTAGACCTCGATCTAGACCTTGACCTAGACCTTGACCTAGACCTTGACCTAGACCTTGACCTAGACCTTGACCTAGACATAGACGTAGACCTATACCTTGACCTAGAGCTAGACCTAGAGCTAGACCTAGAGCTGGATCTAAACCTTGACCTAGACCTAGACCTAGACCTAGACCTAGACCTAGACCTAGACCTAGACCTAGACCAAGACCTAGATACATAGATACATACCTAGACCTAGACGTCGATCTAGACCTTCCCCTAGACCTAGACCTAGACCTACACCTAGACCTGGATCTAGACCTTGCCCTAGACCTAGACCTAGACCTAGACCTAGTCCTAGACCTAGACCTAGACCTAGACCTAGACCTAGACCTAGACCTAGACCTAGACTTAGACCTAGACCTAGACCTAAACCTAGACCTGGATCTAGACCTTGACCTAGACCTTGACCTAGACCTTGACCTAGACCTAGACCTTGACCTAGACCTTGACCTAGACCTAGACCTAGACCAAGCCCTAGACCTTGAACTAGACCTTGACCTAGACCTTGAACTAGACCTAGACCTATACCTAGACCTAGACCTAGACCTAGACCTGGACCTAGAGCTAGACGTAGACCTTGACCTAGGCCTTGACCTAGACCTAGACCTAGACCTAGACCTAGACCTAGACCTAAACCTAGACCTAGACCTAGAGCTAGGCGGAGACCTAGACCTAGATCGAGACCTAGACAGAGACACCTAGACCTAGACCTAGACCTAGACCTAGACCTTGACCTAGGCCTTGACCTAGACCTAGAGCTAGACCTAGACCTAGACCTAGACCTATACCTAGACCTAAACCTAGACCTAGACCTAGACCTAGGCCGAGACCTAGACCTAGAACGAGACCTAGACAGAGACACCTAGACCTAGACCTAGACCTTGACCTAGATCTAGAGCTTGACCTAGACCGTGCCCTAGACCTAGACCTAGACCTAGACCTAGACCTAGACCTAGACCTAGACCTAGACCTAGACCTAGACCTAGACCTAGACCTAGACCTAGACCTAGACCTTTACCTAGACCTAGACCTTGACCTACACCTTGACCTAGACGTAGACCTAGACCTAGATCAAGACCTAGTCCTAGACGTAGACCTAGAACTAGACCTAGACCTAGATCTAGACCTAGAACTAGACCTAGACCTAGACCTAGACCTAGACCTAGACCTAGACCTAGACCTAGACCTCGATCTAGACCTTGACCTAGACCTTGACCTAGACCTTGACCTAGACCTTGACCTGGACCTTGACCTAGACCTAGACCTAGAACTATACCTTGACCTAGAGCTAGACCTAGAGCTAGACCTAGAGCTTGATCTAGACCTTGACCTAGACCTAGACCTAGACCTAGACCTAGACCTAGACCTACACCTAGACCTAGACCAAGACCTAGAGCTAAACCTAGGCCGAGACCTAGAGCTAGACCTAGAGCTAGACCTAGAGCTAAACCTAGGCCGAGACCTAGAGCTAGACCTAGAGCTAAACCTAGACCGAGACCTAGACCTAGGCCGAGACCTAGACCTAGAACGAGACCTAGACAAAGACACCTAGACCTAGACCTAGACCTTGACCTAGATCTAGAGCTTGACCTAGACCGTGCCCTAGACCTAGACCTAGACCTAGACCTAGACCTAGACCTAGACCTAGACCTAGACCTAGACCTAGACTAGAGATAGACCTAGATACATAGATACATACCTAGACCCAGACCTCGATCTAAACCTTAGCCTAGAGCTTGACCTAGACCTTGACCTAGACCTAGACCCAGACCTAGAATTAGACCTAGACCTAGACCTAGACCTATACCTAGACTAGAGATAGAGCTAGAGCTAAACCTACACCTAGACCTTCACCTTGACCTAGACCTCGACCTAGACCTTGACCTTCACCTTGACCTAGACCTCGACCTAGACCTTGACCTAGACCTCGACACACACATATATAGGTTTAGGTCTAGGTCTAGGTCTAGGTCTAGGTCTAGGTCTAGGTCTAGGTCTAGGTCTAGGTCTAGGTCTAGGTCTCGGTCTAGGTCTCGGTCTAGGTCTAGGTCAAGGTCTAGGTCTTGGTCTAGGTCTAGGTCTAGGTCTAGGTCTAGGTCTAGGTGTGGGTCTAGGTCTAGGTCAAGGTCTAGCTCTAGGTCAAGGTCTAGGTCTCGGTCTAGGTCTACGTCTTGGTCTAAGTCTAGGTCAAGGTCTAGATCCAGGTCTAGGATCTAGGTATGGATCTATGCTAGACCTAGTGCTACACCTAGAGCTATACCTAGACCTTGACCTAGGCCTTGACCGAGACGTAGACCGAGACCTAGACCTAGATGGAGACTTAGACCTAGACCTAGACCTAGACCTAGACCTAGACCTAGACCTTGACCTAGACTTAGACCTAGACCTTGACCTAGACCTAGACCCAGACCTAGACCTAGACCTAGACCTAGACCTAGACCTAGACCTAGACCAAGACCTAGACCTTGACCTAGACCTAGACCGAGACCTAGACCGAGACCTAGACCTAGACCGAGACCGAGATCTACACCTAGACCTAGACCTAGACGTGGATCTAGACCTTGACCTAGACCTTGACATAGACCTTGTTCTAGACCTTGACCTAGACCATGACCTAGACCTTGACCTAGACCTAGACCTAGACCGAGACCTAGACCTAGGCCTAGATCTAGACCTAGACCTAGATCTAGACCTAGACCTAGATTTAGAGCTAGACCTTGACCTACAGCTTTACCTAGACCTAGTACTAGACCTAGACCTAGACCTAGACCTAGATCTAGACCGAGACCTAGATCGAGACTTAGACCGAGACGAGGACTAAGACCTAGACCTAGATTTGGACCTAGACCTAGACCTAGACCTAGACCTAGACCTAGACCTAGGGCTAGACCTAGACCTAGACCTAGACCTAAAGCTAGACCTAGACCTAGACCTAGACCTAGACCTAGAACTAGACCTAGACCTAGACCTAGACCTAGACTTAGACCTAGACCTAGACCTAGAACTAGACCTAGACCTAGACCTAGACCTAGACCTAGAGCTAGACCTAGACCTAGACCTAGACCTAGACCTAGACCTAGACCTAGACCTTGACCTAGACCTAGACCTTGACCTAGACCTTGACCTAGACCTAGACCTAGACCTAGACCTAGACCTAGACCTAGACCTAGATGTAGACCAGGACCTAGACCTAGACCTAGACCTAGACCTAGACCTACACCAAAACCTAGACCTAGACCTAGACCTTGACCTAGACCTTGACTTAGATCTTGACCTAGACCTTGATCTAGACCTAGACCTAGAGCTAGACCTAGACCTAGACCTAGACCTAAAGCTAGACCTAGACCTAGACCTAGACCTAGAACTAGACCTAGGCCTAGACCTAGACCTAGACCTAGACCTAGACCTAGACCTAGAACTAGACCTAGACCTAGACCTAGACCTAGACCTAGAGCTAGACCTAGACCTAGACCTAGACCTAGACCTAGACCTAGACCTAGACCTTGACCTAGACCTAGACCTTGACCTAGACCTTCACCTAGACCTAGACCTAGACCTAGACCTAGACCTAGACCTAGACCTAGACCTAGACCTAGACCTAGACCTAGACCTAGACGTAGACCAGGACCTAGACCTAGACCTAGACCTAGACCTAGACCTACACCAAAACCTAGACCTAGACCTAGACCTTGACCTAGACCTTGACCTAGACCTTGACCTAGACCCTGATCTAGACCTAGACCTAGACCTAGACCTAGACCTAGAGCTAGACCTAGACCTAGACCTAGACCTAATCCTAGACCTAG
>CM035408.1:216682503-216726890 GCA_020310875.1 Ceratopteris richardii
CTAGACCTAGACCTAGACCTAGACCTAGACCTAGACCTAGACCAAGACCTAGACCTTGACCTAGACCTAGACCGAGACCTAAACCGAGACCTACACCTAGACCGAGACTGAGATCTACACCTAGACCTAGACCTAGACGTGGATCTAAACCTTGACCCAGACCTTGACGTAGACCTTGTCCTAGACCTTGACCTAGACCATGACCTAGACCTTGACCTAGACCTAGACCTAGACCTAGACCTAGACCTAGACCTAGATCTAGACCTAGACCTAGAACTAGACCTATACCTAGATTTAGAGCTAGACCTTGACCTACAGCTTTACCTAGACCTAGAACTAGACCTAGACCTAGACCTAGACCTAGATCTAGACCGAGACCTAGATCGAGACTTAGACCGAGACGAGGACTAAGACCTAGACCTAGATTTGGACCTAGACCTAGACCTAGACCTAGACCTAGACCTAGACCTAGGGCTAGACCTAGACCTAGACCTAGACCTAAAGCTAGACCTAGACCTAGACCTAGACCTAGAACTAGACCTAGACCTAGACCTAGATCTAGACCTAGACCTAGACCTAGATCTAGACCTAGACCTAGACCTAGACCTAGACCTAGACCTAGACCTAGACCTAGACCTAGACCTAGACCTTGACCTAGACCTAGACCTTGACCTAGACCTTGACCTAGACCTAGACCTAGACCTAGACCTAGACCTAGACCTAGACCTAGACGTAGACCAGGACCTAGACCTAGACCTAGACGTAGACCTAGACCTACACCAAAACCTAGACCTAGACCTAGACCTTGACCTAGACCTTGACTTAGATCTTGACCTAGACCTTGATCTAGACCTAGACCTAGAGCTAGACCTAGACCTAGACCTAGACCTAAAGCTAGACCTAGACCTAGACCTAGACCTAGAACTAGACCTAGGCCTAGACCTAGACCTAGACCTAGACCTAGACCTAGACCTAGAACTAGACCTAGACCTAGACCTAGACCTAGACCTAGACCTAGAGCTAGACCTAGACCTAGACCTAGACCTAGACTTAGACCTAGACCTAGACCTTGACCTAGACCTAGACCTTGACCTAGACCTTCACCTAGACCTAGACCTAGACCTATACCTAGACCTTGACCTAGACCTAGACCTAGACCTAGACCTAGACCTAGACCTAGACCTAGACGTAGACCAGGACCTAGACCTAGACCTAGACCTAGACCTAGACCAACACCAAAACCTAGACCTAGACCTAGACCTTGACCTAGACCTTGACCTAGACCTTGACCTAGACCCTGATCTAGACCTAGACCTAGACCTAGACCTAGACCTAGAGCTAGACCTAGACCTAGACCTAGACCTAATCCTAGACCTAGACCTAGACGTAGACCTAGACCTAGACCTAGACCTAGACCTAGACCTAGACCTAGACCTAGACCTAGACCTAGACCTAGACCTAGACCTAGACCTAGACCTAGACCTAGACCTAGACCTAGACCTAGACGTAGACTTAGACCTAGACCTGGATCTAGACCTTGACGTAGAGCTTGACCTAGACCCTGACCTAGACATAGACCCAGACGTAGACTTAGACCTAGACCTAGACCTAGACCTAGGCCTAGACTAGAGCTAGAGCTAGACCTAGACCTAGACCTAGACCTTCACCTTGACCTAGAGCTAGACTTAGAACTAAACCAAGACCTAGACCTAGACCTAGACCTAGACATAGACCTAGACCTAGACCTATATATGTGTGTGTAGTATATATATATATATATATATATATATATATATATATATATATATATATATATATATATATATATATATATATATATATATATATATATATATATATATATATATATATATATATATATATATATATATATATATGTATATGTGTGTGTGTGTATGTATGTTTGTGTATGAATGTGTGTGTGTCTAGACCGAGACCTAGACCTAGACCTAGACCTAGACCTAGACATAGACCTAGACCTAGACCTAGACCTAGACCTAGACCTTCAACTTGGCCTAGACCTAGACCCTGACACTGACCTTGACCTTGACCCTGACCTAGACCTAGACCTAGACCTAGACCTAGACCTAGACCTAGACCTAGACCTAGACCTAGACCTAGACCTAGACCTAGACCTCGACCTAGACCTAGGTCTAGCTCTAGGTCTAGCTCTAGGTGTATCTCTAGTCTAGGTCTAGGTCTAGGTCTAGGTCTAGGTCTAGGTCTAGGTCTAGGTCTAGGTCTAGGTGAGGTCTAGGTCTAGGTCAGGGTCTAGTTCTAGGTCTTGGTCTAGGTCTAGGTCTAGGTCTAGGTCTAGGTCTAGGTCAGGGTCAAGGTCAAGGTCAGTGTGAGGGTCTAGGTCTAGGTCAAGTTCAAGGCCTAGGTCAAGGTCTAGATGTAGGTCAAGGTCTAGGTCTAGGTCTAGGTCTAGGTCTAGGTCTAGGTCTAGGTCTAGGTCTACGTCTAGGTCTAGGTCTAGGTCTAGGTCTAGGTCTAGGTCTAGGTCTAGGCCTAGGTCTAGTTCTAGGTCTAGCTCTAGGTCTATCTCTAGTCTAGGTCTAGGTCTAGGTCTAGGTCTAGGTCTAGGTCTAGGTCTAGGTCTAGGTCAGGTCTAGGTCTAGCTCAGGGTCTAGGTCTAGGTCTAGGTCTAGGTCTAGGTCTAGGTCTAGGTCTAGGTCAGGTCAAGGTCAAGGTCAGTGTCAGGGTCTAGGTCTAGGCCAAGTTGAAGGTCTAGGTCTAGGTCTAGGTCTAGGTCTAGGTCTAGGTCTCGGTCTAGGTCTCGGTCTAGGTCTAGGTCAAGGTCTAGGTCTTGGTCTAGGTCTAGGTCTAGGTCTAGGTCTACGTCTAGGTGTGGGTCTAGGTCTAGGTCAAGGTCTAGCTCTAGGTCAAGGTCTAGGTCTCGGTCTAGGTCTAGGTCTTGGTCTAAGTCTAGGTCAAGGTCTAGATCAAGGTCTAGGTCTAGGTATGGATCTATGCTAGACCTAGTGCTACACCTAGAGCTATACCTAGACGTTGACCTAGGCCTTGACCGAGACGTAGACCGAGACCTAGACCTAGATCTAGGTCTCGGTCTAGGTCTAGGTCTCGGTCTAGGTCTAGGTCAAGGTCTAGATCTAGGTCAAGGTCTAGGTCTAGGTCTAGGTCTAGGTCTAGGTCTAGGTTTCGGTCTAGGTCTCGGTCTAGGTCTAGGTCAAGGTCTAGGTCTTGGTCTAGGTCTAGGTCTAGGTCTAGGTCTAGGTCTAGGTGTGGGTCTAGGTCTAGGTCAAGGTCTAGCTCTAGGTCAAGGTCTAGGTCTCGGTCTAGGTCTAGGTCTTGGTCTAAGTCTAGGTCAAGGTCTAGATCCAGGTCTAGGTCTAGGTATGGATCTATGCTAGACCTAGTGCTACACCTAGAGCTATACCTAGACCTTGACCTAGGCCTTGACCGAGACGTAGACCGAGACCTAGACCTAGATGGAGACTTAGACCTAGACCTAGACCTAGACCTAGACCAAGCCAAGACCTAGAGCTAGACCTAGACCTAGACCTTGACCTAGACTTAGACCTAGACCTTGACCTAGACCTAGACCGAGACCTAGACCTAGACCTAGACCTAGACCTAGACCTAGACCTAGACCAAGACCTAGACCTTGACCTAGACCTAGACCGAGACCTAAACCGAGACCTAGACCTAGACCGAGACTGAGATCTACACCTAGACCTAGACCTAGACGTGGATCTAGACCTTGACCCAGACCTTGACGTAGACCTTGTCCTAGACCTTGACCTAGACCATGACCTAGACCTTGACCTAGACCTAGACCTAGACCTAGACCTAGACCTAGACCTAGATCTAGACCTAGACCTAGAACTAGACCTATACCTAGATTTAGAGCTAGACCTTGACCTACAGCTTTACCTAGACCTAGAACTAGACCTAGACCTAGACCTAGACCTAAATCTAGACCGAGAGCTAGATCGAGACTTAGACCGAGACGAGGACTAAGACCTAGACCTAGATTTGGACCTAGACCTAGACCTAGACCTAGACCTAGACCTAGACCTAGGGCTAGACCTAGACCTAGACCTAGACCTAAAGCTAGACCTAGACCTAGACCTAGACCTAGAACTAGACCTAGACCTAGACCTAGATCTAGACCTAGACCTAGACCTAGACCTAGAACTAGACGTAGACCTAGACCTAGACCTAGACCTAGAGCTAGACCTACACCTAGACCTAGACCTAGACCTAGACCTAGACCTTGACCTAGACCTAGACCTTGACCTAAACCTTGACCTAGACCTAGACCTAGACCTAGACCTAGACCTAGACCTAGACCTAGACCTAGACCTAGACGTAGACCAGGACCTAGACCTAGACCGAGACCTAGACCTAGACCTACACCAAAACCTAGACCTAGACCTAGACCTTGACCTAGACCTTGACCTAGACCTTGACCTAGACTTTGATCTAGACCTAGACCTAGACCTAGACCTAGACCTAAAGCTAGACCTAGACCTAGACCTAGACCTAGAACTAGACCTAGACCTAGACCTAGACCTAGACCTAGACCTAGAACTAGACCTAGACCTAGACGTAGACCTAGACCTAGAGCTAGACCTAGACCTAGACCTAGACCTAGACCTAGACCTAGACCTAGACCTTGACTTAGACCTAGACCTTGACCTAGACCTTCACCTAGACCTAGACCTAGACCTAGACCTAGACCTAGACCTAGACCTAGACCTAGACCTAGACCTAGACCTAGACCTAGACCTAGACGTAGACGAGGACCTAGACCTAGACCTAGACCTTGACCTAGACCTACACCAAAACCTAGACCTAGACCTAGACCTTGACCTAGACCTTGACCTAGACCTTGACCTAGACCCTGATCTAGACCTAGACCTAGACCTAGACCTAGACCTAGAGCTAGACCTAGACCTAGACCTAGACCTAAACCTAGACGTAGACCTAGACGTAGACCTAGACCTAGACCTAGACCTAGACCTAGACCTAGACCTAGACCTAGACCTAGACCTAGACCTAGACCTAGACCTAGACCTAGACCTAGACCTAGACCTAGACCTAGACCTAGACCTAGACGTAGACTTAGACCTAGTCCTGGATCTAGACCTTGCGTAGAGCTTGACCTACACCTTGACCTAGATATAGGCCCAGACGTAGACTTAGACCTAGACCTAGACCTAGACCTAGGCCTAGACTAGAGCTAGAGCTAGAGCTAGACCTAGACCTAGACCTTCACCTTCACCTACAGCTAGACTTAGAACTAAACCAAGACCTAGACCTAGACCTAGACCTAGACCTAGACCTAGACATAGACCTAGACCTAGACCTAGACCTAGACCTAGACCTAGACATAGACCTAGACCTAGACCTATATATGTGTGTGTAGTGTATATATATATATATATATATATATATATATATATATGTATATGTGTGTGTGTGTATGTATGTTTGTGTATGAATGTGTGTGTGTCTAGACCGAGACCTAGACCTAGACCTAGACCTAGACCTAGACATAGACCTAGACCTAGACCTAGACCTAGACCTTTACCTAGACCTAGACCTTGAGCTACACCTTGACCTAGACCTAGACCTAGACATAGTTCTAGATCTAGACCTAGACCTAGACCTAGAACTAGACCTAGACCTAGAACTAGACCTAGACCTAGACCTAGACCTAGACCTAGACCTAGACCTAGACCTAGACCTAGACCTTGACCTAGACCTAGACCTAGGGTTAGACCTAGACCTAGAGCTAGACGTAGACCTGGATCTAGACCTTGACCTAAACCTTGACCTAGACCTAGACCTTGACCTAAACCTTGACCTAGACCTAGACCTAGACCAAGCCCTAGACCTTGACCTAGACCTTGACCTAGACCTTGACCTAGACCTAGACCTAGACCGACCTAGACCTAGACCTAGACCTAGACCTAGACCTGGACCTAGAGCTAGACCTAGACCTTGACCTAGGTCTAGGTCTAGGTCTAGGTCTAGGTCTAGGTCTAGGTCTACGTCTAGGTCAAGGTCTAGATCAAGCTCTAGGTCTAGCTCTAGGTCTAGCTCTACGTCAAGGTATAGTTCTAGGTCTAGGTCTAGGTCAAGGTCCAGGTCAAGGTCTAGGTCAAGGTCTAGGTCAAGGTCTAGGTCAAGGTATAGATCCAGGTCTAGGTCTAGGTCTAGGTCTAGGTCTAGGTCTAGGTCTAGGTATAGTTCTAGGTCTAGATCTTGGTCTAGGACTAGTTCTAGGTCTAGGTCTAGGTCTAGGTCTAGATCTAGGTCTAGGTCTAGGTCTAGGTCAAGGTGTAGGTCAAGGTCTAGGTCTAGGTAAAGGTCTAGGTCTAGGTCTAGGTCTAGGTCTAGGTCTAGGTCTAGGTCTAGGTCTAGGTCTAGGTCTAGGACTAGGTCTAGGGCACGGTCTAGGTCAAGGTCTAGGTCTAGGTCTAGGTGTCTCTGTCTAGGTCTCGTTCTAGGTCTAGGTCTCGGCCTAGGTCTAGGTCTAGGTCTAGGTTTAGGTCTAGGTCTAGGTCTAGGTATAGGTCTAGGTCTAGGTCTAGGTCTAGGTCAAGGCCTAGGTCAAGGTCTAGGTCTAGGTCTAGGTGTCTCTGTCTAGGTCTCGATCTAGATCTAGCTCTCGGCCTAGCTCTAGGTCTAGGTCTAGGTTTAGGTCTAGGTCTCGGTCTAGGTCTCGGTCTAGGTCTCGGTCTTGGTCTCACTGTAGGTCTAGGTCAAGGTCTAGATCTTGGGCTAGGTCTAGGTCTAGGTATAGTTCTAGGTATAGTTCTAGGTCTGGGTCTAGGTCTAGATCAAGGTCTACGTCTAGGTCTAGGTCAAGGTCTAGGTCTAGGTCTAGGTCTAGGTCTTGGTCTAGGTCTAGGTCTAGGTCTAGGTCTAGGTCTAGGTCTTCGTCTAGGTCTAAGTCTAGGTCTAGGTCTAGATCAAGGTCTAGATCCAGGTCCAGGTCTAGGTCTAGGTCTATGTCTAGGTCTATGTCTAGGTCTAGGTCTAGGTCTAGGTCTAGGTCAGGTCTAGGTCTAGGTCTAGGTCCAGGTCTAGTTCTAGGTCTAGGTCTAGGTCAAGGTGAAGGTCTAGGTCTAGGTCTAGCTCTAGGTCTAGCTCTAGTCTAGGTCTAGGTCTAGGTCTAAGTCTAGGTCTGGGTCTAAGTCTAGGTCAAGGTCTAGGTCAAGCTCTACGTTAAGGTCTAGATCCAGGTCTAGGTCTAGGTATGTATCTATGTATCTAGGTCTTGGTCTAGGTCTAGGTCTAGGTCTAGGTCTAAGTCTAGGTCTAGGTCTAGGTCTAGGTCAAGGTCTAGATCGAGCTCTAGGTCTAGCTCTAGGTCTAGCTCTAGGTCAAGTTATAGTTCTAGGTCTAGGTCTAGGTCAAGGTCGAGGTCAAGGTCTAGGTAAAGGTCTAGGTCAAGGTCTAGGTCAAGGTGTAGACCCAGGTCTAGGTCTAGGTCTAGGTCTAGGTCTAGGTCTAGGTCTAGGTCTAGGTCTAGTTCTAGGTCTAGATCGAGGTCTAGGTCTAGGTCTAGATCTAGGTCTAGGTCTAGGTCTAGGTCAAGGTGTAGGTCAAGGTCTAGGTCTAGGTCAAGGTGTAGGTCAATGTCTAGGTCTAGGTAAAGGTCTAGGTCTAGGTCTAGGTCTAGGTCTAGGTCTAGGTCTAGGTCTAGGTCTAGGTCTAGGTCTAGGGCAAGGTCTAGGTCAAGCTCTAGATCTAGGTCAAGGTCTAGGTCTAAGTCTAGGTGTCTCTGTCTAGGTCTCGTTCTAGGTCTAGGTCTCGGCCTAGGTCTAGGTCTAGGTCTAGATTTGGGTCTAGGTCTAGGTCTAGGTCTACGTCTAGGTCTAGGTCAAGGCCTAGGTCAAGGTCTAGGTCTAGGTCTAGGTGTCTCTGTCTAGGTCTCGATCTAGGTCTAGGTCTCGGCCTAGGTCTAGGTCTAGGTCTAGGTTTAGGTCTAGGTCTAGGTCTAGGTCTAGCTCAAGGTGTAGGTCAAGGTCTAGGTCTAGGTAAAGGTCTAGCTCTAGGTCTAGGTCTAGGTCTAGGTCTAGGTCTAGGTATAGGTCTAGGTCTAGGTCTAGGACTAGGTCTAGGGCACGGTCTAGGTCAAGCTCTAGATCTAGGTCAAGGTCTAGGTCTAGATCTAGGTCTAGGTGTCTCTGTCTAGGTCTAGGTAAAGGTCTAGGTCTAGGTCTAGGTCTAGGTCTAGGTCTAGGTCTAGGTCTAGGTCTAGGTCTAGGTCTAGGTCTAGGTCTAGGGCAAGGTCTAGGTCAAGCTCTAGATCTAGGTCAAGGTCTAGGTCTAAGTCTAGGTGTCTCTGTCTAGGTCTCGTTCTAGGTCTAGGTCTCGGCCTAGGTCTAGGTCTAGGTCTAGATTTGGGTCTAGGTCTAGGTCTAGGTCTACGTCTAGGTCTAGGTCAAGGCCTAGGTCAAGGTCTAGGTCTAGGTCTAGGTGTCTCTGTCTAGGTCTCGATCTAGGTCTAGGTCTCGGCCTAGGTCTAGGTCTAGGTCTAGGTTTAGGTCTAGGTCTAGGTCTAGGTCTAGCTCAAGGTGTAGGTCAAGGTCTAGGTCTAGGTAAAGGTCTAGCTCTAGGTCTAGGTCTAGGTCTAGGTCTAGGTCTAGGTATAGGTCTAGGTCTAGGTCTAGGACTAGGTCTAGGGCACGGTCTAGGTGAAGCTCTAGATCTAGGTCAAGGTCTAGGTCTAGGTCTAGGTCTAGGTGTCTCTGTCTAGGTCTCGTTCTAGGTCTAGGTCTACGTCTAGGTTTAGGTCTAGGTCTAGGTCTAGGTCTAGGTCTAGGTCTAGGTCTAGGTCAAGGCCTAGGTCAAGGTCTAGGTCTAGTTCTAGGTGTCTCTGTCTAGGTCTCGATCTAGGTCTAGGTCTTGGCGTAGCTCTAGGTCTAGGTCTAGGTTTAGGTCTAGGTCTAGGTCTAGGTCTAGGTCTAGGTCTAGGTCAAGGCCTAGGTCAAGGTCTAGGTCTAGCTTTAGGTCTAGCACTAGGTCTAGCATAGATCCATACCTAGACATAGACCTGGATCTAAACCTTGACCTATACCTAGACCTAGACCTAGACGTAGACGAAAACCTAGACCTAGACCTAGACGTAAACCTAGACCTAGACCAAGAGCTAGACCTAGACCTAGACCTAGACCTTGACCTAGACCTAGACCTAGACCTTGATCTAGACCTAGACCTAGACCTTGACCTATACCTAGACCTAGACCTAGTCCAAGACCTAGACCTTGACCTAGACCTACAGCGAGACCTAGACCAAGACCTAGACCGAGACCTACACCGAGACCTAGACCTACACCTAGACCTAAACCTAGACCTAGACCTAGACCTAGACCTAGAACTAGACCTAGACCTAGACCTAGACCTAGGCCTAGACCTAGACCTAGACCGAGACCTAGACCTAGACCTAGACCTAGACCTAGACCTAGACCTAGACCTAGACCTAGACCTAGACCTAGAGGTAGACCTAGACCCTGACCTAGACCTAGACCTATACCTAGACCTAGAGCAAGACCTAGACGTAGACCTAGACCTTTACCTAGACCTTGACCTAGACCTTGACCTAGACCTAGACCTAGACCTAGACCTAGAAAAGACCTAGACCTAGACCTAGAAAAAGACCTAGACCTAGACCTAGACCTAGACATAGAACTAGACCTATATATGTGTGTGTGTGTGTGGTCTAGGTCTAGGTCTAGGTCTGAGTCTAGGTCTCGGTCTAGGTCTCGGTCTAGGTCTAGGTCAAGGTATAGGTCTTGCTCTAGGTCTAGGTCTAGGTCTAGGTCTAGGTCTAGGTCTAGGTCTAGGTCTAGGTCTAGGTCTGGGTCTAGGTCTAGGTCAAGGTCTAGGTCTAAGTCTAGGTCAAGGTCTAGGTCTAGGTCTAGGTCTAGGTCTTGGCTTGGTCTAGGTCTAGGTCTAGGTCTAGCTGTAAGTCTTCGTCTAGGTCTAGGTCTCGGTCTAGGTCTTGGTCAAGGCTTAGGTCAAGGTCTAGGACTAGCTCTAGGTGTAGCACTAGGTCTAGCATAGATCCATACCTAGACCTAGACCTGGATCTAGACCTTGACCTAGACTTAGACCAAGACCTAGACCTAGACCGAGACCTAGACCTTGACCTAGACCTAGACCTTGACCTAGACCTAGACCCAGACCTAGACCTAGACCTAGACCTAGACCTAGACCTAGACCAAGACCTAGACCAAGACCTAGACCTTGACCAAGACCTAGACCGAGACCTAGACCGAGACCTAGACCTAGACCTAGACCTAGACCTAGACCTAGACCTAGAACTAGACCTAGGCCTAGACCTAGACCTAGACCTAGACCTAGACCTAGACCTAGACCTAGACCTAGACCTAGACCTAGACCTAGACCTAGACCTAGACCTAGACCTAGACCTAAACCTAGACCTAGACCTAGACCTAGACCTAGACCTTGACCTAGATCTAGACCTTGACCTAGACCTTGAACTTGACCTAGACCTAGACCCTGACACTGACCTTGACCTTGACCCTGACCTAGACCTAGACCCTGACACTGACCTTGACCTTGACCCTGACATTGACCTTGACCTTGACCTTGACCCTGGTCTAGGTCTAGGTCTAGGTCTAGGTCTAGGTCTAGGTCTAGGTCTAGGTCTAGGTCTAGGTCTAGGTCTAGGTCACGTCTAGGTCTAGGTGAGGGTCTAGTTCTAGGTCTAGGTCTAGGTCTAGGTCTAGGTCTAGGTCTAGGTCTAGGTCTAGGTGAGGGTCAAGGTCAAGCTCAGTGTCAGGGTCTAGGTCTAGGTCAAGTTCAAGGTCTAGGTCAAGGTCTAGCTCTAGGTGAAGGTCTAGGTCTAGGTCTAGGTCTAGGTCTACGTCTAGGTCTAGGTCTAGGTCTAGGTCTAGGTCTAGGTCTAGGTCTAGGTCTAGGTCTAGGTCTAGGTCTAGGTCTAGGCCTAGGTCTAGTTCTAGGTCTAGCTGTAGGTCTATCTCTAGTCTAGGTCTAGGTCTAGGTCTAGGTCTAGGTCTAGTTCTAGGTCTAGGTCTAGGTCTAGGTCTAGGTCACGTCTAGGTCTAGGTCAGGGTCTAGGTCTAGGTCTAGGTCTAGGTCTAGGTCTAGGTCTAGGTCTAGGTCTAGGTCTAGGTCTAGGTCTAGGTCTAGGTCTAGGTCAGGGTCAAGGTCAAGGTCAGTGTCAGGGTCTAGGTCTAGGTCAAGTTCAAGGTCTAGGTCAAGGTCTAGATCTAGGTCAAGGTCTAGGTCTAGGTCTAGGTCTAGGTCTAGGTCAGGTCTAGGTCTAGGTCTAGGTCTAGGTCTAGGTCTAGGTCTATCTCTAGTCTAGGTCTAGGTCAAGGTCTAGGTCAAGCTCTAGGTTAAGGTCTAGATCCAGGTCTAGGTCTAGGTATGTATCTATGTATCTAGGTCTTGGTCTAGGTCTAGGTCTAGGTCTAGGTCTAGTTCTAGGTCTAGGTCTAGGTCTAGGTTTAGGTCTAGGTCTAGGTAAAGGTCTAGGTCTAGGTCTAGGTCTAGGTCTAGGTCTAGGTCTAGGTCTAGGTCTAGGTCTAGGTCTAGGTCTAGGTATAGGTCTAGGTCTAGGTCTAGGTCTAGGTCTAGGTCTAGGTCTAGGTAAAGGTCTAGCTCTAGGTCTAGGTCTAGGTCTAGGTCTAGGTCTAGGTCTAGGTCTAGGTCTAGGTCTAGGTCTAGGTCTAGGTCTAGGTCTAGGTCTAGGTCTAGGGCAAGGTCTAGGTCAAGCTCTAGATCTAGGTCAAGGTCTAGGTCTAGGTCTAGGTGTCTCTGTCTAGGTCTCGTTCTAGGTCTAGGTCTCGGCCTAGGTCTAGGTCTCGGCCTACGTCTAGGTCTAGGTCTAGGTTTAGGTCTAGGTCTAGGTCTAGATCTAGGTCAAGGCTTAGGTCAAGGTCTAGGTCTAGGTCTAGGTGTCTTTGTCTAGGTCTCGATCTAGGTCTAGGTCTCCGCCTAGGTCTAGGTCTAGGTCTAGGTCTAGGTCTAGGTCTAGGTCTAGGTCAAGGCTTAGGTCAAGGTCTAGGTCTAGGTCTAGGTGTCTCTGTCTAGGTCTCGTTCTAGGTCTAGGTCTCGGCCTAGGTCTAGGTCTAGGTCTAGGTTTAGGTCTAGGTCTAGGTCTAGGTCTAGGTCTAGGTCTAGGTCTAGGTCTAGGTCAAGGCCTAGGTCAAGGTCTAGGTCTAGGTCTAGGTGTCTCTGTCTAGGTCTCGATCTAGATCTAGCTCTCGGCCTAGCTCTAGGTGTAGGTCTAGGTTTAGGTGTAGGTCTCGGTCTAGGTCTCGGTCTAGGTCTCGGTCTAGGTCTCGCTGTAGGTCTAGGTCAAGGTCTAGATCTTGGGCTAGGTCTAGGTCTAGGTATAGGTCTAGGTGTGGGTCTAGGTCTAGATCAAGGTCTACGTCTAGGTCTAGGTCAAGGTCTAGGTCTAGGTCTAGGTCTAGGTCTTGGTCTAGGTCTAGGTCTAGGTCTAGGTCTAGGTCTAGGTCTTCGTCTAGGTCTAAGTCTAGGTCTAGGTCGAGATCAAGGTCTAGATCCAGGTCCAAGTCTAGGTCTAGGTCTATGTCTATGTCTATGTCTAGGTCTAGGTCTAGGTCTAGGTCTAGGTCAGGTCTAGGTAAAGGTCTAGGTCTAGGTCTAGGTCAAGATCGAGCTCAAGGTCTAGATAAAGACCTAGACGTAGACCTTGACCTAGACCTAGACCTAGACCTAGAGCTAGACCTAGACCCTGACGTAGACCTAGACCTAGACCGAGACCTCGACCTACACCAAGACCTAGATGTAGACCTAGACCTTTACCTAGACCTTGACGTAGACCTTGACCTAGATCTAGACCTAGACCTAGACCTAGACCTTGACCTAGACCTAGAACCAGACCTAGTCCTAGACCTAGACCTAGACATAGAACTAGACCTATATATGTGTGTGTGTGCGTGGTCTAGGTCTAGGTCTAGGTCTCGGTCTAGGTGCCGGTCTAGGTCTAGGTCAAGGTCTAGGTCTTGGTCTAGGTCTAGGTCTAGGTCTAGGTCTAGGTCTAGGTCTGGGTCTAGGTCTAGGTCTAGGTCTAGGTCTAGGTCTAGGTCTAGGTCTAGGTCTAGGTCTAGGTCTAGGTCTAGGTCTAGGTCTAGGTCTAGGTCTAGGTTTGGGTCTCGGTCTAGGTATAGGTCTAGGTATAGTTCTAGGTCAAGGTCTAGGTCTAGGTCTAGGTTTAGGTCTAGGTGTAGGTCTAGGTCTCGGTCTAGGTCTCGGTCTAGGTCTCGGTGTAGGTCTAGGTCAAAGTTTAGGTCTTGGACTAGGTCTAGGTCTAGGTATAGGTCTAGGTCTCGGTCTAGGTCTAGATCAAGGTCTAGGTCTAGGTCTAGGTCAAGGTCTAGGTCTAGGTCTATGTTGCAGAGCCAAAGAGCGCACAAAGCAGAGAAAAAAGACGGGCCCCAAAATTTTTCCGATTTGGACCACATATTTTTGTAACATATTCATTTTTGTAATATATTTCCCCTTGTAAAGGCACTAGAGGAGTCCTCTAGATGCATTCCCACAGAAGAATCGAAGCTTACCCATGTAAAATAGTAGGAAATTAGCTCTTAGTGAATAAAGTGCCGGTCACTTGTGTGAAAGGACCATTTTTAGGGCACTAGTATATAAGTCAAATGTGACTCTTTGTAAAAGACTTTTTGCCATTGTGAGAATAGAGAGCACAGAAATTCGAATTTGTGTCTTCTTCCCTCTTCATCTTCTTCTTCGTGAGCTTGTATGCATGTGTATTGCTTGGAAAGCGTGCTTGTGAGTGTTGTCTATCCTTGAGAGTGTTTCTTTGCTGTAGGAAAGGTGTGCGCGAGGTGTAGGAAGTGCTGAAGCGTAGGAAAGTATTTTCGCGATTCAGTATTTCTGTCATAACTTGAAGTAGGAGTGTCAGTTCTGAGCGAAACCACTGCCATTGGATGCGTCTTCTCGAGAGCTTCGAAACGCATATGCTATTCGCTATGTTCGGAGCTCGGAGCTAGGAGAAAAGTCCAAAATACTGACGGCTGCTCCACCAAGTATCGTTTCGTCTTGACCTACAGTTGAAGCTTGTTAGGATAAGTGTTTTCCTCATTTTCACTCTTGAGTAATACATTTGCATTGACCATTACGTGATTGCATGTCTTCATACACTCGGCTAGGTTAGTATACTCTTCGGATTGATAAATTAAAAGCGTGTATCCCCACTATATGCACTTGTGAGGGGATTGAGGTACAGTCTCTTTCTCCGCAAGTCCCTAAGTTGAAGCTTAGGTCAACACACTTTTTGGCGCCGTTGCCGGGGAGTGACGAATCAAACCGAGGCATTCGCGTGATGGTAAGTAGCTTTTTTCTTTGAAGAACTTGGAGGAGCGGAAATCTTCTCTTCTTTGGTAAGTCATTTTCAACCGCACTTGCTACTTCTCATTCTTGGAGTGTGTGTAGTGAGTTGATAGATTAGGGAAGTGAGTAGAAGAAGTAGAATAGGAGTGAGTGGAGAGTAGAGTAGGCTTTAGGTTTGTTCAAGAATTTCCATTTTTCTGTAAGCTAGGAATTTCCAAGTATAAAAGCCAAAAATTTTTTCATTTTTCAAGTTACTTGTTGAACAAGTATCGTGGAGAGCTGTGTCGAGTATCGTGAGAGTTGCAGCGATCGTTTCGAGGAAAGCAAGCAATAGGGAAGAGTTCAGTGCAGAGGAGTTGGATCAAGAGATCATGGGTGCTTCCAAGGTAAACTAAACTACCTGTTTGCTCCAAGATTTTCAGTACTTCAACCTAGAAAAGGGAAAAAACGACCTGCGCTGAGTGTCGTTTGGGCCTTCAGGGGGTTAAAGGTCATTTGTTGATTGCTACAGTGGGTGAGGGTAAGAGAGAAGACCTAGGAGAGAAAGGGGGAAACATCAAATCTCTAAAAACATCACAAAAAATTTGAAAAAGGGTCAAGTATCGCTTTGCTCCTGCGGTCGAGTATCGTTTTACTCCTGCGGTTGAGTATCGCGATATTTCCCAGCGGTCGTAGATCGTTTCGTTAGAGATCGTTTCAGACAGCGGTCGTAGATCGTTTCGCTAGAGATCGTTTCAGACAGCGGTCGTAGATCGTTTCGCTAGAGATCGTTTTGATCAGAGGTCGTCGGTCGTGTATCGTTTGCCAAGTATCGTGATCCAGAGATCGCGACACTTGTCAAAGGTCGTGTATCGTTTGTCACGGGTGTCGTCGATCGTTTCTAGTGAAGGTCGTAGATCGTTTATATACGAGTATCGTGTATCGTCTAGTGAGAGATCGTGTGTCGTTTCAGCCCAAGTATCGCCGATCGTTTCTACCAGAGATCGTCGGTCGTGTGTCGCTTTCTGCCAGAGATCGTTTTGCTAGAGATCGTTTGGTCAAAGATCGTTTTCGAGCGATCGTTTTGATCAAGTATCGTCTGTCAGCGATCGTTTTGGTCAGAGGTCGTAGATCGTTTCATTGAGAGGTCGTGTATCGTTCCCAGTCAGAGATCGTTTGGGGAAAGGTCGTTTTCCAGCGATCGTTTCTTCCAAGTATCGTCTATCAGCGATCGTTTTCTCAAGTATCGTTTATCAGCGATCGTTTTTTCAGAGGTCGTGAGAGTCAAGTATCGTGACTGGAGTTTCTCTTTCAGTCACATTCCAGCCTAAGTCTTCCCTAGACTTCTGAACCATAACTTAGATCTCTAGAGACTAAAAAGGTGGACCAGAAGTGATCAGAGCTCTTAAGTGAATGAACTTGAGATCAGGAAGAACCCTAGGAAGCCGAAGAAGTGTAATTTCTTCTGTAGGGAGTGCAGCCGAACCAAGTAACCGATCACACTATTCTGAGACCTCTAGTGAGTCAGAAGGAGAAATCCCCATGGCTTCCGAGGATATGCAAAACACTGTGCCCATGATTGGCCAAATGTCCATCATTGAGGGCGAATACAGAACTTCCTTAGAGTATGTGAACACTAACCTCAATGAGATCCCTATCTATTTGGATGGTCTAAACAGATCAGTGGCCAGACTGAGGAAGGCTTCAGAGGCCTACATAGTGCCAAGACCAGCAGTCAAGTATATAGGAGGACTGTACATGGATAAACAAGACATTCAATACATGGTCACCGAACACCCGGAAATCATTAATGAGCGTGGTGAGGAAAATAACACTTCGAGTTTAAATGGACATGGAACTGAGGAACAAGTAACCACTCCTAGAGGGAGATCAACAATTACTAAAGTTTGGAGAGGAGACTTAGTTCCCCAGGATGACACTCTGATAGATGTGTATTTGATCAACGGGATGGAGCACTTGCTCAGAGCCCATTCCTCAATATGGGAAGCTGCTCCTAGTCCAGTTACCATCTTTGAGTTACGAGATCCTGAATTCCCCACCATCATCACATATTTGGACAAAAACCACAGACGGTATTGGCCAGTCACTGAATTAGAGAGAGCTGAGCTGAAATATCAGAACATCCCAGTGTTCCCCCCAAGGGACCAAGCAACCACTTCACGGAACCCACATGGAACTTCTCAAAATGATTCAAGTCAACATTCGGGACAAACACAACAAACTCAACAAACCCAGATTCCCATCAGACCACATGTACAATTCGCAATGCCTGCCACTAATCCTAATTACCGGCCACAGCCTGCTATTGACCCAAGACAAGGAGTTCATGCTCCAGTCAGACCACAGGTAGTACGAGGACCAGGCATACCTATAGGAAGACCAAATTACCCTGTAATGCCGAGACAACCTGAAGCAGGAAGGAGACTAAGACCGATTCAAGTGGCCAAGTGCATGAGAAATCATTATGATGGCTCGAGTGAACCCTATAATCACATAGCAGAATTTAAACAAGTAGTCCGAGCCGAGCAGGTAGATGACTTCATGATTCAATATGAGTCCTTTGGCCTTACCTTGTCAGACACAGCTCTGGCCTGGTTTCAGCCATTGGATCCAAATACCTTTCAGAACATGGATCAAGTGTATCAAGAAATGATTGAAGAATTTACCAAGTCTGGAATCAAGAACAATTCTTCATCATTAATCCACAGCTTCAAACAAATTCCAACTGAGTCAGTCAGATTGGCTGCCAGGAGATTCAAGCAGTATGTGGATAGATGCCCCGTAGAGGAGAGACCAACTCAAAATAAAATGGTATCATTGTTCTTAGAAGGACTATTGAACGGAACCTTGAGGTCGTTAGTGTACGTGAAGAGAGTTCAAACTCTGCAAGAGTGTATGAAGGAATGTATAGACCTAGAGGATAACCTTGCAGAAGATTTGAAAATACCCCAAGGTAGTGTGAAAAGTGAAGAGTCATCAAGTAGCACATCAAACCCTAAAAACAACGTAGAGGAAATTGCCGACTTGCTAGCAAAAAAACTGAATATGCAAGGACAGAGGAATTATCCCACCAACCCTATGAGAATACCTATGCTCAGAAGATGTATGCAGTGCGGAGGAGATCATCCTTCCCACTTGTGTAATAGGGGAGTAGTCCCACCACCTGCCTATGCTCCTAATAGACCCTCTGTCCCCGGACCACTACAGTATTGCAGCATAGAGCAGAGATACACAAATCATAGCACCGAGAATTGCCCTTACAATAGGCAAACCAGACCCACACAGCCTTATGTGAGACCATATGGATATCCGCAGAACCAGTAGGGAGGAGAGGCCTTTAGATATCCCTCACATCAGCCACAGGCACCAATACCACGACCATACGCATACCAGGGATTTACACAGCCTCAACCAGTGTTAGGACAACAACCGCCCCACCCTCAGAATGTTGTCCCAGTTAAGATAGCACAACCAGAGGAAAACTTAGAAAGGGCCATAGTGCCAGCAACACCTTTGACTAGCAGTGAACCATATGACTCATTTTACGAGCCTAGTCAAGGAGCATACCCAGGTTATGAGAGCTCAACAATGGAATATGGGCAACAATACGACCCATATGCTTATGGCATGGAGACGTCGGAGAGTTCATATAACTACGAGCAAGATTATGTACCATTAATGTACACAGCTCCTAGAGCAACCATGCCACCTCGACCAAGGAATAGACCGCCTGTACCTAGAGGACCATGCTACAGGTGTGGAGGTGACCACTATATTAGAGAATGTACGTTGCCAAATCCACCACCACCACAACGAGTTTGGGAAGGATACTGTAGCGATTGTGGAAAGGAACATCTTTTTAGAGATTGTCCTAAGAACCCAAACAAAGTCATATCTAATGTACAGATTAACGTGATAGAAGTAATTGAGTCGTCAGGGAGTGATAAAGAGTACACTATACCTTTAAAAGCCATAACAAGAGCAAAGGCTAGAGAAGACCCTGATAAAACCACAGAAAATAATCAAAGTGACAAAGAGGGAAATACACCCATCCCTCACAGAGTAGAAGACTCAGAAGAACCAGAAAAAAGTATCATCAGTAAACGATCCCAAAAATGGAAGCAAAGGAGAGACAGGATAAAAGAAAAAAAGTTAGTGCAAAAGAAGGAAAAGGAAAAGAGTAAACAGAAATCAACAAAAGAAGCACAAGTGGAGGAAGAAAATAAAAAGGAGAATAAAAAGGAGGAGGTAGAATCGGTATTAGCAGACCCAATGCCTGAAGATTTAGCTATGTGGATTCAGGCATACAAAGAGCGAATTAAAGCCGGACCTACCATAGAACAACATGAGAGAGAATATCCGAGAGGTGACCTAGAGAAAGAAAGATTGGAAATCTGCAAAAAATTGATAGAAGTTGCCCAACAAACATTAGAAAAACCCGCATCACCTTTACCAAACAACCGAATTTGCGAAGAAAAATTCCAAGAGTGTCTAAACACTCAGGAAAAGCCTAATGTAAATAGACCTCTGGATGATGAAATTGGTATTGAGAGAAAGGAAGGATCCATAGTCCCTGAAACAGAAGGAGATTGGACTAAGGATTTATGGGCGCGAGTTCAAGAGGACAAGTGGAAAAAGGTAGAGGGATTAGAACCGCCCTTTGAAGAATTGAAAGTAGAAAACGAAATAGAGGATTCAATACCCGAACTTAATTCCGAAGAAATTTTTCCAACGGATGCAAGTGACAAAGAAGCCGAAGACGATGTAAAGGAACTACCTAATTACACCGGGGAATACGAGCACAACTCAGAATTGTATCGCATTCCATCAATACAGAGACGAGAAACGAATCCATCAGTTCAAACATCAGAAATCATACAACGCCTTAGAGAGGTGAAAATCCCATGTACCTTAACGTTCGAGGAACTGTTAAAGGTAAAACCACATCTAAAAGAAAAATTGATCAATCAGTGGGAAGTCAAGGAGGAAAAGAAGGAGGTAGATGACGAAGTGAAAACGATGAGAATTCCAGTGGATAAAGTAGGAGACTTTAGTGAAGGGGATGAAGGAAATACATGTCTACCAATCACCTATAGGGGTTACACAACCAAAGCCATATTAGATTCTGGAGCTGGTGTTGGCATTGCGACCAAAGAAATTTGGGAGAAATGGGGAAAACCAGCATTGAGACCAACACGTATGAAAATTCAGATGGCCGATGGACATACAGAAAGACCCTTAGGATTGTTGGAACGAGTAATCTTCACTACATGCGGAGTGGAATTCGAACATACTTTAGCAATTTGTCACTTTGAAAGGCCAAGCAATTATGAAATGATCTTGGGAAGGCCATTCATGAGACAGCTAAAAGTAGTACAAGATTGGGGAAAGGATGCAGTGTACCTACAACACGCAGGAGTCACCACTAGGATCAACCTACATACGTACACATATCAAGATGTACAACCTCTGCAATGGAATCAAATCCACAAAGAGGAAGACGAACAATCGATTCATAGTGCAGGTTCTAGTGACCAATCCTGGATGAACGAGGACACTCATCTATGGATATGCCAAGCTGCAAAAAAGGAAGAAGAGAGAAGAAAGAGTTGGCAGCAGAACCAAGGTGTAGAGAGATCGGTACAAGACCCAACTTATATGCCACAAGTATTTCCAGACGAAGAATTCGAACCTCATGGTTGGATGGAAATCTTAGCCACCCTCGATGTTTGTGTAAACGAAGAAGTAGTAACTATGAACGAATGTATTGACGAGGAGGGTTATGACATTAGCCTATATATGGTAGTCCTTCAGGAGGCAGAAGAAGGAGAAGTATTTGAGAAAGACTGGAAGGAGGACTATGAGAGCATTGAAATGGAATCAGAACCCCTGGATCTAGGAATTAGTACCACCAACATGGATATCATTGCCAATGAACAACATGAGGATCTCACACAAAAGAGAGAATTAGAAGTTGAAAGGGAGTTAGAGGATGAAGATAATAAGCTTCAAGACCAATTCGAGGTACCAGCTCACTTCAAAAAATATGAAATAGAAGAGAGGAAGATTGCTATTCAAATGCCTAAGAGAGAGGCACAACCGGGAATAGCATATGATAATAAAGAGCAGACCAAGAAAATAGTTGTAACCATGGAAGGAGGAGAGGAACGATGTACTTTCATCGGCCAGGATGTCTCAGTGGAAGAAGAACGAGAGTTAATTCAACTCATAAGAGAATATCGGGATGTCTTTGCTTGGACCTATAAGGATTTAAAAGGAGTAGATCCCTCTATATGTGCGCATAGAATCCCCATGACATCCGAAGCCAAACCTTCCAAACAAAGACCTTATACTTATAATGAGGTGTATTCAGCCAAGATAAAAGAAGAAATAGATAAGTTGTTGGATGCCGGATTCATATATGAGATAGAACACACAGAATGGGTATCGCCATTAGTGGTAGTGCCCAAGAAAAATGGGAAATTGAGAGTGTGCATAAATCTGAAGAAGGTGAATGCAGCCACTATACGTGATAGCTACCCATTACCGATTACGGATCATCTGTTGGAGAGGGTAGCAGGTAAAGAGGTCTATAGCTTCCTAGATGGTTTCTCTGGATACAATCAGGTGGCTATTGCGACTGAGGACCAACACAAGACATCATTTGCCACTGAATGGGGTGTGTATGCATTCAGAGTGATGCCCTTTGGACTCACTAATGCACCGGCCACCTTCCAAAGATTAATGTGTCACGTGTTCAAGGGATTCTTGAAAAAAAGCATGGAAGTGTATGTTGATGATCTTTGCACGTATTCCAATCACAGACCCGATCACATACCGGAATTAAGGAAGATATTCAACAAATGTAGGCAGTATAGAGTCTGCTTAAACCCAGAAAAATGTGTCTTCATGGTAAGACAAGGGAAAATACTAGGACACATAGTCTCAAGAAATGGGATATCAACGGATGAGGACAAGATTAAAGTCATATTGGACTTACCAAGACCCAAAAATGTAAAAGAAGTACAAGCCTTTATGGGACATTGTGGATATTACCGTAGGTTTATTCACATGTATGCCATAATAGCTAAGCCCTTATACGGTCTATTGACTCAGTTCACTTGGACAGACGAGTGTGAGAAGGCCTTCAACGAGCTTAAAAAGAGGTTGAGTACAGCCCCAATTCTAAAATCACCCAACTGGAATAAGACTTTTCATATTCATGTCGATGCTTCGAACTACGCAATTGGATGTATCCTAGCTCAACCGGCTGACGAAGGAAAACTTGATCATCCAATCGCTTATGCGAGTAGACAATTAAACCAAGCCGAAAGAAATTATACGACTACGGAAAGAGAGGGCTTAGGAATGGTTTATGCAGTCAAGAAGTTTAGACATTACCTCTTAGCCAACAAATTCAAATTCTTCATTGACCATCAAGCTTTGTTGTATTTAGTCAATAAACCTTGTAGCACGGGAAGATTGGTGCGATGGTTCTTGTTACTAATGGAGTTTGACTTTGAGGTGATAGTCAAAAAAGGGAACACACATGTGAGAGCAGACCACCTTTCTAGGTTAAAACACGGAGAGCCACCTAGCGGAGTTCCTGATGATTTGCCAGACACCTATCTTTTTAACCTGGAAGTATGTCCTCAATGGGCCGAAAAGTTGATCCCAATACTTACACATGGACCTAAAGATGGGATCACGCCAAACCGAAAGCAAGATCTTTGGAGGACTAAAAACCTTCACATTATTGCTGGAAGTTTATACCACCAGGAGTCAAGCGGACTACTGATGAGATGTGTGGAAGAAGATGAACAAAACATGTGGCTTCAGAAAGCGCACATAAATCAATGGAACACTCACTTGAACGCAATTGGAACATGGCAAACACTCAAGCGATTTGGCATATACTGGCCAACAATGCAACGAGATGCACATCATTATGTGTCAACCTGTCAAACTTGTCAAGAACAAATCCCAGATGAGAACTCTACGTTATGCTATTCTACAATAGCACCAAGGTGGAGCGTGCCTTTAGTAAAGTTCTTGAAAACTCGAGAGCACCCTGACGGAGCTACCCTAGCAAGAAAGCGTGCTCTTGAAGAACAGAGCAAAGATTACGTCATCCTAGGAAAACAACTCTTTAAACGAGGGAAGGATAACCAGCTAAGATTGTGCATTCATGAAACTGAATATCTCTCTGTGTTAGAAATGGCACACGCAGGAGCTGCGGGAGGACACTTCTCAGCAAACAGAACGGTCAAGATGATTCTCTTTGCAGGCTTGTGGTGGCCAACTCTACATATGGATGCAGAGACATATGTGAGAAGCTGCGAAACATGTCAGAGAGCAAAATACCCCGTTAGAAGAGATGACATGCCTTTAAGACCCATGGTTTGTGCGAGAGCATTTACCAAGTGGGGTATTGATTTCATAGGACCTATCAATCCACCTGCGAAAGGATCACATGCGGAGTACATAATAGTAGCCACCGATTATCTGACTAAGTGGGTAGAAGCAAAAGCCACTAGAAAGAATGATGCTCAAACCACAGCAAAATTTCTCTTTGAGCACATTTTCACACGCTTTGGACTACCGATCGAGATAGTGAGTGATCGAGGAACGCATTTCTTAAACGAAGTCATTGAATCGCTAATGAACGAATTTCTAGTGATCCACAAAAAATCAGCCCCATACCATCCTCAAGCCAACGGACAAGCTGAAAGTTCCAACAAGGTACTATGTACTGTATTGACAAAGATTGTCAATAATGGAAGGTCAGATTGGGACAAACAATTGCATCACGCAATTTGGGCCTTCCGAGTGGCATATAAAACGGCTATTGGAACTACACCTTTCAATTTAGTGTATGGGCAAAATGCAATTTTGCCAATTGATTTCTTAGTACCTACATTGAGAGTGGCTCAGCAATATGAGTGGAATGGTCATGAATTATCTCAGCAATTGGATCAGATTGAAAAGTTGCACGAGACAAGATTGCAAGCGGTAGCGGGCATTTATGCAGCCAAACGGAGACAAAAGGCTTATTATGATGCACATATAAAAGACAAGGGACTGAAAGAAGGCGATTTAGTCTTAGTATACACCCTCAAACAGCATGCAAAGAAACTACAAAAACGCGGATATGGACCTATGATCATAAATCGAATCTCCACTAGTGGTGCAGTCAATCTCGCCACACTAGACGGAGATATTCTTCCCAACTACATCAGTGGATGCCGAGTGAAAAGATTCATGAAGCCATTGACTGATCAAATGCTAGCACGACTCTTAGGAGCTCAAAGTAGGAAAAAGGAAGAAGAACGCATACGAGAAGAAGCTAGACAGGAAGCCCTAGAACGTATCAGAAAACGGAAAGAGTGGATGAGAGAAAGAGACGAGAGATATCGAGTAGGAGAAGAACTCATCCCTATGGCTAATTTTAGAGCCACTGAGAACTCCGGACAACAAAGAAGACAGCCTTATTTGAATCTGGGAGCAGGACGAAAAGAGTACCACTTAGTGGATGCTCTTATAGACACAGGAGCAGCAATAAGCTGCATTAGATTTTCCTTGTCTCAGAGACTTAAAGAGGAGTTATGCCCATCGAAGGCACAACTAATTGGAATTGGAGGAAAAGTTACTCAATGCATAGGTGAGATCACTTTACCTTTACATATAGGCAATAACACTATGGAGCAGAAACTCTTAGTGTGTCAGGACCAAGACCTGCTTGAAGATGTGGTGTTAGGACAAGATTGGATCTACGAATATGAGGTAACCATTCAATTGGCTTTAGGATACATCTCGGCCAGAATAGGACCTCGTGAAGTATTTAGTTTGCTAGACGAACGACCACCCAAAGCTACGATTATAGAGCCAGAAGTTCTTCCCAAGGAACAAAGTCCGGATTGTATGTTAACTAGTACTATGGAAACCTCATCATCAAGTACTTCCTGTGAAAACACCGTGAGTCCTGTGTGCACTCCATCCTTGAGTATAGAGAGTCACGAGAGTACGCAAGAACATGAGATCAAGCCCACTGAACCACAAGGCACAAGAGAGAATATTCCTCTGCAAGAATTGAAGTCTACACCTGTGAAAGTGTACCCCATTCCACATTCTACACTAGCTTGGATAAGAAAGGATCAAAAGAAGGCATATCTCCAGCAACAGAAACGTCATCGACAACAGCATGAGCACTTATATAAGAAGACAAAGAATTTCGAACACTTTCAGCAACCAAGACTCAAGAGCATATGGATCCCAAAAAAGCTGATAACTGCACAACCTGATCGAACAATAATTTGGATCCCAAAGTCAGGCACCCAAAGGACGACTATCCCAAACAAGGAACACCCTCAGAAGAGCTATCATACTCAACATGGTCAACAGACACATCAGACGAGAAAAAGGACATATTGGAGGAAGAAGGAATCTACAGATGCAATGCAAACCAACCTGAGATTCCCAAAACAGAATCAGCAGACATATTATAGAAGACGAACCACATTCATCAAAAAGGTGGAAAATACAGTACATTCCTCCCAAGTGAAGCAAGTTTGGATGCCGAAAAACAAGACAAGCTGCATACATCAAGCAACTACTTCCAATTGCACACTGTGAGTTTATAAGAACAATGAGATATATATGTGCGGAAACGTGGATGGAGGAGCATGGATTTATAAATGACTCCAAAAATTACTTATAATCTGAAGAGAGGTCCTGCGAATGTTACGATAAAAGAAACATGCATGTGAACCCTTCCTAATGTATGTAAGAGATTTCTCAATGAACTGAGAATATTCCTGAAAATTATGTTGTGGGCTGTTCTTCCTCACACATGACTTATAGACAAAAGAAGTGTTGCTGTATCGGATTGCCAGTTCTTTCCTTCATGATTGTTGCCCTTGCGGTCTTCTGCAATTGGTAGTTGTTCTTCATATTCGGAGTAGAGTCTTGAGTAGCTGATTGATAGTCGTCCTTCATATTTGGTGTTGAGCCTTGATTAGCTTTGTCTTTATTTCTTGAAGTCTGTCATGTAAGCTTAATTGACTTCTGCTCATGTAGCTTCTCATATACAGTACGACTCCCGCCACTTGTGTGTATAATGCGATGTCTGCAACTTGTAAAACTCATGACAAATAATGCATGGAGTCTATGCACAGATTATATCTTATTCATATGTAGCAAACACTTTATATTTGAGAGTTCTCAACAGATAGGAAAAATAAAGGAATGACTTATGACATGATATTATCATGTCAGGATCATATCCTGCTCAACATATAACGATATGCACATCCATCAAATAGCATTCTTATGTATACAAACAACACGTGTATCTGTGTAAATCATTTTGACCGTAAACAGAAATTGTGAGTGCTGTCATGTTATCGATCCATATGAATGATCGTGATCAAAAGAAATTTTGAACACCGTCATATACTGAATATATCATCTTTCATAATGCTTCAACAATTGAAACTTTTTATGCATGCATTGTTTTCAATGACTTGTTATGTACTATTGAACAGTACATAACAGTACTATCAAAAACATGCGAGATGAATACATAAAACAACATGACGTCTAATTCAGAGCAACATATACAACCGCATATTACAGAAGTAAGGAACAGCGCAACATATAAATGATGAGATGCACGCAATGATAGTATCTATAATTCTCTGTAACACATAGCTAATGTGAGTCGTGCGCACAGTACGAATTAGCCAGATAGTATTGTTACTATACTCTGAGTATATGCGCAAGTTATAGTACTTGATTATCACAAGATAGGAGATGTGCAGTACGTGAGTATCACAAGAGAGGAAATGTACTGTCATAAAGACAAAGAGACAAATGTAAAGGGGTCGACAACAGATATAAACATAAGATGCATGGTCGCCCCACAATTGTATTCTCTTCTAATCCTTATATACAGGTAGATTACAGCGGCAAAAGAGCACCGCGTGAGTTCTTGTCACCAAGTATTGTTTCCTTAAATCAAGGAAAAATAGCCGTTCATATTTCCTTTGATTGATAAAAGTCGTGCAACTTCCTAGGAGTGAATTATGCAATTTTCTCTCTACGTGCGCAAGTGATGCATTTTTCTTTTTTCTTTTTTCTTTTTTTGGATGCTAAATAAAACTCATAAGACCGGAGTCACATGAATGATGTTTAAAGAAAAATATTTAAGGGATATGAATTTGGAGATTGCTTGCTCCAACAGCTCCCCTTCAATCTTCAAATTCATTTTATTTCTCTTTGTTGTCTTCTTCCTCTCTTGTTTTGCTTTTCTTTTCATCCCCCCTTTGATCTGATCTTCCTTGTGCCTTGAACCCTTCTTGATTTGCTTTTGCTTCCTTCTTCCTTTTCTTTATGTATCTTCATAGTTGATGTAGATATAGTCTTTCTAGTTGATGTGCCTTGAACCATATTGATGTAGATATAATCTTTCTAGGACCTTGATGTTGGGGTTGATGTAGTCTTCTTATAGTTGGGATATAGCTCCTCCATGTGATCTTCTTTTGAATCCTTTTTTGGCTGATGAGGTTCCTTCTTTGGTTGGTCATAGTTGTTGTTGGTTGGCATTTGATGTAAATGGCTCCTTGAGGTAACTTTGATCTTTGATGCTTTCCATATGTTGATTCGTCTTCCATGTGCTAGCTTCCTTTCTCCGATTGTAGTTGATACCTTCTTGATTGATCTCCACGTAATAGCTTTTTTTTGCTCCTTTGAGATGATTGTATAGTCTTTGATGCTCTTCTACATTGTTTGTGACCTTATTTTTAATCTCGATGTAGTAGATTTCTTTTCTCCCTTTGTTGTTGTTTTCTTCATAAGCTGATGTCCTCCATTGATGTAGTTCTTCGCTCCATGTAGTTGATCTTTGCTTCAAGAGTAGCTTCCTTTTGGTTGATTGTCTTCTTCTTCTTTTGACGTTGATTCGTCCTTCAAGAGTGTAATCCTTTTTGTATGTTGATGATGAATCTTTCTTCAAGAGTATCTCCCCTTCAATTTGACGACCCGTCTGTATGGTTTTCTTTGTAATGTGTAAGCTTTACATAAGATTTTAAGAGCTTGATACATGAGCTCTTTATAATGATGATCATTTGATCATAATACATGATGGAAGCTTCAAACAAGTTACAAAGCTACAAACGTGCTTTATCTATGACTTTTGCCATTTGTGTATAACAACTTAACTTTGTCAATGCAAAGTTCAGAGGTTGTGGTTTTTCCTCACTCATTTTGGAGCGAGCATTGCTCTAGCTCTAGAGCGATTCTATACCTTCACTTGTTTGATAGTTTTCATAAGTAAATGAAGCTAATCAAGATCCCAGCTTCTTGATTAATCTTCATTTGGTGATTTCACCTTCTATGTGTGTAGAACAATTTTGCCATCACTATTTATCAAGTGCTCACACCACTTGTATTGTACCTGACTATATGTGTTGGTCCTTTAGATTGATGATAAAGGGAGTTTGATCCACCATGAATACCTTGACTATGCTTTACAAAGAAATGCGATTTGTGTGATAATATGCAACCCTTGTATATGACTCTTAATGAGTGTGAGTCTATCCAAGCTTTGATTTTTGTAGATGAATATAAGTCATAGTGACTTATGAAAGCACATATGAAGTGCTTATAAGACTTCAAATAACCGTTTTTTACCTTTGTATGAATGCGTTGAATGCACTTCCTTTATCTTCCTATTATGAGGAAGTTCACTTCTTATATTGGATGAATGTCTTTCTTCTTCTTCTTCTTCTTTGATTGAGTGCATTGGATGCACGTCCTTCTTCTTCTTGCTTTGTGGAAGTCTTCTTTTAGCCAATGGCTTCTTTTACTTCTTCCACCTGATGTGGAGAAGTGGGCTTGGATGTAGTCCTTTCCATAGGATTGGTAAGCCTTTGAAGAGTGGCTTCTATGATCTTTGCCTTGAACATTTTGAATGATCCTGTTTCAAGCTTCTTGATGATGGAAAGAGTGCTTGAGTAGCACTTGGCTGCAAATACAATCTTTTGATGTGCTTGAATAGCACTAAATTCCAAGTACAAATTTCTTGCTATGTGTTCATAACTCAATAAAGAGAATGTGGAGCTTGAGAGGTACATATCAATGGACATGAGATCTATGTGATCTTCTTTTGATACGAAAGTATATGATAGAGAGTAACTTTTGGTATGACATAGGTTTCTATGAGAAGGCTTAGAATGCTAGAGAATGTGGTATCTCCAAGATAGAACATGTCTGATCATTGATCCTAACTAGTTTTAAGTGCACTCGGATCTTAGAAAATGAATACTATCAAGGAAGAACCCAAATTGATATACATTACCAAATGAATGTTTCTAATGAAGAATGCCTTCTTGATTGTTGAAATGAAGTCTTTGGAGAAAGTAGCTTCAACTCTTAGGAGCTTTACCACAAGTAGCTTTTAATCGTCCAATTCTCCATCCTTGAACCTTGTGAGTTGTGTAAGTCTTCATAATATCTTCACTTAAAATCATTTGTGTTTTGATGTCGATCCTTGCCTTGAGTCTTGAATCCAAGCCTTCCTTGAAAATGGTCTTCAATGCCGGATATTGAGATTCCCTTCTTTATTCTATGCTTTTCTTCATAGCTTGATGATGATAGCCTCCTTTGATGCTGATTCTTCAAGATACTTCTTCACGACCTTTGTTATTCCAAAGAGAGTTGCATGTAGCCTTGAATAGAAAGCTTGAGATATCCTTGAATCCTTGTATGGTTGACTTGCAACGGAAATGTCCTATATCACAATTTGTTGTTGAAGTAGATAGCACATTATTTCCATTAATATGGAATCATGCCAAGTTGCTTCATACTCTCCTTGTGTGACAAGGTAGATGAGTTAGATAACATAAGATTGATAAAGCTTCATGAATATAACCTCCATGTGCCTCATGTACAATAGATACAATGAATGATTGTTTGAGGCCTCGAGTGAACCACTAAAAACATAATGGCATTTTTCAATACCACTTGAGTAATCATAGAATTATTTGCTCAAGAAGCAAATGAATAAATGATATAAATAATTCCAAAAGAGTTTCTCATGATCATATGAGACTGACGAAGGTAGCGCTTATGTAGCTTGTTAATCATGATAAGCTAATTCCCAAGACAACAAGAAATGAAGAGCATTGTTGTCTCGAAAAAAAACGTGAAACTCATTTTGAATCACATTGTCTGTTGTAGCTTGATAAACAATCTTTTTGTCGATGGAGCCCCGAGAAAAAAATCCTCCATCAGCTTCATGATCAATTCGAGTCATAAGATAAGCAATAGACTTGACAGTCTTACAGAGAACATGACAAGCATGAACATATGAACATGCACATAAATGTCTTTTAGTAGAAAACACCATGTTGTATTCATTTGTAACATTGCCTCCTTGACTTTGAGTAGAACCATGTAGAGCATGTGTAGCATGTATAACATAGACCTTGATGTAGATGAAAATGGATCTCTTGAGCTTCGTACTCCATAGAACTTGGATGCATTCTTCCAATGCAAACTGATTTACCTTGCTCCGTTGACAGTTCTCAAATATGAGATGTTAAGAGGGATTGGGCTATGACTATGGAAGGCTATAGTGAGGCTCTGATACCACTGTGAGTTTATAAGAACAATGAGATATATATGTGCGGAAACGTGGATGGAGGAGCATGGATTTATAAATGACTCCAAAAATTACTTATAATCTGAAGAGAGGTCCTGCGAATGTTACGATAAAAGAAACATGCATGTGAACCCTTCCTAATGTATGTAAGAGATTTCTCAATGAACTGAGAATATTCCTGAAAATTATGTTGTGGGCTGTTCTTCCTCACACATGACTTATAGACAAAAGAAGTGTTGCTGTATCGGATTGCCAGTTCTTTCCTTCATGATTGTTGCCCTTGCGGTCTTCTGCAATTGGTAGTTGTTCTTCATATTCGGAGTAGAGTCTTGAGTAGCTGATTGATAGTCGTCCTTCATATTTGGTGTTGAGCCTTGATTAGCTTTGTCTTTATTTCTTGAAGTCTGTCATGTAAGCTTAATTGACTTCTGCTCATGTAGCTTCTCATATACAGTACGACTCCCGCCACTTGTGTGTATAATGCGATGTCTGCAACTTGTAAAACTCATGACAAATAATGCATGGAGTCTATGCACAGATTATATCTTATTCATATGTAGCAAACACTTTATATTTGAGAGTTCTCAACAGATAGGAAAAATAAAGGAATGACTTATGACATGATATTATCATGTCAGGATCATATCCTGCTCAACATATAACGATATGCACATCCATCAAATAGCATTCTTATGTATACAAACAACACGTGTATCTGTGTAAATCATTTTGACCGTAAACAGAAATTGTGAGTGCTGTCATGTTATCGATCCATATGAATGATCGTGATCAAAAGAAATTTTGAACACCGTCATATACTGAATATATCATCTTTCATAATGCTTCAACAATTGAAACTTTTTATGCATGCATTGTTTTCAATGACTTGTTATGTACTATTGAACAGTACATAACAGTACTATCAAAAACATGCGAGATGAATACATAAAACAACATGACGTCTAATTCAGAGCAACATATACAACCGCATATTACAGAAGTAAGGAACAGCGCAACATATAAATGATGAGATGCACGCAATGATAGTATCTATAATTCTCTGTAACACATAGCTAATGTGAGTCGTGCGCACAGTACGAATTAGCCAGATAGTATTGTTACTATACTCTGAGTATATGCGCAAGTTATAGTACTTGATTATCACAAGATAGGAGATGTGCAGTACGTGAGTATCACAAGAGAGGAAATGTACTGTCATAAAGACAAAGAGACAAATGTAAAGGGGTCGACAACAGATATAAACATAAGATGCATGGTCGCCCCACAATTGTATTCTCTTCTAATCCTTATATACAGGTAGATTACAGCGGCAAAAGAGCACCGCGTGAGTTCTTGTCACCAAGTACTGTTTCCTTAAATCAAGGAAAAATAGCCGTTCATATTTCCTTTGATTGATAAAAGTCATGCAACTTCCTAGGAGTGAATTATGCAATTTTCTCTCTACGTGCGCAAGTGATGCATTTTTCTTTTTTCTTTTTTCTTTTTTTGGATGCTAAATAAAACTCATAAGACCGGAGTCACATGAATGATGTTTAAAGAAAAATATTTAAGGGATATGAATTTGGAGATTGCTTGCTCCAACACACACATGAGGAGTTGCCAAGATCCAGAGTATGCATGATAGGGCCACATTACAAGGCCAAGCATTCGGCACATCTTTCTTCTATTTTCGGATAGTCATGCACATTTTCCCGTTGGAAATAGGAGAGCACTTGTACATACTTAAGATATTACTCTAAAAAAATTTACTAACCGCTTCGGCTATGTACTAACCTTTTATGTTTTCTTTTCAGCAAAAAAAAATATAAAAATGCATGAAAAATTCAGGTATTACCTTTCTCACACCCACGGGGAAGGGACGGCACCATGCACTCGGAGCAACATCGAATTATTAATCAACATATGGAGGAGGATTTCTGAAAAAAGATATGGATACTAATACATCCTCTATATTGAGTGCAGATGACATCTTCTGACTCAGAAGCTACACAGCAGGAAGAGGAACTACTTCTTCCATTGGGGTCAATAACCAAGGTCAGAGGACATTGGTTTCGAGATGACCAACCTATCTCGGAACTTCTCTTTATGGCAACCATCAAGATTATGGACAGGGACCACTATTTCCCCATCATGTCACAGGATTTCAAGACCATAATACAAGGGTTACCACATATCGAAGAAGTATGGACTCAAGCTGGCATTGAAGCATTTTTGAAGATACCCATATGTGTACCCGATTTCCAAAGATGTACACAAGTAATGAATACTATGCAGCCGGCTGCTACAAGGATTTCGGTTCCAGAAGCAAAGGTTTTGGACAAGGTGGGCACGTGGAAGACCATTCAATTCACTCATGAATTGATCAATAAGGCCTTTGGATGGAATCAAGAAGGCATTACCAATGTCAAAGAGGAATGCCATGACCCCAAGAAAAGATCATTCCTGGAGATTAACAGAGTAGATATTGAAGATGCGGTACGTTTGGTACATCAACACTTTTGTTTTCCTGGCATGAACAGATACACCGCACCACAAAAAATTGTAGTACAACTCCTATCGCATGCCATGAGACAGATAGGAAACAAAGTGAATCTCACAGGTTACGTACAAGAGCGATTGTTTGAAGCTCAGAAGAAATGGGGGCAAAAGAAGTTCCTGAACGGTGGTTCAGCTTTGACCTTATTGATATATGAAGCCCTAGACATGAGACACTGCTTACGAGAGATGCCGACAGCAGAAGGGCTAGCAAGGTATGCAAAATCTGCTTCTGTCCCCAAGAAGAAGAAAGCAGTAGTAGTGGTTGAAGAGGCTGGAACCAGCACACAAAAACCCATGAGGGGCACTAAACGCTTGCGAGAAGAGGAAGCCCAAGCAACACCTCAGTCTAAGAGAACGCATCTCTTGCCTAAGATCACGACGGCTCAAATGCCGATATCAAAAAGAGATTTGTCTGCTGCCCTCGAGCAAACACATCAGTATATGCAAGGGCAGGTAAATCTAAATGTCCAAGGACATCAATATAGACAAGCAAGTCAAGCTCAGCAAAAAGAGAGTACCGAAAAGACTCCAAAACAACCTGGAAGATACCAAGAATTGGGCATTGATGACTCGAGTACGAATACGGAATCCAGTCCTGAGAAAGACACGCTAGATACCGATATCAGGACAGAAACATATGAAGAGGAAGGACAAGAAATTGATCAAGTGGACGTGACACCGGACAGCCAGAAGGAAAAAGAAAAGAAGGTGGATGATGCTAAGGAACAGGAGCACGTCATTCAATTGAATGACAATACAAAAATAAGCATCAAGGAAGATACGACTATTGGGGTTACACATGCCAAAATACCTATTAAAGAGGAAGAACAAACCCCAGTGAATAAGGAAACGGGAGAGCCCCAACAAAAAGAACAAACCATAATCGAGGTGCCTGATGACACACCTCAAGCACAGGATGAAAACATGAGGGCCGAGCCAAGGATTCAACTTCAAATCAGGCAGCCCCATGATACCACATTACACATTGCTCAAGGCAAAGACGTGACTACCGGGGAAGAACCTTCCATACCGAAAACTTGGCTCAATGTGGATGTGACTCAACTGAAGCCGGTAGTAAAGCAAATGATCCAGACAGCCATGGACACCCAGCAGCAAATGATGGATACAGATGCTGAATATGATCAAGCACGAAGAGAAAAAAATCAGTTTCAACTCATGAGTGAACAGTTATCGGCACAGCTAATTGCAGCACAAAAAGAAGTGGCAAACAAAAATACTGAAGTGCTAGCAATTAAGACACAATATGACGAATCCATTGCCCAAAATCAAAAGCTGCTTACACAACTAGAAGAGTTGCAACAATTACACAAAGCAAGCGAGGCTGAGAAAGAAAAAATGAAGATGCGAAGCGTACTATTAGAGCAACAACTCAAGCTATATCTCGAAGAGAACGACAGCCTGCGCGATAGGAATAAAGAATTAATGAAATCTTTATTATATGATCAACCACTGATACAACAGGGCCCCTCAGAAACTAAAGAACAGGAATTAAAAGAACAGATAGCGGAGTATGCCAAGTTGCTACGACAAGCTAAGGAAGTACAAGAAGAATCAGAACGGCGGCACAATCAAGAAATAAGTGAGCTCAAAAGGCAGCTGAATTCAGCACAGGCAAAACTAGTACAGAGCTACAGTGAAAACATGGATCACGTAGCTGACATAGGTAAAGAGCTCCTAACCACCAAAGAAAAACTCGGGGAAGCCCTACAACAGATAAAGGAAAAAGACGAATACATTGAAGAGCTAAAAAATCAGCAGAAAGGCAAAGAACCGATCGGGACATCAGTAGTGCCAGAAACAGAACATCCTACTAACGAGGTAGAGGTAAGCCCTCTATCTCAACCGATCTATCATTCTCCAATACATGAGCAGATGGCGGATATGCATGATGATCATCCAATGCCATACACTGCAGAAATAAGTCAGAAGGAACGGGCACTAGTGGTGTCCCGATTGACGGAAAATTTTGAGAATGAAGTCATCAAGGTCATGAAGGAAGCAAAAATCAAAGGTAAAGACTTGGACAAGATCATAAAGCCTTTCAACATTCCATATGGACTGTTGAAAGAGAAAACAAGGCAATATATAAAGAAGGTTACGCACAAAAGCCCAGATGAGCAGCTCAATTTCAAGAATGACACATTCATGTACACTCAAGCAGAGTTCGAAGCTGCACAGCCGGTGTGGAGGAGAAAATTTTTGGAGAAACATCCCACACTACGGGTGCACTGGGAGGCCGCACCTTATTTATTCCAGGTAAACCCTTCGTTTTGTCCAATACCACACAGAAGGGAGCCAACGGAATTTTTGGCTTTACAACGCAGCGGCAATATTAATAAACAGTGGCTCAACTATCCGATGTTACCGAGCCCGCCACATAATTATTTGCCAACCGAGGATTACATGATCAAAACAATAGAATTTTGGCTACAAAACTATGCGACTGTACCAGATTTAGCAGTTAAGATGACAAATAAAATACTTAATATGCTACTTACAGTTTTGAAGGTCTTCAAACATGCAGCGTATACATTTCTGAACTTCATCGGCATTAATCAAGGCACAGATATACTTATTTTTGATCTATCAGTAATGCCGAGCCGCCCCACAATAATGGCATATTATTCTAGACTCATGTTTTTGCCAAGCCCATACATGCAAATATTTGAAGAAGCATTTTTTACAGGTCCATTTTTTGAAATCGATTCAGAGATATTTTTAAAGATGTCATCCAATCTGAATGCCAGACTCGTGGCATACGAATTAAGCTTCTTCGCAGATCACAGACAACCGCCCAACGATGGAGTCAAAGCTGAGCAATGGAAACAGATCATGATACGTGAAGCCAATCTGCTAAATGACACAGAGCAACAAGTATACAGAACATATGCCCGGCGCTTATCCAAGCCTGTCGGGGACGATAGAGTTCAAGAGGGGGGCAGTGTTGAGGGCGAGACGAGTAAGAAGAGGAAAAAAAGAAAGCAACGAAAGAAACAGCTTCACTAAAAGACAAATTTGAAGATGCATCTCTGCAGGAAGCCCCGCAGGGGCGCACACACCAAGGAAAAGCACGCAGCCGAAAGAAGGAATTAGGGCCAACATGTATCACCTATGTGGATGCTTCAACCTCTTGAGTTGCAGAGGTTTCAGATCAAGGCTTACGAGCTACATCCGCATATGTGCATTAATGGCGTGCGTGGCAAACCAAATCAACCAGGTCCAATGTGTGCAACCAGGACAAACCAGAGCGCCTCTAAAACGTAATGCAAGATCAAGATTCAGTCAACACTGACCACAGGGCGCGTGCGCGAAGCAAAGTCTGTCAAAGGAAGCGAGACTGTCAAGGGACGACAGAGGCGAAGAGGGGGAGAGTGTTGCAGAGCCAAAGAGCGCACAAAGCAGAGAAAAAAGACGGGCCCCAAAATTTTTCCGATTTGGACCACATATTTTTGTAACATATTCATTTTTGTAATATATTTCCCCTTGTAAAGGCACTAGAGGAGTCCTCTAGATGCATTCCCACAGAAGAATCGAAGCTTACCCATGTAAAATAGTAGGAAATTAGCTCTTAGTGAATAAAGTGCCGGTCACTTGTGTGAAAGGACCATTTTTAGGGCACTAGTATATAAGTCAAATGTGACTCTTTGTAAAAGACTTTTTGCCATTGTGAGAATAGAGAGCACAGAAATTCGAATTTGTGTCTTCTTCCCTCTTCATCTTCTTCTTCGTGAGCTTGTATGCATGTGTATTGCTTGGAAAGCGTGCTTGTGAGTGTTGTCTATCCTTGAGAGTGTTTCTTTGCTGTAGGAAAGGTGTGCGCGAGGTGTAGGAAGTGCTGAAGCGTAGGAAAGTATTTTCGCGATTCAGTATTTCTGTCATAACTTGAAGTAGGAGTGTCAGTTCTGAGCGAAACCACTGCCATTGGATGCGTCTTCTCGAGAGCTTCGAAACGCATATGCTATTCGCTATGTTCGGAGCTCGGAGCTAGGAGAAAAGTCCAAAATACTGACGGCTGCTGCACCAAGTATCGTTTCGTCTTGACCTACAGTTGAAGCTTGTTAGGATAAGTGTTTTCCTCATTTTCACTCTTGAGTAATACATTTGCATTGACCATTACGTGATTGCATGTCTTCATACACTCGGCTAGGTTAGTATACTCTTCGGATTGATAAATTAAAAGCGTGTATCCCCACTATATGCACTTGTGAGGGGATTGAGGTACAGTCTCTTTCTCCGCAAGTCCCTAAGTTGAAGCTTAGGTCAACACAGTCTAGGTCTAGGTCTTGGTCTAGGTCTATGCTAGACCCAGACCTAGACTTAGACCTAGACCTACACCTAGACCTAGGCCTAGACTAGAGCTAGACCTAGACCTAGACCTCGACCTAGACCTTCACCTTGACCTATTCCTAGACCTAGAACTAAACCTAGACCTAGACCTAGACCTAAGCTAGACCTAGACCTAGACCTAGACCTTTACCTAGACCTAGACCTTGAGCTACACCTTGACCTAGACCTAGACCTAGACCTATATCTAGATCTAGACCTAGACCTAGACCTAGAGCTAGAGCTAGACCTAGACCTAGACCTAGACCTAGACCTAGACCTAGACCTAGACCCAGACCTAGACCTAGACCTCGATCTAGACCTTGACCTAGACCTTGACCTAGACCTTGACCTAGACCTTGACCTAGACCTTGACCTAGACATAGACGTAGACCTATACCTTGACCTAGAGCCAGACCTAGAGCTAGACCTAGAGCTGGATCTAAACCTTGACCTAGACCTAGACCTAGACCTAGACCTAGACCTAGACCTAGACCTAGACCTAGACCAAGACCTAAATACATAGATACATACCTAGACCTAGACGTCGATCTAGACCTTCACCTAGACCTAGACCTAGACCTACACCTAGACCTGGATCTAGACCTTGCCCTAGACCTAGACCTAGACCTAGACCTAGTCCTAGACCTAGACCTAGACCTAGACCTAGACCTAGACCTAGACCTAGACCTAGACTTAGACCTAGACCTAGACCTAAACCTAGACCTGGATCTAGACCTTGACCTAGACCTTGACCTAGACCTTGACCTAGACCTAGACCTTGACCTAGACCTTGACCTAGACCTAGACCTAGACCAAGCCCTAGACCTTGAACTAGACCTTGACCTAGACCTTGAACTATACCTAGACCTATACCTAGACCTAGACCTAGACCTAGACCTGGACCTAGAGCTAGACATAGACCTTGACCTAGGCCTTGACCTAGACCTAGACCTAGACCTAGACCTAGACCTAGACCTAAACCTAGACCTAGACCTAGAGCTAGGCGGAGACCTAGACCTAGATCGAGACCTAGACAGAGACACCTAGACCTAGACCTAGACCTAGACCTAGACCTTGACCTAGGCCTTGACCTAGACCTAGAGCTAGACCTAGACCTAGACCTAGACCTATACCTAGACCTAAACCTAGACCTAGACCTAGACCTAGGCCGAGACCTAGACCTAGAATGAGACCTAGACAGAGACACCTAGACCTAGACCTAGACCTTGACCTAGATCTAGAGCTTGACCTAGACCGTGCCCTAGACCTAGACCTAGACCTAGACCTAGACCTAGACCTAGACCTAGACCTAGACCTAGACCTAGACCTAGAGCTAGACCTTTACCTAGACCTAGACCTTGACCTACACCTTGACCTAGACCTAGACCTAGACCTAGATCAAGACCTAGTCCTAGACGTAGACCTAGAACTAGACCTAGACCTAGATCTAGACCTAGAACTAGACCTAGACCTAGACCTAGACCTAGACCTAGACCTAGACCTAGACCTAGACCTCGATCTAGACCTTGACCTAGACCTTGACCTAGACCTTGACCTAGACCTTGACCTGGACCTTGACCTAGACCTATACCTAGAACTATACCTTGACCTAGAGCTAGACCTAGAGCTAGACCTAGAGCTTGATCTAGACCTTGACCTAGACCTAGACCTAGACCTAGACCTACACCTACACCTAGACCTAGACCAAGACCTAGAGCTAAACCTAGGCCGAGACCTAGAGCTAGACCTAGAGCTAGACCTAGAGCTAAACCTAGGCCGAGACCTAGAGCTAGACCTAGAGCTAAACCTAGACCGAGACCTAGACCTAGGCCGAGACCTAGACCTAGAACGAGACCTAGACAAAGACACCTAGACCTAGACCTAGACCTTGACCTAGATCTAGAGCTTGACCTAGACCGTGCCCTAGACCTAGACCTAGACCTAGACCTAGACCTAGACCTAGACCTAGACCTAGACTAGAGATAGACCTAGATACATAGATACATACCTAGACCTAGACCTCGATCTAAACCTTAGCCTAGAGCTTGACCTAGACCTTGACCTAGACCTAGACCCAGACCTAGAATTAGACCTAGACCTAGACCTAGACCTATACCTAGACTAGAGATAGAGCTAGAGCTAAACCTACACCTAGACCTTCACCTTGACCTAGACCTCGACCTAGACCTTGACCTTCACCTTGACCTAGACCTCGACCTAGACCTTGACCTAGACCTCGACACACACATATATAGGTTTAGGTCTAGGTCTAGGTCTAGGTCTAGGTCTAGGTCTAGGTCTAGGTCTAGGTCTAGGTCTAGGTCTAAGTCTCGGTCTAGGTCTCGGGCTAGGTCTAGGTCAAGGTCTAGGTCTTGGTCTAGGTCTAGGTTTAGGTCTAGGTCTAGGTCTAGGTGTGGGTCTAGGTCTAGGTCAAGGTCTAGCTCTAGGTCAAGGTCTAGGTCTCGGTCTAGGTCTACGTCTTGGTCTAAGTCTAGGTCAAGGTCTAGATCCAGGTCTAGGTCTAGGTATGGATCTATGCTAGACCTAGTGCTACACCTAGAGCTATACCTAGACCTTGACCTAGGCCTTGACCGAGACGTAGACCGAGACCTAGACCTAGATGGAGACTTAGACCTAGACCTAGACCTAGACCTAGACCAAGCCAAGACCTAGAGCTAGACCTAGACCTAGACCTTGACCTAGACTTAGACCTAGACCTTGACCTAGACCTAGACCCAGACCTAGACCTAGACCTAGACCTAGACCTAGACCTAGACCTAGACCAAGACCTAGACCTTGACCTAGACCTAGACCGAGACCTAGACCGAGACCTAGACGTAGACCGAGACCGAGATCTACACCTAGACCTAGACCTAGACGTGGATCTAGACCTTGACCTAGACCTTGACGTAGACCTTGTTCTAGACCTTGACCTAGACCATGACCTAGACCTTGACCTAGACCTAGACCTAGACCTAGACCTAGACCTAGACCTAGATCTAGACCTAGACCTAGATCTAGACCTAGACCTAGATTTAGAGCTAGACCTTGACCTACAGCTTTACCTAGACCTAGAACTAGACCTAGACCTAGACCTAGACCTAGATCTAGACCGAGACCTAGATCGAGACTTAGACCGAGATGAGGACTAAGACCTAGACCTAGATTTGGACCTAGACCTAGACCTAGACCTAGACCTAGACCTAGACCTAGGGCTAGACCTAGACCTAGACCTAGACCTAAAGCTAGACCTAGACCTAGACCTAGACCTAGAACTATACCTAGACCTAGACCTAGACCTAGACTTAGACCTAGACCTAGACCTAGAACTAGACCTAGACCTAGACCTAGACCTAGACCTAGAGCTAGACCTAGACCTAGACCTAGACCTAGACCTAGACCTAGACCTAGACCTTGACCTAGACCTAGACCTTGACCTAGACCTTGACCTAGACCTAGACCTAGACCTAGACCTAGACCTAGACCTAGACCTAGACCTAGACCTAGACCTAGAGGTAGACCAGGACCTAGACCTAGACCTAGAGCTAGACCTAGACCTACACCAAAACCTAGACCTAGACCTAGACCTTGACCTAGACCTTGACTTAGATCTTGACCTAGACCTTGATCTAGACCTAGACCTAGAGCTAGACCTAGACCTAGACCTAGACCTAAAGCTAGACCTAGACCTAGACCTAGACCTAGAACTAGACCTAGGCCTAGACCTAGACCTAGACCTAGACCTAGACCTAGACCTAGAACTAGACCTAGACCTAGACCTAGACCTAGACCTAGAGCTAGACCTAGACCTAGACCTAGACCTAGACCTAGACCTAGACCTAGACCTTGACCTAGACCTAGACCTTGACCTAGACCTTCACCTAGACCTAGACCTAGACCTAGACCTAGACCTAGACCTAGACCTAGACCTAGACCTAGACCTAGACGTAGACCAGGACCTAGACCTAGACCTAGACCTAGACCTAGACCTACACCAAAACCTAGACCTAGACCTAGACCTTGACCTAGACCTTGACCTAGACCTTGACCTAGACCCTGATCTAGACCTAGACCTAGACCTAGACCTAGACCTAGAGCTAGACCTAGACCTAGACCTAGACCTAATCCTAGACCTAGACCTAGACGTAGACCTAGACCTAGACCTAGACCTAGACCTAGACCTAGACCTAGACCTAGACCTAGACCTAGACCTAGACCTAGACCTAGACCTAGACCTAGACCTAGACCTAGACCTAGACCTACTAGACGTAGACTTAGACCTAGACCTGGATCTAGACCTTGACGTAGAGCTTGACCTAGACCCTTACTTAGACATAGACCCAGACGTAGACTTAGACCTAGACCTAGACCTAGACCTAGGCCTAGACTAGAGCTAGAGCTAGACCTAGACCTAGACCTAGACCTTCACCTTGACCTAGAGCTAGACTTAGAACTAAACCAAGACCTAGACCTAGACCTAGACCTATATATGTGTGTGTAGTATATATATATATATATATATATATATATATATATATATATATATATATATATATATATATATATATATATATATATATATATATATATATATGTATGTATATGTGTGTGTGTGTGTATGTATGTTTGTGTATGAATGTGTGTGTGTCTAGACCGAGACCTAGACCTAAAGCTAGACCTAGATCTAGACCTAGACCTAGACCTAGACCTAGACGTAGACCTAGACCTAGACCTAGACATAGAACTAGACCTAGACCTAGAACTAGACCTAGACCTAGACCTAGACCTAGACCTAGACCTAGACCTAGACCTTGACCTAGACCTAGACTAGACCTTGACCTAGACCTTTACCTAGACCTAGGCCTTGGCCTAGACCTAGACCTAGATGTAGATCAAGACCTAGATCTAGACCTAGACCTAGACCTAGACCTAGACCTAGACCTACACCTAGACCTAGACCAAGACCTAGAGCTAAACCTAGGCCGAGACCTAGAGCTAGACCTAGAGCTAGACCTAGAGCTAAACCTAGGCCGAGACCTAGAGCTAGACCTAGAGCTAAACCTAGACCGAGACCTAGACCTAGGCCGAGACCTAGACCTAGAACGAGACCTAGACAAAGACACCTAGACCTAGACCTAGACCTTGACCTAGATCTAGAGCTTGACCTAGACCGTGCCCTAGACCTAGACCTAGACCTAGACCTAGACCTAGACCTAGACCTAGACCTAGACTAGAGATAGACCTAGATACATAGATACATACCTAGACCTAGACCTCGATCTAAACCTTAGCCTAGAGCTTGACCTAGACCTTGACCTAGACCTAGACCCAGACCTAGAATTAGACCTAGACCTAGACCTAGACCTATACCTAGACTAGAGATAGAGCTAGAGCTAAACCTACACCTAGACCTTCACCTTGACCTAGACCTCGACCTAGACCTTGACCTTCACCTTGACCTAGACCTCGACCTAGACCTTGACCTAGACCTCGACACACACATATATAGGTTTAGGTCTAGGTCTAGGTCTAGGTCCAGGTCTAGGTCTAGGTCTAGGTCTAGGTCTAGGTCTAGGTCTAGGTCTAGGTCTAGGTCTAGGTCTCGGTCTAGGTCTCGGGCTAGGTCTAGGTCAAGGTCTAGGTCTTGGTCTAGGTCTAGGTTTAGGTCTAGGTCTAGGTCTAGGTGTGGGTCTAGGTCTAGGTCAAGGTCTAGCTCTAGGTCAAGGTCTAGGTCTCGGTCTAGGTCTACGTCTTTGTCTAAGTCTAGGTCAAGGTCTAGATCCAGGTCTAGGTCTAGGTATGGATCTATGCTAGACCTAGTGCTACACCTAGAGCTATACCTAGACCTTGACCTAGGCCTTGACCGAGACGTAGACCGAGACCTAGACCTAGATGGAGACTTAGACCTAGACCTAGACCTAGACCTAGACCAAGCCAAGACCTAGAGCTAGACCTAGACCTAGACCTTGACCTAGACTTAGACCTAGACCTTGACCTAGACCTAGACCCAGACCTAGACCTAGACCTAGACCTAGACCTAGACCTAGACCTAGACCAAGACCTAGACCTTGACCTAGACCTAGACCGAGACCTAGACCGAGACCTAGACCTAGACCGAGACCGAGATCTACACCTAGACCTCGACCTAGACGTGGATCTAGACCTTGACCTAGACCTTGACGTAGACCTTGTTCTAGACCTTGACCTAGACCATGACCTAGACCTTGACCTAGACCTAGACCTAGACCTAGACCTAGACCTAGACCTAGATCTAGACCTAGACCTAGATTTAGAGCTAGACCTTGACCTACAGCTTTAGCTAGACCTAGAACTAGACCTAGACCTAGACCTAGACCTAGATCTAGACCGAGACCTAGATCGAGACTTAGACCGAGACGAGGACTAAGACCTAGACCTAGATTTGGACCTAGACCTAGACCTAGACCTAGACCTAGACCTAGACCTAGGGCTAGACCTAGACCTAGACCTAGACCTAAAGCTAGACCTAGACCTAGACCTAGACCTAGAACTATACCTAGACCTAGACCTAGACCTAGACTTAGACCTAGACCTAGACCTAGAACTAGACCTAGACCTAGACCTAGACCTAGACCTAGAGCTAGACCTAGACCTAGACCTAGACCTAGACCTAGACCTAGACCTAGACCTTGACCTAGACCTAGACCTTGACCTAGACCTTGACCTAGACCTAGACCTAGACCTAGACCTAGACCTAGACCTAGACCTAGACCTAGACCTAGACCTAGAGGTAGACCAGGACCTATACGTAGACCTAGAGCTAGACCTAGACCTCACCAAAACCTAGACCTAGACCTAAACCTTGACCTAGACCTTGACTTAGGTCTTGACCTAGACCTTGACTAGACTAGACCTGAAGCTAGACCTAGACCTAGACATAGACCTAAAGCTAGACCTAGACCTAGAACCCTAGACCTAGAACTAGACTAGGCCTAGACCTAACCTAGACCTAGACATAGACCTAGACCTGAACCTAACCTAGACCTAGACCTAGACTAGACCTAGAGCTATAAAACCTAGACCTACTAGCCTAGACCCTGACCTAGACCTAGACCTAGACCTTGACCTAGACCTAGACCTTGACCTAGACCTTCACCCTAGACCTAGACCTAGACCTAGACCTAGACCTAGACCTAGACCTAGACCAGACTAGACGTAGACCAGGATCCTAGACTCTAGACCTAGACTAGACCTAGACCTAACACCAAAACCTGACCTAGAACCTACACCTTGACCTAGACCTTGCCTATACCTTGACCTAGACCCTTATCTAGACCTAGACCTAGACCTAGACCTAGACCTAGAGCTTAAACATAGACCTAGACCTAGACCTAATCCTAGACCTAGAACCTAGACGTAGACCTAGACCTAGACCTAGACCTAGACCTGACCTAGACCTAGACCTAGACCT
>CM035408.1:216741890-217014390 GCA_020310875.1 Ceratopteris richardii
AGTCCTAGACCTAGACCTAGGCCTAGACCTAGGCCTAGGCCTAGACCTAGACCTAGACCTAGACCGAGACCTAGACCTAGACCTAGACCTAGACCTAGACCTACACCTAGACCTAGACCTAGACCTAGACCTAGACCTAGACCTAGACCTAGACCTAGACCTAGAGCTAGACCTAGAGCTAGACCTAGACCTTGACCTAGACCTAGACCTAGACCTAGACCTAGACCAAGACCTAGACGTAGACCTAGACCTTTACCTAGACCTTGACCTAGACCTTGACCTAGACCTAGACCTAGACCTAGACCTAGAAAAGACCTAGACCTAGACCTAGAAAAAGACCTATACCTAGACCTAGACCTAGACATAGAACTAGACCTATATATGTGTGTGTGTGCGTGGTCTAGGTCTAGGTCTAGGTCTCGGTCTAGGTCTCGGTCTAGGTCTAGGTCAAGGTCTAGGTCTTGGTCTAGGTCTAGGTCTAGGTCTAGGTCGAGGTCTAGGTCTAGGTCTAGGTCTGGGTGTAGGTCTAGGTCAAGGTCTAGGTCTAAGTCTAGGTCAAGGTCTAGGTCTAGGTCTAGGTCTAGGTCTTGGCGTGGTCTAGGTCTAGGTCTAGGTCTAGGTCTAAGTCTCCGTCTAGGTCTAGGTCTCGGTCTAGGTCTCGGTCAAGGCCTAGGTCAAGGTCTAGGTCTACCTCTAGGTGTAGCACTAGGTCTAGCATAGATCCATACCTAGACCTAGACCTGGATCTAGACCTTGACCTAGACTTAAGCCAAGACCTAGACCTAGACCGAGACCTAGACCTTGACCTAGACCTAGACCTTGACCTAGACCTAGACCTTGACCTAGACCTAGACCGAGACCTAGACCTAGACCTAGACCTAGACCTAGACCTAGACCTAGACCTAGACCTAGACCTAGACCTAGACCAAGACCTAGACCTTGACCTAGACCTAGACCGAGACCTAGACCGAGACCTAGACCTAGACCTAGACCTAGACCTAGACCTAGACCTAGAACTATACCTAGGCCTAGACCTAGACCTAGACCTAGACCTAGACCTAGACCTAGACCTAGACCTAGACCTAGACCTAGACCTAAACCTAGACCTAGACCTAGACCTAGACCTAGACCTAGACCTAGACCTAGACGTTGACCTAGATGTAGACCTTGATCTAGACCTAGAACTTGACCAGTGTTGTAAAATTCTTTTGCTTCTCTGATCATCGACCAGCTTCGCTGCTCCACACACACAGAGATACTTGGATTCGATCCGCCCAGCCGCAGAGCCTACCCTCGTGAGAACCACTACTCACGTCTTGATAATGATCTCTTCTCTATTTTATCTTCTACCAAGGATTGCCATGTGGCATCCTTCTCATAAGGTGGCTCATACCCACTAAATATTATATGACATTTCCTTCCCCTTGAAAACATTTTCGTCCTCGAAAATGTAAATGAAATGTCCATAATGGTAGAAGAAAGTGCTCGGACTCCCCTGAACCCCATGTACTGTATGTACATGGTCATCTCTGTGTGTTGTTTCCCCATATCCTTCCCCTTAAGAAGTCTCCTATGAGATCATCTCAAAGGTGGGAAACCGTCTGAGTGGTGTCTACTATCTCCCATAAACGCTGAACTTCCAAATTATCACTCCCATAACATATAACATCACCAAAATGACCTAAGTCCATATGATGTATCCTCTGGAGTAATAATATAAAAAGCAAGTGTAAAGTGCCAAGCTGTTGAAGCTCAAAGTCAATGACAAAGCATGGAAGCACATCAAAAGGTGGACACACGAGGAAAGGGAGCAAGTAGGGAGCTCCAAGAAGTGTATGTCAAATTTTCAGAAGAATCCCCTACAAAAATAGTGATTTTCATCACTAGATACCATTGTAAATACCATTATCTATTTTTAGTAACTCCATTTTGTTCAAGCCGAGGAGTCCTCGAGCTTGAGGAGTATTGGAAGTACCATCGTACCAATTTTCATAAATTTTAGACTTCGTTTGAGCCCTCAAATAAGCCTTGGAACCTAATTTCTAACTAGGCCGGACACTAGGTCTGGACAGGGCCAAAACTAGTCAAAAAACTATAAAAAGAGCTAGAGAGCTCATTTTTGGGGTTAGCTTGTTAGAGAATAGAACTTTTGTAAGAGAACTCTTTTGCAATCTAAGCTTTCCATTGTTCCTCTCTTTGATCTTACTTTGTGCGCGTGTGTGTGTATGTGTGTGCATGTTTGTGTGCTTTCACTCACGCACTTGTGCCTTCACTTGCTCGTGGTCTTCATACCGGTCCTCACGTCTCCGCGGATTGACAAGTAAAGGAGGTGGTGCTTACGCTTGAGCTACACCAAATTTTGGCGCCGTTGCCGGGGAGAGAGCTTCGAGGACGAGCGTTGTGATGGTAAGATCGTAGATTTGCGACGTTGGAAGGTAAAAAAATTGTCATTTCAGTTCATTTTCTGTTTTTTCCTCTTCATCTTCATCATCATTATCATCTCCACCTTCTTCCATCTTCTTCTTCATAGAAATTTCTTGTTTTTTAGTGCATTTTCACCATTTTCATACCATTTTTCATGCATTATTGTGTGGGAAGGAGTTAGGAGAAGCAAGGGAGAGCAAGCGCTGTGTTTTTTTCATGATTTTCTGCTCATACGGAGCTCGCCACAGCCGGCGCTCAGAAATTTGAATTTCCCGCCAAAAAACGCGATTCTGTGATGAAAATCGCGATTCTGTGAAAATTCAAAATTTTTGAAAAATCACGATTTTCAGTTTTCCCGCCTAAAAGTTGGTTGAAAAGAATCGCGATTCTGTGTTTTTTCTCAAAAAAAAAAAAAACACGATTCTCTGCTCAAAATCGCGAATTTCAAAAAAACACGATTCTCTGCTCAAAATCGTGATTCTCACCAATCACGATTTTCAGCAAAAAACACGATTTTGTGAAAAACACGACTTTCTGCTCAAAATCGCGATTTTCAAGTCAAAAACACGATTTTGAGAAACACGATTTTGTGATCAACATCACGATTCTCTGAAACACGATTTTGTGATCAACATCGCGATTTTCAAATCACGATTTTCTGCTCAAAATCGCGATTTTCAAAAACACGATTTTGTGCTCAACATCGCGATTTTCATGTGAAAAATACGATTTTCAAAAAAACACGATTCTCTGCTCAAAATCGCGATTCTCACCAATCACGATTTTCAGCAAAAACACGATTTTGTGAAAAACACGACTTTCTGCTCAAAATCGCGATTTTCAAGTCAAAAACACGATTTTGAGAAAACACGAATTTTTGCTCAAAATCGCGATTTTCAAAACACGATTTTCTACTCAAAATCGCGATTTTCAAAACACGATTTTGTGATCAACATCGCGATTCTCTGAAACACGATTTTGTGATCAACATCGCGATTTTCAGAAACACGATTTTGTGATCAACATCGCGATTTTCAGAAACACGATTTTGTGATCAACATCGCGATTTTCAGAAACACGATTTTGTGATCAACATCGCGATTTTCAAATCACGATTTTCTGCTCAACATCGCGATTTTCAAATCACGATTTTCTGCTCAAAATCGCGATTTTCAAAAACACGATTTTGTGCTCAACATCGCGATTTTTTTGACTTCACAGCATCGCGATTTTCAGAAAGTTCACAAAATCGCGATTTTCTCCAAAGGTCCTGTTTGCCTGTTTTGACCCCCAGGAGCCTGATTTGACATAACTTTCTCATCCAGTTGATTTTGAGATAGGATAATTTGAAGTTGACCCTCAGGTGGGACTAGGGAACCAAGGGGGCTCTAAAGAATTGTGAACCATACCAAAGGGAAAATTTGGACTCTTGACTAAAGCTTATGAACCTGAGATCTGGTAGACACTTAGGCAAGGATAAACAAAGCATTAGATCTTCTGAGGCTAGTGTCAACCATACATCCAAGTCTTGGGCACAACAACTAAGTGGTCATCTTTTACTCAGATCAGACACAAGTGATTCAGAAATGTCTTTTAGTATGGGAACACCTGCAGGTGGCTCAGGGACTGCCCATCTACAAACACCGGAAGGTCCCTATAAGACACAGTTGGAATATATTTGGACCAACCAATTAGGTGCTCGCATCTATGAGGATGGTCTGAGGCGATCAGTGGTCCAACTCAAAAATCCAGATCAATCCTTTGGACTTGAACACCCGGTGGTCAAGTTCGAAGAGGGTTCATACATTGATAAGGAAGGAACCATGTATGTGGTTACCAACCAACCAGATAGGACCGATGAGTTTGGAAATATCATTCATGAGAATGAGATAGGAGACCTAGAACAAGGAAACGTAGGACAAGGACCCCAGACTCCTAGAGGTAAGTCAGTTTTGACCCGAGTGATCACTCCGGACTGGATCCCTCAAGACAACAAAAGCATAGAACTATTTTTGAATAGAGAAACAGAGGAAGCCTTTTGGAGGTTCAAGCCAGATCAACCTAGCCAATTGGGCATAGTTATCATCTATGAATTCAAAGATCCTGAGATACCAGGCAAAGTTGTCTACCTGGATAACACATCAGAGAAAATTTTCTTGGTAACGGAACATGATAGACATGCATATACATGGAAGAATGAAATGATTTTCCCCCCACCAAGATCCAATGTTTCCCATGGCCTCCAAGGGGTAGGATCATCCCAGGCTCATGAAGCCCAGAGAGAAAGAACTAGAGAGAGACCTGAGGTAAGTTTTGCACACACCGTGGGCAGGAATAGGTCAGGATTTGAAAATGAAAGACCTGAAAGAGAGAGACATCAAGCACATAGGCAACAAAGAGATGAACAGGATTTTCCATTGCCTAGACCCCGGGAGTACCCAAGAACCCTTAAACCCAGTCACGTGATCAAGGCAATGAAGAACTATTTCGATGGGATAGGAGATCCTTATGATCATGTGGCCGAGTACAAACAAGTGCTGAGAGCCGAACAAATTGAGGACTGGTTCACCCAGTAGGAGGCATTTGGTTTGACCCTCTTAGCTTGGTTTCAACCATTGAGTAGAAGCAGCTATCGCGATATAGGTCAACTGCTAGACGAATTCATTGTAGAATTTTCCAAGAGTGGTATCAGGCATAACACATCGTCCCTGATCCATAGTTTCAAGCAGACACCTCAAGAAACAGTGCGACTAGCAGGTAGAAGGTTCAGACAGTACCTAGAAAGATGCCCTGCTCCAGAGCTACCCACACCAGCCAAACAAGTGGCTTTGTTTTTAGATGGCTTATTGAGCACAAAGTTAAGATCCTATGTATACTTGAAAGATCCTAGATCCATAGAAGAGTGTGTGCGGACGTGCATAGACATAGAAGATAACTTGGGTGAGGAGTTAGGATTGGCCAAACTCTACAAAGATTCGGATAGTTCTACTAGTCATACTTCAAAGATCTCCACAGAAATAGAAGAGATAGCTGAGCAAGTTGCCAAGAAGCTGGGAGTCCAAAATAAACAAACACAGGAAGTCACTTCATTGAATCGGTGCTATACTTGCGGAGGTGACCACATGGCTAACGTATGCCCAATGCAAAACCAAAACATTAGAGAAAGGAATGCTCCATATTGCACTATTGAGAGAAAATACACAAACCACACGGCTCAAGATTGTCCCTACAATAGGCAGGCTGTTAGACAAAATTATCAGCAACCTTACCCACAAGGTAGGTATCAGAATCAATACCAACAGCCATATTACAGACCACAACAGCAATATCAGGTACCATATAGGCCACAACCTGTCTTGGTAAACCAACCACCAGCTCCAGCCAACGTGATTCCAGTCAAGTATGCTGTGGGAGAGGAAAATCCAAATAGAGCTTTGGTGCCACTAACCCCATTGATACCAGATAATGACTCTCATGCTCATAGTTCAGACTACTCCCATGAAGGTAGTCCACATGCTTATTACACAGAGTCACCTGAACATAGTGAGATTTACTTGTATCAATATGAGGCACCGCCTATGGAGCAAAATTGGGAGCCAGAATACTCCAATGTCATGTACACAAATCCTAACCCTAGGCCCCAGTTGAGACAAATGAGACCACAAGCCCCTAGAGGATCTTGTTTCAGATGTCATGGTGACCATTTCATTCGTGACTGTCCCCACCCACCATCTCCGAGTCAAGGACAGGCTATCACAATACAGGCTTTTTGTCCTGATTGTGGCAAAGACCATCTCCCCAGAGATTGTCCAAGAAACCCCTCTAGTGCACCCAAGATTACACCCATTAATGTGGTAGGCTTAGTGGCAGATCCAAGTTCAAGTAGTAGCAATGTGGCTCCTATACAAGCTGTCACTAGAGCACAAGCCTTAAAACAGGATAAACCAGTAGAACAATCAGAGTCGAGTGAATCGGGAGAGCCTAGTAAGAGGAAAACAAGAACATGGAAGGATACCAGAGAGAAGGCCAATCGCAAGTGGAATAAAAAGTTATCGGAACTAGAAGAAAGCTTAAAAGAAGCGAAAACAAAAATAGAAGACATTGCATCTCAAAGCCCCTCGCATGCCGAAACTCCATCCACTCCACCTCATCCCACCCCACCACCCATTGTAAATAGACCGCAACCAGGGTCTGTTCTTGCAGATCCAACCCCAGAAGGCTTGGACATGATGTTCAAGGCCTACCAGGCTCGACTTCAAGAAGGGCCTACAGCGGCAAACCTAGACAAGAGTTACCCTAGAGCAGATTTAGAGATTGAACGGATGAAAATGTGCATGAAAATGGTAGAACAAGCTCAAGCCATACTTGAGACTAGTCAAAAGTTCAATCAGACTAACTCTATCAAATCGGATTTGCATTTCCAGGGCTTACTAGAACGATTAGAGCAGTTGGTAAACAAACCACAAGTTTCTCTACCTCCACAGGCTCAACCAGTTATTGAAAGAGGAAGCTCACCACCAAGGGGAGCTTATGTTCCTGATTCCACGGATGCTGGAATACCTCCTTCTATTCAACAGTACTCTCAAGAGTTCTTGCGGGAAATACAAGAGGAGAAATGGGCCAAGGACAAGGGTAATTCCCCTCCTATTCCTGAGATTGATGATCTTCATGATCAATTTCCCCAAGACATTCCATCTATTTACGAAGATGAAGCAGAACAAGAAGACGAAAGATTAGATTTTGAATCTAATACCTTAGAAGAACTGCCTCAATTTCCAGGCCCATGGGAATCTGAATCACTCCAGATTAGAGCTCCCACAATACTAGTAAGAAATGAAGACTCAGTGGTTCCAAGGAACACGGATGTCGTGAAGAACACTAAGGTTCAGTTTCATCTCACTGTAGAAGAGTTGCTCAAAGCAAAACCTGAGTTATGGAATCATGTGAAGGATCAGGTCCCAGAACTTGAGTCCAATATGCCAAAAGCAGGCTCTAAGCAAAGGGTACCAGAGATACCTCTAGACAAAATAGGGGACATGTGTGAGGGTGAAGAAGGTAATACTTATCTTCCAATCACCTACCAAGGTTACACAACCAAAGCAATCATAGATTCAGGTGCTGGTGTTGCTATTGCGACCACCTCCTTGTGGAAGCAATGGGGCAAGCCCACATTAAGACCAACTAGAATGAAGCTTCAAATGGCTGACGGTCATTTTGAAAGACCTCTAGGATTGCTAGAAGGGATCACTCTAACCACTTGTGGTGTAGAGTTTGAGCACACATTTGCTATATGTGACTTTGAGAAAAATAATGTCTATGAGATGATCCTAGGAAGACCCTTCCTACGACAATTGCAAATAGTACAGGATTGGGGAACTAACTCCTTGTACTTACAGCACTTAGGGGTTACCACCAAGGTCAATTTGAAGGATTACACCTTCAGAGATGTACCACCCCTACAGTGGAATTCTATCCACAAAGTGAAAGAAGATTCCATCTCTGTGCATTCTGAAAGTTCACCTGATCCATCATGGCTGCATGAAGATACTCATTTGTGGATGTGCAAAGTCGCAAAGGAAGAGGAAAAACGTTTAAAGGCAAGGGAAGAAGGAACTTCACTAGGAGATAGACCAGTTAGAGACCCAGCCTACACACCGATGATCTTTCCAGATGAGGAGTTTGAGCCTCATGGCTGGCCAAAAATCTTAGCCACCATGGACATTGCTGTCAATGAGGAACAGTGGACACCTCATTGTGATGAGGAGGGTTATGATATCTCAGTGTTCATGTGTCAACCCTTGCTAGAAGAATGTGACCCTAGGGATGTCATAGAAGAAGAAGAGAATGACGATGATCTGGAGTCTATTGTGATGGATAGTTGCTTTAACTCAGAGCAGCACTATCTAGAAGATATAGGAGTGTTCACCCAGAAAGAAGAAGAACCTCTCACAAGTATTAAAACAGTAAACTCAAAGGATGGAAGTGAGAGTAGTCAAAAGAAAAAGAAAAGAAAAGCAGTGAAACAAGAAAAGGAGGAATCATTGTTTGAAGTACCAGAAAACTTCAAGAAATATGAAGTTGACGACCGCAAAATTTTGGTACGAATGCCTAAGAGAGAGGCCATCATAGGAGAATCATATGATAATAAAGAAAAGACCAAGAAGATTGTAGTGACCATTGAAGAGAACGAAGAGAGATGCACATATATAGGAGATGACCTAAGTGCAAGAGAAGAAATGGAGCTCATAGCTCTATTAAGGGAATATAGGGATGTGTTTGCATGGCACTATAGAGACTTGAAAGGGGTAGATCCAAGAATTTGCTCTCATACTATCCCCATGACTGCTGATGCTAAGCCCACCAAACAGAAGCCCTACACATATAATGATACCTATGCAGCCAAAATCAAAGAAGAAATTGATAGGTTGATTGAGGCTGGATTCATCTATGAGATTGAGCATACCGAATGGGTGTCCCCCATTGTTGTGGTACCCAAGAAGAACGGGAAGTTGCGAGTGTGTATTAACCTTAAAAAAGTTAATGCCGCTACGATTAGAGATAGTTATCCACTTCCAATCACAGAACACCTTTTGGAGCGTGTTGCAGGCAAGGAAGTTTATAGCTTCCTTGATGGATTTTCAGGTTACAATCAAGTAGCCATTGCCCCAGAGGATCAACACAAAACAGCTTTTGCTACAGAGTGGGGAATCTTTGCATTTCGGGTGATGCCATTTGGGCTCACCAATGCACCTGCAACATTCCAAAGGCTCATGTGTCATGTCTTCAAAGAGTTCTTGCGAAAGAGCTTAGAAGTGTATGTGGATGATTTATGTGCTCATTCCCAAGAAAGAAGGGTTCACATCCCTGAGCTCAGACAAATCTTCAACAAGTGTAGAGAATATCGAGTGTGTCTAAACCCAGAAAAGTGTGTGTTTATGGTGCGTCAAGGTAAAATCTTAGGTCATATTGTTTCTAAGAATGGAATCTCAACAGATGAAGATAAGGTACAAGCCATAGCGGAGCTACCAAGGCCAAGGAACATTAAAGAGGTACAAGCCTTTATGGGCCATTGTGGATACTACCGTAGGTTTATCCACATGTACGCAATCATAGCTAGACCCCTTTATGCCTTGTTGTCTAATTTTGAGTGGAACGACGAATGCGAGAATTCTTTCAACGAACTGAAGAAACGTTTGTGCACGGCACCAATACTCACCACTCCTGATTGGAATAAACCATTCCATGTCCATGTGGATGCATCCAATCATGCCATAGGATGTGTGCTAGCACAACCCATAAGTGAAGGAAACTTAGATTTGCCCATAGCATATGCTAGTAGACAGCTCACTGCAGCTGAACGGAACTATACCACAACTGAGCGAGAGGGCTTAGGCATGGTATATGCTGTGAAGAAGTTTAGACACTATTTATTGGCCAACAAGTTCAAGTTTTTCACTGATCATCAAGCTTTGTTATATTTGGTCAATAAACCTTGCAATACTGGACGCTTAGTAAGATGGTTCCTCTTACTAATGGAATATGACTTTGAAGTTGTTGTCAGGAAAGGTAGAACCCACCTTCGGGCAGATCACCTTTCTCGCATCACTTCAGGAGAGTCACCGCAAGGAGTGTCTGACGAATTACCCGATGCTTATCTGTTCAATTTAGAAGTTGTTCCTAAATGGGCAAATAAGTTGGTACCAGTCCTAACCTTTGGCCCTGCAAATAAGAATGTGAAAACATCACAAGAAGAAATTGTAAAATCACAAAAATATCACATATTAGCAGGAAGCATGTACAAACAAGATACGGAGGGCGTATTAGCTTGTTGTGTCGAGGATGATGAACATAATAGTTGGTTGCAGCAAGCTCATGAAGGGTTGCTAGGAAATCACTATTCTAAACAACGAACATTGCAGAATCTAAAGCGTTTAGGAGTGTATTGGCCTAGCATGGACAAAGAAATACATGAGTGGATTAAGAATTGTCCAAGGTGCAGAGAGAGACCCCCAGTGGAGCATGCGACCCTTTATCAAGTGTCATTAATTCCAGATTGGAGTGCTCCATTGGTAGAGTTTATGAGATCGGGAAAATTACCCAAAGAGGCTAGTCTAGCAAGAAGAAGAAGCATGGAGCAAGAGGCTCAAGGCTATGCCCTAGTAGGAGACAACCTATACCGAAGAGGCAAAGATGGTTACTTAAGACTGTGCGTTCACGAATCAGATTATTTGAAAGTCTTAGAAACTGCACACAACGGTGTTGCAGGTGGACATTTTGGTCCTGACCGAGTGATCAAGACCATTCTATTCTCAGGACTTTGGTGGCCCACTCTTCATATGGATGCACATACCTATGTGAAGAAATGTGACACATGCCAACGTGCACAATATCCAGTGAGAAAAGACGAGATGCCCTTGAGGCCAATGATGGGAGGACGTGCATTTTCGAAGTGGGGCATAGACTTCATAGGTCCTATTAACCCCCCAGCTAGAAACTCCCATGCAGAGTACATCATTGTAGCCACAGATTACCTTACAAAGTGGGTAGAAGTCAAAGCCACAACAAGGAATGATGCTCAGACTACGGCTAAATTCTTATTCGAGAATGTGTTCACGAGATATGGACTACCAATAGAGTTGGTGAGCGATAGAGGCACACACTTCTTGAATGAAGTCATTGAAAATCTTCTCCAAGAATTCTTGGTGATACATAAGAAATCCGCCCCCTATCATCCACAAGCCAACGGACAAGCCGAGAGTACCAATAAGATCCTCTGTAACGTATTGACAAAACTGGTGAATAATAAACGCTCTGATTGGGACAAACAACTTCATCATGCTGTTTGGGCTTATCGAGTTGCCTACAAAACGGTACTCAACGCCACCCCATTTCAGATGGTCTTCGGACAGAACGCTGTGCTACCATTAGATTTCTTAATCCCTGCCTTAAAAGTAGCACAAGAGTATGAGTGGAATGGGCATGAATTGTCCTCTAGGATCTTTGATCTCGAACGCTTGGGTGAAACGAGGCTACGAGCGGCAGCAGGCATCTACGCTGCAAAGAAGAGGCAAAAGGCATACTTTGATGCACACATCAAGGATAAGGGATTGAAAGAGGGAGATCTAGTGTTGATATACACACTAAAACAACATGCCCGTAAGTTGGAAAAAAGAGGATATGGACCCATGATCATTAATAGAATTTCCACTAGTGGTGCAGTTCAGTTGGCCACTCTAGAAGGAGATATCTTGCCAAACTATATTAGTGGCTGCAGAGTCAAGCTATATCAAGAACCTCTTACTGAGGATATGCTAATGAGACTCAACACTGCTAAGAAGCGAAGAGAAGAAGAGTTAAGAGTGAGAGAAGAAGCACAGGTAGAGGCCAGAGAGCGTATTAGGCGAAATAAGTTAAGGCGATTAGGCCTAGATGTCAACTCAAAAGCCCCAAAATATCACATGGATATGTGTCAAAAGTCAGGCATTGCGACTTCTCAGGTCATTGACCGAAGACCCTTTGTGACCATAGAGATAGGACAAGGGAAGGGTGCAAGGACGGTGAAAGCATTGATTGACTCAGGTGCAGCAAGTAGTGCAGTTAAACTTTCCTACTGCCAAGACTTGGGGTTGAACATCAATCCCATAGAAGCTTATCTCATAGGATTGGGAGGTGTGGAAACCCCTTGTTTGGGCGAGGTGGAACTTCCCATCTACCTTCAAGATGTTCCAATGAAAGTCAAAGCGCTAGTATGTCAAGATGAGAACCTTACAGAACCACTTGTCTTGGGTCAAGATTGGATCTATGACCATGCAGTTAACTTAAACCTAAGAAGTCAAATTCTTCAAGTTTGGGTACATGAACAATGCATTACATTAGAATTAGAGAACTTCATGCTCCTAGATCATGGCACCACACACTCTCTTAGTTCTTCCAAGACTAATCATATGAAAGAAGATGTTGTATGTGTCAAAAGCTCTATGATGCAGAAGGAGTCAATCGTGGAAGACCAGGTTCGAAGGCGGGTGGATCTTTCTTCTTCTCCAAAGACTCAAGTAGCCACAGTAGTGAGCCCACCACACAAGCAAACACAACCGTTCACGACAACTGCTACATCAAATAGAAAGACACCATTCGATAAAAAAGCGGTTCCGGGCATGAAGTAGATCTGGGTACGCAAAGGAGAGCACCCACCAGCCTTACCCCCACAAATCCCATCCATGCACACTAACCAGGCCAGAAGACGAAGGAAGCAGCTCAGACAAGCTCCATCACAAGATATCCAACAAGTTTGGGTGCCTAAGAAGTTAGCTGCAGCTCAACAAGGGCAATTACAGATGTGGGTACCTAAGAAGATCCTACACCCACAACAACCTTTGTTCTCCCACATGCAAAAGGTTTCAACAAAGAGGCCAAAAAGAGAAAAGGGTAAGAACCACGTACAGAGACCAAAGGAAGATCAAATCAGCTCTTCAACATTAGTAGGAAGACATGCAAAAAGGATATGGGTTTGGAAGCCAAAAGTGCAAGTAGCCTCCACCGAACCAAAGCATCAACCACACTGGATACCACAATTCAGAAAGCATCCAAAGAGAAAGACGCCTGAAGTGACCTCTACAGTGCCAAATGATGTTCTAAAATGGACTCCAATAAGGAGGATTACATCAGTTCGAGACTCAATGGATACCTCCACCAAGGTCGGCATCAACCTCCACAAATAACATCGAAAGCCTCGAACGAGCAACAACCATGTGCTCCTTGCACAACCCTGTCTTTTGCACCATTTAGGTCATGCATTTCCAAAGTATGCATTAATATAGGGCCACATTACACGGCCGTGCATAGACACACTTGAGAATCCCATGCACAAAAGCACAGTGACATATGTCGAACATTTCTATTGATACTAACTTTTGTGTTCTTGTTTTGTGATATCCTTTTTCTCAAAAAAAAAAAAAAAAAAAAAAAAAAAAGAAGTGGGAGAGAGCTTGTTCCCAGGTTTGGCTTATGAAACATGAATGAGTCATGCTTAGTTGAAGGTGGAACTGTTGATTACTAGGCATTTATCAATTTGGATCGCAGTGTGTCTCGGCCAGCAGTGAGATTATTGCTGCCTTATCTGGTAGAGGACAAGCATTTGGCATGAACATGGCATCTACAACTATGATTTTCTCTTACCATGGTAGGAATGAAGAGCTTGAAGGTCCGCAACTTGAGTGATGCTTAACTACTTCATGTACCAGAGCATCCAAGGAGATATCTGCAAAAGGTAGTTCTGGAGGAGAAGACTCCTGCACATGGTGAGCTAAAGAGCATATGTGAAACTCAGCTTGGTGTAGTTACCCGATGTTGCTTGCCAAGGAATATAAAGCAATTCAATTCTCAATATTTCCTGAACCAGTATGGAACAGTAGCACTGGTGAATGGTCTATGTCAATCAGCATGGTAATCTCTTAGAAACCGGCACGTGTCCAATATTCCTCTGAGTGTCAATATAGGGAAGTGAACGTGCATGAGCCCAAGCTCAGAAATGCACATTGTTAGTGACAAATGTTGCTTTGAAAAGAGGAGAGGAGATCCACCACTCAAAAGATCTCATCAGTGGACAATCAACATGGACATTCATCAACAAGGTTCCATCCCAAAGGCCGAGTGTACAACACGAAGAGGCAAACATCCATCAACCTTCGCCATGGTAAGTATCTTTACTCTGGAAACACCATAACCATGATAGTTTAGGAAACCTCTTCGTCAGCATACCCTTGAGCACTTAGCTCAAGACCCGTAATTTTTGCACCATACTTCTTCCAATGCATTTTCCAAGTAAGCATGCGTAGGGCTACATTACAAGGCCGTGCACAAGGCACATACTTTTTTCAACCCAGGCACGAACACACTTACCCATCATTCATTATGGGTTATGAGTAGTTGGCATGAATGCTCTCAACATCATCTTTAAAAGAGCTAGCAGACATCATGGGAACAACATCCATATCTCGGAAGCCAATTGAAGCCAGTAGTTGCTCCAAATCACTCTTGACAACCTCTTCTGAGCAACTTGCAGTTTTGAAAGCTCACAACGACACATTCTTGCTGGAATCCAAGGAACCAGCTCATACAACGGATGGACACCACCTCTCAAAGCACTACACAGAACAGCCCTTCCAACAAGGGTCTGTCAGGGACGACAGACTCGAGAGGGGGGGGAGTGTTGAAGCTCAAAGTCAATGACAAAGCATGGAAGCACATCAAAAGGTGGACACACGAGGAAAGGGAGCAAGTAGGGAGCTCCAAGAAGTGTATGTCAAATTTTCAGAAGAATCCCCTACAAAAATAGTGATTTTCATCACTAGATACCATTGTAAATACCATTATCTATTTTTAGTAACTCCATTTTGTTCAAGCCGAGGAGTCCTCGAGCTTGAGGAGTATTAGAAGTACCATCGTACCAATTTTCATAATTTTTAGACTTCGTTTGAGCCCTCAAATAAGCCTTGGAACCTAATTTTTAACTAGGTCGGACACTAGGTCTGGACAGGGCCAAAACTAGTCAAAAAACTATAAAAAGAGCTAGAGAGCTCATTTTTGGGGTTAGCTTGTTAGAGAATAGAACTTTTGTAAGAGAACTCTTTTGCAATCTAAGCTTTCCATTGTTCCTCTCTTTGATCTTACTTTGTGCGCGTGTGTGTGTATGTGTGTGCATGTTTGTGTGCTTTCACTCACGCACTTGTGCCTTCACTTGCTCGTGGTCTTCATACCGGTCCTCACGTCTCCGCGGATTGACAAGTAAAGGAGGTGGTGCTTACGCTTGAGCTACACAAGCTCATAAGCTTGACCATACCATAATGGAGATAGTAAACCATAGAATCCTCTAAAATATAGAACAAAGTCCCATAACAAATGATTCCAAACCCATGTAAGAGTAAATGATAGATTGCCCTCATACCACTCTAGGTCTTCCTAACCTTGAGTGTAATCACAAGTAATAGTTTAACTTAACTATCTTGTGACTATGCAATTCCATCATCTAGCTCACGGTAGTAAAATGCAATCTCTACATTTCACCAACCAAGAAGTCTGTGGTTTGTCATTCTTTACATTTTGGACTAAGTTCTATTGGAAGAGCATCTACTGGCACTTGTGCAAACCATAATATTTCTCTTCCCTGTAGTTTGCTATATGAATGCAAAAAGCATTCCCTTTGAGATTCAGATAATCCCTAAGTACCCATCCTCCTAATTGATGTTTACTCATCATACTCATGATGTAACACCAACTAAGAGCTCGGTACCCTAATAGATTAGATAATAGAAACTCTACAGAGAGGTGTGATCAATCTACTCCCAGTGTAACTAATGTCAATAACTAGATTATCTCATCTAGTCAAAGACCATCACTGAAAATAGCATAACTGCTTCTGTCTAGAGTTTACAAGTGAGACTCAATCTAACCATCATGATTAACTGATCTCCCTCTTGTTCTAGATAGAAGAGTGCCACTTCTGTCTAGACAACCTAAAAGTGAGAAAGTGAAAAACTCTCTCTCTCTATTCAATCTCTTCTAAGGGAAAGAGCTCTAGTAGTGGAACCTATTCCACTTTCCCTTTCCCTTTGAAAGAGATTCTGTTGATCCATTTTCTCTACTCATCCATAGTTGAGAACATGCACATAAGTTCTCCATACTTTTCCTTCCAAAATAGTGGAGAATCATACTCCCATATGAAGGAAAATTACATTGAAAAGTAGAGGAAATGAATTCCTTCTAAAATATAGACTAAGAAATGTTCTCAAAACACCTCTTCTATCTAAAGGAAAACATACTTTGTTCTTCTCCTATGAAGAAATCACGTTTTCCTTTCCTTCTTTCTCTCTCAAAGAGCAGGAGCTAAAGTGAGACCATTCTGAGCTAAAGTGAGATGTCTCATGGATCTCTGAGCTGATTCCCACTTTCTCCTTTCCTTAAAAGAGAGATTCATGAATTTATTTAATCCTCTCTTCCATAGCTAATGCATAATCCTTCATTACAGATATTACTATGAAGATGGAGAACAGATCTCCGCTAACTAATGAAGGTGTATGTAGTGAAGAGTGGAGAAAATAAATTCCTAATAAGGGTCAAAGCCCTCTATTAAAATGGTCAGCAATGATGTGACATGATACCGTAAACATATGTGTATCCATAGTAAAGAACTGTCTCTGCCAACCATACTCTGTGCATGGATCTATATGATCCAATCAAACTGATGAAATTATCCTTCCTGAAAGACTAAAAAATGAGTATGTGATACCAATGGTGATAAAATCACCTATCATATTCTCTACTGGAAGAATAAATCTTCCCCATACTGTGAAGGATAACTCCCAATCCTAGTAGGTGATGTCTACTAAAAAATCTCCTCTGATCTAGTGAGACATGATGCCATGAATGATGAGTCCTTTTCTTCCTGGCCATAGAAGAAGAGTGCTCAAAGGGAAGTCATTTCCACCGTCCCATACCAGTGAAAACTTCTTCCAATTCACGGTGTCATACCTACACTAAACCGAATATATATATATTCCATGTAATGGAATATGTAAGTGGACTCTAATGAATCCCATATGCTAAAATCATGTCAGTGGACTCAAATGAGTCCCATGTCGTCGAACTAGTTAGTTTGGTTCTAGTCAACAAGTGACATTGGATATCCCTTTCTGTTCTAAACCAACTTGTTCATAGGTACCAGGACTAAGCCTAGATACCTCTCTGTAGATCCCAATACATTGGTACCCATCTATTCCTGACTAAGGGATCTATGCTCTATACCATAGAGCTAGTGCCATGCCTATGGCCTTCTTAACCATCACTCGAATCACATACGCATCCGTCGATGCTGTCTCATGAAACCCATCTCTGTGATCCCATCTATTTGGTTTCCTTAGTAGTGTAGTAGAAATGCTTCACTACTTGCTCAAGTGAGGTGTATCAGTGAAACTAATCACTCTTTGGGTATTCTGAATAATACCCCATAGTCTCCTAATCATCATGTGAGACTCTTGTGAAGATAACTAAATCTTCACTGACTTGGAGATTATCAATCTGTATCTCCTGTGCCTCTATGCAACTTTCTAATTTTATAGGATTGCTTGTGCACACTACTAATGGTGAAGGTGTAGCTCCTTCCCTAAACAATCCTATAATCTAAATCCATAAGGATTTTGTGTAGGGATCCTGTTACTACTGAAGTTGCCTTATATAAAATACTATGATGGTACTAAGTCCATCAAATACATGCGTAGAAGCATGCCTATACCTTATTGACGTTTGCAGAAAAAGGCATTATGGCAAGTGCGTATATAACGCCATGAGGGGGGAAATTTTTTGACAGCATTTCCCCAGGAAATGGAATCCCAAAAAAATTTAAACCATAGCTCAGTGGCACATAGGCCACCCAATAACATAGGGCTTGACAGGCCCATGGCATGCACGCCATAAACTCAAATATGGATTCCATGACCTGCAAAAACACAAAAGCATTTGCTAGCAACCATTCCCGGTGTTGCATAGCCATATGGTTTCTGTAATCTTCTTTCCTGCAAACAATCAAAAGGTATACTTCCTGCATGTTGATCCATAATTTAAGAGCTTAAACAATTATCAACATTTGATGTATGCAATTCCCTTCATGCATGTAGATAGAGAACATGCCATAACATAAATAAAATGCCAAAAAGCATAAAGTATACGTCCCTGAGTAGTTTGATTTTGGAATTGCATGCATCCAATCGCTCTCGACAAGCTTCGAGACCTCTGCACCTTCCTCCTCAGGTCCTAACATACACTTTGAAGTGTCCGAAAATATCGGAGCACTCGCCAAAACATAAAGCATGGTGAGATGATTAAAAAATAATGCAAATTTAGCTCAAAAATGCATTAGTAATCCTTCTTTAGACCTGCAAAAACCACTTTAGGACCTGAAAATTTTCATAAACTGAAATATAAAGCATGTGCAAATAGGTCGAAGTGAAATTACTCAAATCGCCTTCCCGGTTTGAAAGATATGGCTCCCGGAAAGTAGTTGCCAAAAACTGTTCAGACTTTGCAGAGCTGTTCAGACCTGCAAAAATTTTTACTTTCCAAAATTTTATTTCATAAACTGAAATTAGACCTTGTGCTCTTCGAAACAAGCCATAGCACGTCCAATTTGGAGTTTTCTAGCCCAAGATATGGCCATTCCAAGCGGGACATGTCAAACTAGTGGACTGTTGGAGGGGCTGGAAAAAGTGTAAAAAAGGTCTAGGTCTATGTCTAGGTCAAGGTCTAGGTCAAGGTCTAGGTCAAGGTCTAGGTCAAGGTCTAGGTCAAGGTCTAGATCTAGGTCTAGGTCTAGGTCTAGGTCTAGGTCTAGGTCTAGGTCTAGGTCTAGGTCTAGGTCTAGGTCTAGGTCTAGGTCTAGGTCTAGGTCTAGGTCTAGCTCTAGCTCTAGCTCTAGCTCTAGGTCTAGGTCTAGGTCTAGATCTAGATCTAGGTCTAGGTCTAGGTCTAGGTCAAGGTGTAGCTCAAGGTCTAGGTCTAGGTAAAGGTCAGATTGATTGTTCTGTTAAAGGTAGCTGGAGCATTTCTGAGCCCAAATGGCATTTTTACATACACATATGTTCCTCAAGGTGTAATAAAAGCAGTCTTTTCACGATCCTCTGGGTGTATTGATATTTGATTATAGCCACTGAAGCCATCCATGAAGCTATATAATGCATGTCCACCCACTTCTTCAATGTCTGCAAATGGCATTGGGAATCCATCTGGGATTGTCACCTTGTTAAGTGCTCTAAAGTCAATGCAAATTCTGATTTTATTGGTATTGTTCTTTGGCACTATAACCATAGGTGAGAGCCACTCTGAGTGCTCCACAGGAATAATGATTCCTGCATCCTCCATCTTCTGTATTTCTACATAAAGAGCTTTGGCATATTTTGGGTAGTGTCTATAACTCTTCCCTCGTATTGGTTTGGCTCCCTCAACCAGAGGGATTCTATGCTCTCCATAATATGCAGGTACTCCTTCTAAGTCTTTATAATGCCAGGCAAAAACATCTGTATAATGGGTCAAGAATGATTTTACCTTTTCAAGGAGCCCTGAGTGACTCCACAACCAAGCAGCCACCAAAACTGGCCGATTATTGTCCTGACTACCCAATTGTATTTCTTTGATAGGGTTTCTCTCTACCATATTATCTTCCTGATCATCTCCAACCATGTTTTCTTCCATTAGCTTTTCATGCATTGTTTCATAAGCAGGGGCATTTTGAATCTCAATGCATTCCTCCTTATCCTGCATCCATCCTGCAGGTATTTCTTGAATTGGGAAGGAACACTCTTCACTAGAATCTTTTACCTTGCCTTTAGCTTTAGTAACTTCCTATCTGTGGTCGTCATATTCTCCTCCAAGTTGTATTTGAGGGGTGTTTTCCTGCCCCTTCTGTGGTCTGTGATGGGCTCTCCTAATCCATCAACCTGGACTTTTTCCTCATCTTCATCATAACCTTCTGCCAAAACAAGAGGAAGAGTTGCCTGCTTGGAGCCAATTTAGAATATCCTCTTCTTCCTCGAAATCTATTTGGGGTTGATCCTTTGATTCTGGTTCCATGCAAATGCCAACTTTTTGCGTCATACTGGTGTTTCCTTGATTATCTGGGCCCTCTTCTAAATGAATTTGTGTCAGCTCTTGCCCTTTCTTTTGTACCCACATAGTTTCCTTGCCCCAATCATGAATGACATTTGCATGTCTCAGCCATGGTCTTCCAATTAAGAGAGGAATCCTCCTTCAACCTGGGGCAATCTTAAAACCACAAAATCCAGAATGAATAGATTACCTTGTACTTCAAGTGGAACTTTTGGGATCACTCCCAAGGGCCTTACTTTGCTCTTGTCTACCAAAGTAATAGTGAAATTTGCAGGCCTTGAAGGGTGGAGTCCAATCTTTTCCATTGTATGTTCAGGCATCAAGTTAATGCCATAACCACCATCCACAATAACTCCTTGAAATTCATGACCCTTGATAGATACTGTCAGCCGAGTACTTTTATAATCTGTAAGGGATGCTTCCCCTACAATTTTTCCTTTATGTAAAACAGTAGTCTTTGCTACCAAACTTGTAGTGGAAGCCTCATCAATTATCTGCAAGAGTTCTAACCTCAATTTCCCATCCATCTTTATTAAATAAAAAATACTAACCTCCTTTTTCATGGACTTGAGTAGTTTTGAAGCCTCTGACTCCTTAAGAGCAAGGGCTCCAATTGACTTATCAAAATCTTCATGAGCCCTGTTGAATGCATGCCCAATGGCATCACTGGTACATATGAGATCTCCTTTTTGCCTTGTCTCTGCACGTGCCGTGGCATTGTCTTCAGATATCTCTTTGTCTTTGTTCAATCCATCAATTCTTGATTCTTGGACTATATCTACTTGAGCTTTTCCCTTGCTTCTTGTCTGCACTGTAAAAGATTCAATTTCTTCTAACTGCACCACCCTCGTAGATGGTGATGGGTCATTGACTTGATCTAACCTTTCTTCTTTGTGTACAGAAATCATTTGAATGTGTGGCCCAGATGAAGAGGCTTCATTTTTAGGACAACAATTTGTATAGTGGTCTTTGGCCTCTGGGCAGTTTCTGCAAGGAGGGGCATTCTCTGGTAGTGTGCATCTACTTTGATAGTGCCCACATTCTCCACATCTGAAACAAATGATTGGCCTTCTAGGCCCATTTCCAAAGTTATTCCTCTGTCTAGGGTTGTAAGTGTTACCTTGACTGGGTGCAGCCGCCATTACATTTGCTGGTGGTAGTGGTCGTCCTTATGTCCAATATGTTATTGCAGGTATTCCCCTTGATTGGCATTCCTGGGCCGCATGACCAGCTTTCTTGCATAATTGGCAAGTCACACTTAACAGAGGACATTTACTTAGGCCAATTCCTCTGCTTGGGCCTCCTCCTCCTTTTGGAGCTTTAATGCTTCAATCTCCCTTTGCAACTGAGTAACAGCATTCTCCTCCTCTTTGTGGGGCTTATTCCTTTTTAAGCCCTCTAGCTCCTTCCTTAGCTGGATTACTGGATCCTCCATTTCTGTGGAATATTGTAGTTGAGAAGAAGTTGCTCCATACTGGTGCTTTATCTACTCCAGTCGAGTAGCTGTGTTGATGAAATCCTCTATGGAGGCTGTAGGAAACACTAATTCCTTAATTTTGCATTGGGTGGCCACTAGAAGTGGCTTAGCTAGCCATTTCTTAACAAAAATATCATGTGGTGGGTCTGGCAATTTAGCCATTAGTGCCTTGGCCCTAGTCATAAACTTTGGGAACTTTTCACCTGGACCCAATCTCAAGTTCTCTAATTCCTCTATGATGATCTCTGCAGTATTTCCATGCTGAAGTTGACTTTTGAATGCATCTTTCATTAGGTCCCAAGCTGTAAAATGGTTCTCAGCAAATTGGCTGAACCATTTATCTGCCAATCCTTCTAATGTGGCAGGGAAGAGTATCAAAAAGGCACCTCCCTACCCATTAAGCCTCTAGTTTTGCATAGTACCAAAAACCTTCTAATATGCTCGTCCGGATCTTCTTGAGCTACGCCTTTGAAAGAAGGAAAATTTATATTTAATCTTGATAGTAAGGTTTCCAAGTCTACCTTTCCATCCATGCTCCTTACTGATGAAGTTGATGAAAGTGGAATAGATGATCTTCTAACGGTCTTCCTTCTTGTTTGCTTGCAGGTGACCCTCAATGTTTGGGACCGGGTTTTAGTCATGGGCTGCTCATAATCTTCTTAGTATGAGATAATTGATAAGAATATGTACCTCTTAGTCCACTAAAGTAGTACTGTCGACACTGGAATATTGCTCTCCAACTGCAATATATGTTCTCCTAAGCTCAAATCTCCCTGGAAGTCCCACCGTGCGTGCCAAATTTTGCTGGGGGATTCTTGGACAAGAAGGAGTTTGAGGGTTTGTAGGAGAAAAGGAAAAGACAAGAAGGGAAAATACACCCTAGAAGCCTCTACCGATTGATTACAATAAGACAAATACAATGTTGAAGCACATTACAAGCCAATACTTCTGTGCAAAATCCCACAGAGTTCTCTAGTACAAAATACCAAATACCCAAAGTCTTGTTGCTGCCGGCCTCCTCTGCACCAGACCTCCACCTGCTTCAAGCTTGCACTTGTGCACACCTTGCACCAAGCTTCCAATAAGGGGGAGGAATGAATACCTTCTGTCGACACGTGCACACTGCAATGAGACCTTGAGATCCTTGGGGGAATAGCTTAGCACTCTCTGTACACTCCCTTGGTCACTCTTCATGCAAACCTTGCACTTCACTTCTTTGTGTCGCACTCTGGTGACTCTTGCAATTCTCTCTCTTGCTTCCCTTAGACTATGCTCACTCTTGCTTACACTTAGAATGTGCTCTCTTGCTTATACTTAGAATATGGTCCAAGAATAGTCCTTCCCTTGATTTGAGTGTCGATTCACGTACGCTCCTAACTGCAAGAGTATCTTGGTGCTCACTTTGATGTCCCAAGATTGTCTTCACAAGTGGCAGCCAACGACTCCCTGTTTTGTCCTATAGTGACTTTAGACTAAAACCAAAAATTTTAATTGGGGGGCCATACTTCCACTTCTGCGTACACTGCCGCTTCACATACCTTCACATTTTCCTTTTAAGTCTTCACTTTTGCACATAAGAGAGGGTTCACCTGAACCTTCCAAAACACTTTAAAAACACTTTGAACCTTAGGGAAATTAGAGAAGTACCTCTACAACCTGCATCCCACTTTCACCAATTTACCCTTTGTGGACAATTATTTGTGCACTACATGTGCACTTTGACCCTTGCACTTTAGCACTTTGACTTTGCACCTGTTGACTTTGAGCTTGACCTTGTTGACTTTGACCAGCATGACTTTTATGGGCTCAACAGTTATATACATATATATACACATTGCGCACACATGCACACACACACATACATACACACAGATATATATATATATATTTCACATTGCGCACACATGCACACATGCGCACACACACACACACACACACACACACACACACATATATATATATATATATATATATATATATATATATATATATATATATATATATATATATATATATATATATATATATATATATATATATATATATATATATATATATATATCAATTCAATATAATTTTTAATGTACTTATTACTTTTAAAAGATTTCATTTGTTTTATCTTTTAATCAAATTTTCAATATGTTTATAAAAGTAAGATAATCAAATTGCATTTTCATAATATTAAGGTCAATGTTCTTTTTCGTGTAAGTTCCATTGATGAAATAGTTTTTGAATTTATAATAATCTGCTCAGTGTTGAGTTTTGTTAGGTGTCTCATCAATATGCCCAAGTCCCTTCCAATTTGCAATATTAGGCCAAAGCGAAGATTTGAAGATTTTATTATCAACAAGAGAGAAAACTACGTGGAGAAACTTGAATACCAATCTCTAGTCATTTTTAAGATATTTGAATAACATGAATCATTCAAAAAACATAGAGTTAAGAAATATAGAATTGTCCCAAAATCATGAATAAGTCCCATTTTTCCTGAATAGTCCTTATATGCATGTGTGTATGCACATGCATGTGTATGTGTGTATGCATATGTATGTGTGTATGTGTGTATGCATATGTATGTGTGTATGTGTGTATGCACATGCATGTGTATGTGTGTATGCACATGTATGTGTATGTGTGTATGCATATGCATGTGTCTGTATATGCATGTGTGTATGCATATGGATGTGGGTATGCATATACATGTATGTATATGCACATGCATGTGTGTATGCATATGCATTTGTGTATGTGTGTATGCATATGCATGTGTATGTGTGTATGCACATATGTCTATATGTATATGCATGTGTGTATGTATATGCATATGCATGTGTGTATGCACATGCATGTGTATGTGTGTATGCATATGCATGTATGTATATGCATATGCATGTGTGTATGCATATGCATTTGTGTATGTGTGTATGCATATGCATGTGTACGTGTGTATGCACATATGTGTGTATGTAGATGCATGTATGTATGCATATGGATTTGTTTTTGTGTGTATGTGTATGCATATGCATGTGTGTATGGATATGCATGTGTGTATGTGTGTATGTATGTATGCATGTATGTATGTATATGCATGTGTGTATGTATATGCAATTTGTGTGTGTATATATGTATGCATATGCATGTGTGTGTGTGTATGCATATGCCTGTGTATGTGTGTATGCAAATGTGTGTATGTGTATGCATGTGTGTATGTATATGTATATGTCTCTCTCTCTCTCTTTATGTTTCTCTAGATCTCTCTCTTTGTTTCATCTCTCTCTCTCGCTCTATGTCAATCGAAAAAAAAACAATCACTTACATCGATGTAATTGTTTGGATCGTTGTTGTCAAAATCCACTTAAAGTTGTCCTTCGTCAAATTCCATAGACCTGATGCCAAAATCTGTTGCAAAACTATAGAGAAAAGAAATTATAAAAGGGAAAGCATAAATAAAGAGAAAAGAGTGCTACAATATCTGCAATACTTACCAAAACTTCAGATCTAGAAAAATAGAGAGGTGTGCATAGAGAGAGAGAGGGAAAGAGTGAGAATTAGAGTGATGTAGCTCACGCACACAAACTCGACAGTAGCAGGTTTTGTTTCAAAATGTGATGAAAGTCCAATTTTTGCTCCCGTGTCTGATTAAAACATTGCATCGATATGAGCATTGGTAGTTTCCAGTAATGTACCGATGCTCATACCAACGCTCATATTGACGTGCATACTAATGCAGGTGTATCGAGGGGTATATTACTTCCACGGTTTTTGAAGGGTTTTCAATGGTCATACCGACGTTGATGCGTGACGGTCGATATGCACAACGTCGGTATGCCTGTGATATGTTGTAGTGGCATGGATCAGATGCATGTGAAACTATTGATATTGGAACAACAGTGTCAAATTATAGGATGCATTAGCAAAAACAGCCAATATTTTTGAAGAGGAAGTTAAATTATTAAAAGGTAAGATAATTGATTTACATATCCACATAGAGGAAATCATTGAAGATCATCAAGAGGCCATAGAACAGTTGTAGATGGTTCAAGATGAACATAGGCAAGTCAGACAAGATAAGGATGACTTGCAGAATCAAGCTACTACTCTGATCAGTGAAAAAATTTTCTTTTCAAATGGGGTAGTTTCTTTAATAGAAAATCCTCAAGTTGCTTTGGCTAGGCTTGAAGGTACCAAAGATTTGGAAATTCAGTTACAAGAAGCTATGCAATAGTGACAAAAAAGTTCAACTTGCTTAGTTGACAAAATCATGAGATGAATTACAAAAGCAAGTTGAAAGTAAAGATGCCATACTAAGTGAGAAAGATGTAGAGTTGTAATAGCTCTACACTCAGACTGAAGAGGCTGAGGAAGGGAAAACAAGAATTTTTGGAAAAATTATTTGAATAATTTACAGAAGCAAAAGTTGATGTTGCTGTCTAGAGAGCCTAGCTTCAAGAAAATTCAAATGAAGATGATTGATTTCATAGTATCTAGCCTTAGAGAAGTTTCTAACAAATTCCGTTATGACTTCTATAGAATCCAGCACCCCCCTTCAAATTTGGATGAGTTGTAAATAAGTGGGGTTCAAGTCGGTGGTGCGTGCCTATGTTAGGTCGCTGCCTGTATGGCTGTCTGAAATTTGTAAAAATTTGAATTAGGGATATTTTCTATAAATTTATTCCTAGAACTTCCTAGGAGATTTACCGTCATTCACTGTCGTAACTGACAAGAAAAAGGTAAAGTGCATCGATTTGAGAAGGGATGTGTGTATGCAGTCCTGTAGAGAGCGTTGGTTAGCAGTCAGACGAAGACTGTACTATTGCACCAATATCGTAATACATTAATCCAATCTTTGATTTATTATTCTGAGTACTATTCAGTACCATTTTCCAATTAGTTACTCTGTTTTGTGTTGTTAATTATCTGAGAAGTGTGGTAGGATACAAAAACAAAAAAGAATAGAAATGCATTAGAGTAAACTCCGATAAACCCATTCCCTGAACCTACATTATATGTCTATCATGAAGTAAAGTAACACCAAACACTAGGCTTCTCTATCTTTCAGGAAAGAAATAAAATAAGAGCGATATATATTTTGGAAGCACACGGTAACATATACAGGAAAGACGAAGCACACAAACATGAAGCAAAAACCATCTTGTAATTCGTATTTCACTATGGTATACAATGTGTAGGAGCTACCAAATATAACATAGTAAGCTATCCATAAACTTATGAATAGATGGAAAATATGATCAATCCATCACTCCAAATCGGTAAAAGTGTGAGATAAGCCCAATGAAATACCTTTAGGACATATCCACATGTCTACTACACATGGTACATATATATAGTACATGTCCCTCGAGTTCAACTCCATCTTCCATTTTCCTAACGCCATGCAAAGATTCTTTCGCAAATTTGATACACGTTGTTTGGCAAGGACATGGCAGAATGTTCATTGACATGAATACATTAAAAAACATAAGAAACACTTCATTACGATATTTTCCCTCACCAATAAAGTCTTTTTTCTCATGCGCACATAGAACATCTCTCTCTATCTATCTATCTATCTATCTATCTATATATATATATATATATATATATATATATATATATATATATATATATATATATATATATATATATATATATATATATATATATATATATATAGACTACACCATAGCCTTTCCTACCGTTATTCTTTTATTTCAGCTCTCATAATAAGTGAGAAAGTTCCTAGATTTGCGAGTGTCATCTCTAATGATGTAGCTGCGCATGCTACTATTACAACTTCTTTATCGCTTTCCACAAACTTCGTTTAAATTGAAGCACCTTCCTTATTTAAATGCAATGTCATGGAATTTTGTACTCCTGGCCTGCTCGACACCAAAATCCAGGAAATTGATGCAGTTTGAAAGAATTTGTGTTAATTTCCTATGTACGTTGAAAATCAAATGGGATGCTTACTCAAGACAAAAGGACTTAGGTGGCTTTTGAATTCTCCACATGGAGGGTCTAGCCAACAAGTAAGCTACCAAATGGATCATTAAATCTTGTATCAATGGCAATGCTTCTTGGGCCAAGTTGTCAATGGCAATGCTTCTTGGACCAAGTTGATATTTAGAAATAAGAATTCTATTGCGTTTGTTGGGCTTCGTAGGCGGAAAGGCCATGAACGAGTCCCTCGTTTGTTCTCTCCATTTCTTGTGATGCCGAGAGGATTGGACACGGTGTGGTCCTTGTGGAAGTGTTCGAAAAGGATGAATTTGTATCTCAAGATCAATAACAATTAGAAGTGGGATACAAGTATTAGACATAAAGATTCGATTTAGTTCCTGATCGAAGGAATTAAAAAGTTAATTTGAGAGCCTTATAAGAGAGAAAAAAGTTTGGAACAAACATTTTCACATGTGAAAGCACCCGTAGAATCAAAAGAAAAGACACTAGATTAGATTTGACGACATTGATTTAGCAAGGCATGTTTTCTTGAAATATGGGTGTCTTTTAAGACAAAGAATCGATGCTTGGGAGACTTGAAGATTTGCCTCCATCTCAGTGATGATCCTCCACACATGGAAAGGTTGAGATGGCACAATGGCAAACAACTAGAGAGGACTCTAAGTATCAAGAAGAACTTGGACTATCATGCCTCTCTCAACTCTAATTGGTGCCAAGGTTGTTCGCGACTCAGATGGAATCTCATGTTCATGGACCTATGGCACCCTCTCATAGAGTATAGGAAAGTTGTCCCTATTTGGAAATTCCTCCACTCAGAGATTTGGCCCAAGGTAATGGACAACAAAATTTGCATTGTCCTACATGATGTAAGGGAAGACCTGCGGCACCTATTATTCACTTTTCCTAAGAATTAGAAGGTCTCATAGATCGTTGGCCAAGTGCTTGCTCTACGATGTTAAATTGATTGGAAACAAACTTCACTTGGTGAAGTGGTGGGAGGCTCCTCTGCCCTATGCAATGTCGTGAGAGGTGAAGCTCCATAGAAGACTTGGAAAGAAAGATGCGTGACCAATTTGGGTAAATTTCCTAGAGAATGATTGAGTAAAAAATCATTAAGATGTTTACAGAGAAGATTTTGTAGTTGTTAAAAATCCTCACCCTTCAAACACCATAGGATGTTCGTCTTTAGAAACAACAAGGTGAAACGTAAGTGGACCCCACATGGAAGGGCATGAAAAGCTTTTAAACCTTTTTGTAATTGCACTAGCCGTCTTGTTAGCGCTTTTGTATAATTTTCTTTCTATTTTATTTAAGGCTCACGTATATGAATAAAACCTTCAGCCTTGCAACAAATTGTGTTATTAAAGAATACAAACAGTTGTATGCACAACAAAATGTAGATAAGATTGAGGGATTGACAATTCTATACAAATGTCAACGTCAAGGGAAAGCAACATTCACAATCTCGAGGCTTACTATTGATGACGTGTCAATTCTGTAAAGAACAATTTAAATCCAAAAAAATGGGTGTACGAGCTCTCTGCCACAGCGCACGTTATCCATTTCAGCTTTCTCTCTCTCTCTTTCTCTCTCTCTCTCTCGTGTGTAGTCTGCAATGGAGGTGCCAATGGCCATATGACTCCCTCTTCCACTTCCCTTCTTCTCGACTTTTCTGAAGTGGAACCATCGTGCAAATGGCACAATTGGCAGTGAGATGTGCTAGGGTTTTGTTACCTCATGTCCTTACGCTTTTGAACGTACTCCTGCTTTTTTCTTCCTTTTAAAACATGGAATGCAGTGTTATACAATGTTGTGGGCGGCTATTAGGGTCTTCCTTTCCTCCCCTTCACGGGGAGGGAATGGCCTTACATGACGCTCTAATCAATGGGTTTTCGTAGTCTAACTTGAGCAGCCAATAGTCAGAATCTATGCATGAAGACTATATGAATGCTCTCCGGGATCAAGCTTGGGTCAACAAGCTGTCCTCTGTAAAATGCGAGTTCCCTTTCAAAATCTTTTGGAGAGGTTCTCAAAGATCAAACCAAATTATGGTTCATTCATTGCAAGACACTATGCCTATAGGAGTCAAGTTATATCCTGCAAAGAACCTAACCTTTTTGAAGAAGCAAATAACCATAGGAAATGGATTGAAGCCATCAAGGGGGAAGTCAAGACACTTGAAGAAAATGAGACTTGGTCATTGGTGCCAAGAACAAAGGACATGAAAGTCAATGGCAACAAATGGGTGTACAAGGTATAGATGCATATAGATGGGAGCATCTCTAGGTATAAAGCAAAGTTGGCTTTCAAAGGTTTTCCTAAAAAATATGGCATAGAATTTGAGGAATCATTCATTCTAGTAACTAATATGTCCATCATAAAGAGTTTGATTGTGATTTCAGCCTCACAAGGTTTGGAGATGTACTGGTTGGATGTGAAAAAGGGTTTCCTAAATGGGGAGCTCAAAGAGGTACTTTTCATGGAGTATCCCGAAGGCCTTGAAGATAAGAGGTTTCCACATCATGTATGCAGGCTTAAGAAGGCTCTTTATGGACTCAAGCAAGCCCCAAGGGCTTGGAACCAAAGACTTGTGGACTACTTGGTAAAATGAGCAAAACGTTTGGCCACAAACCTAGCTTTATACGTAGAAACACTACCATTTGAATGTTTTTATTTACCTTATAAAACCACTTGTTTCCATTTAACTTCATATCCTTCTTCCTTGGTACAAGAGTCCAAGTGTGATTGTCTTCCAATCCTTGATGTCCTCCTTCATAGATTCTTGCCCTTCATTGCATGTGCTTTCTTCTTTAAAGCATGTGGGTTCTTCAATGACTTTGCTCATATAAACATAATGCCTAGCCATTACCAAATCGTAATTAAGTCTTTTGAGTGGGATGCCTAACCTTATCAGACCTTTTTATTTCACCAATCCATTGATTTGGATATTTGCTCTCACTCTTTCAACACTCCACCTTCTTCCCATGATGGTCTGTATTGAGCTCAACCCATAGGTCTTTAGCTTCCTCTAGTTATGTGATTACATCACTCAATTGAATTGATGTAGGACTACCTTTCTCCCATGATGGTTGAAAACTTTACTCTCTTGGTCCACTAAGAACCATGCTCTCTGGTTCATCTCTTGAAGTCATATTCTCTTTATCTGCATTACTCTGCATAGAAGTATTTGTAGCATATCAAGGTAAAAGTTCATCAAATCTAACATCCCTTGATACCATTAGTTCCTTTTTCATGGGGTTATAACACCTATAAATCTTTTTCTCACCTGCGTACCCTATGAAGACACACCTTTTTGATCTAGCATGAAGCTTGATCCTCAATTCAGTTGGAATGAGTATGTACCATGTATACTTGATGTAGGACCTCTATTCATGATGTATATAGATGTGGTTGTTGCATCACATAAGTAGAAGTTGGGCATGCCCATCTTCTTCATCATTTCCCTAGCACATTTTGCAATGTACCTATTCCTTCTTTCTGCCATACCATTTTTTTTATTGTGTATACCTACATGTGACTTGTCTTTTGATTCCCTTAGTCTCCCCTCCATCTCAACTAGAACACATTATATACCTATCACATGCTTTTTCAACCATAGCTTTAAACTTCTTCAAATAATAAAGTGCATTGGATTTATGCATCATATGTGAGAAGTGGAGAATGAAATGCCTGGGACTCACCTCCCCGCCTATTTATAGCCCTTTCCTAGTCACCATCTAGAGTTCTCTCTCAGGCCCCTCTACTCATCTGGCCATCATGAGTACGCACCTTGTATGAACTTTCTGGCTTTTGGCGTTGGCTATCCCCCAAGCAAGGAACTTCTTGTTCCTCCAAGCATGTACCTCTCTAGAATATAACACTCTCTCTCCCTTCTAAGGATCATTTTCCTCAATGATATAGAAGGAGCTATAAACCTGGGAATCAAAATCTGTGATTCCAAATAATAAAAGTAGAGTGTGGTAGGTTTCTGAAATACTAGATGGTCAAAAAGTAGAAAACTAGTCTCTGTGCTTTATATCTAGCATTTCCACCAACAAATAGTATTCCTTGCCTTGGGCATACTGTAGGAATCCCTCTAAGGCCCAATGAGTCCATATGTGCACAGCATAAGTACTCGGAATATCCTCGGACTCCCTATACCTAGACCTTGACCACTAACTTGTGACGGCTTGTCACTTGTAGAGATCTGGGCAGCTTGTCCTTGTCTCCCTGAAATACCCACTGATAGCTTTTCATATGGTATAATCATGAAAAATCACTTACTCTACTAGAGTAATTGAAAAAAAATTACTACGCTAATCCAAAAAAATGTGACTATGTCCCAATCTCTGTGTAAAAATACTAAAGATAAATGGAAATCTTTTCCAAATAGTGTTTTATTTGTAAGCTCAAGTAAACATGCTTGATTTACTATCTCTATGCTTGAGTAAATCTACTTGATTTACCTACTATAATGAAAATGAAACTCAAGAAAGTCTCAGCATGATCCAAACTATGAATCCAAGATGAGAATCTATCAACGATCTAGACTATGGCCTCAATAGATATGCGTCATTAAGAAAGGATCAAATAAGTAAGTAGGGTTTACACTTATTCATTGCTCATAGAATTTAGCATTAGTTGACTTCGTCCTCTACGTTCCCTCGTACACATATCTTCATGATAATCAAAGCATCTATCCGTGTTACACGTTGATCATGAGATACGATTAGAAGAGATCAAATCTTGATCCATCTCTATGGTCAAATGAGTCTCTGAAGGGATACTGTTAGTAAGTGAGAACATAAGAATAGCCTACTTTCGCGTTGTAGGTGGAACTTATTTGGGTACCTCTGTTGGTGGTTTTCTTAATGTGTCATCATACGACCACTTTGTTGGAGATTTCCTTTCCCAAATTATCATCATAGCTTGTGGTTTTGGAACTTGATGACCCGTTTCCTTATTTTGAGGTTTCCCTTTGATTTGCTGGCTATGGTTTGACATCTAGAGACCTTGTGTTGTTGATAGAAGCAATAGATTGGGGAATCCAAATTTAACTACTACCTTTATGTGAGTTGTGACAAGGATTTATCTATCCAAATTCATCACATGGTAAGAGAGACGTTTTATGATAACTAGATAATGGCCTAGTGTCCTTCGTTTAAGAGCTTGATAGCCATGATTGACATCGAAAGTTGGATTCTTGAGCTACCCATAATTGTTTCTCTTGTCTTGGTTCATATACACTAGCTTGCCTTTTTGTGTCCCTATGAAACTGGATTACACATTAAGTCCTTATAGAACACATGTATTTGTTCTTTATAATGTGTCTATGTGTGGTGTATATTCTTGTGTGAGGATGGTAGAATTGTTGCTCATGAATTCACCTAATGGAGTTGTAATCCATTTTTGATCAAGCTTTGACATGATATGGCTTCATGCTAGATTAAGCCCTATAGAGTGGTGGAAGAGCCAATTTTGACCAATCTTGGTGCTTATCAGCTCCAATAGGGAGATTTAATTTCTTTGCAGGTTTTTCTCCTAGTTCATTTAATGATCATCTAAATTCCATGCTAACAATGTTGCTACATTTAGGATACTCTTTGGCTAGCTCAAGTTATCCTCCAAGTCAATACATTCTTTAATGCATTAATCCAAAATTGATGGCCTTCTAATACTAGCCTTCACATTTTGCTACTTTTCAGTCCATTAATAAACAAAGATACCTTCTTCTCCTTGGAGGGAAACACATAGGACGAAACCTAGATATGTATTGTGTGAACCATATTGTAGCTAGTCTCACAGCCTCCAAACCCAAATTTTTGAAGCTTTGGATCAGATAGGTGTCATGCTTGAACTCTCTTTTGAAAATTTAATAAACTCTTCCACAAGTCTCTAAAGATTTTCAAATTCCTCATTTCATGATCATTTGAACTAGTTCAGAGTAGATCAATTGAGTGTAAGCCCAAAGATCTCATATTGAATTACAAGGGCATCTCCCTAAGTGACATAGAGAATTTTCTTGAATTTAATGATGTGTTCGTGCAAATCGCGATGAACTTCATATGAGTCCCACATACACTTAGAAACCTCTCTGGGCCTAAGTATCTTGCCTAAATCAAGTTTTCTTACTAGAACGTATCGTTTAAGAGGATTTATCCTATGCATGTTTTGTCCTTTTACACCTTGACTGTGTATATTAGTAGCATTAAGATGCACTCAATTATATCTAGAATCTCCAATGTTACCTTGTGGTGATCCTAATTGTTAATTGAGGAACCTAAGAGTGGGTGTTTCCATTGTAGGCACACTATTATAAAAACGGGTTTGTCTTGATATTGGTTTTATCTTATATAAGTGGATGTAAAACCCAAAGCTTTGTTTTTATTTGATACTCACAGAATAACATGTTTGGAACCTTAGAGGATCAAAGTACCTAAAATTTGTCAAATGATGTAATTGATCCTCGTGCAAGGGAAGGGTCCGAAAATTCTCTTTAGTCTAATTAGAGTGATATGCTTCATTCTTCGAGGAATCCAACAAAGTCTTAGACAAGTAAACAATTCTTACCATGTCAATTTGTTGAGGATTGTAAGCATCTAAGTCCGCATGATGGATAACCATGAATCCACTATTGTCATAAGCCAAATTCATGTTCTAAACATTAAGGACGTTATCTATACTTTTTTCAAGATTTGGATTAAAGGCATATAATGAAAATTTTCTATCCATATACGTAGTGACGTCTTTATTGGCAGTAAGGTTGCAACACAAATTCACGTTAGCATTTGAGCCTTTAGCTTTCACAAGGGCATACCCCCAGTTGTTCATGTTTGATCTCATTATCATGCATGATATTGACATTGTAACCTCTATCTACTTTGGATATGAAATTCAGGTCCTTGTGGTGATCATCATTGTTCATGGAGAAGGACATCTCTTGATCATCATTATTAACGGAGAAGGACATCTCTTTTGTTTCACATCTTGACTCACTAATATTCTCAAAGAGAGATGTTGGCTATAGGTTAGATGACCTTACACTTACTTTAGTTGACATTTTACTTTCAACTATGCTCTTAGTTTGTGAATCAATGGGATGCCTTTATGCATTAAATGTTTCTCTTCACCCTAATATTGATCTTGATCTCATAAATGTTCCGTTTCAAGTGTGCACACCTATTAATGCTCACAGGTAGATAAGTTCAAACACTCGATGGAAGGCACAAAAATCAATGTACAAACATTCTTTCTCTTTTTCTCTTGAACTAAAATGAAACAAAAAAGGAGTAGCTTAGAAGCATATCAGATTAGTCTCCTAACTTGCTCTTTAGGTAGATGGATCCATGAAGAGAATGTCTCGGTATAAATCTTTACTTAGACCTTGATCAATGTAATTACATAGTGGTCTTTATGCTTTAACTAATAATGCATATGGTAGTTTTACGTGTGTCACAAAAAAGTTAACCCCTATCTTTAATCTCTCTAAGATTTTCTAGTTACACAATGGACATAGAGGCCCAACTATCTTTTGAATTATACTTGTAGATTCAGAATGAAAACCAAGTATTTCAAAAATTCCTTGGATCTATAGGTAAAAATGTTGAATTTCTTTCTTGGTCCCTTTCGTGTATCAAAGTCTCAAGACTTAGGGTTTTTAGGACTTGGTGATTTTGAGAGAAGGTTTTCCCAAATGATTATTTCAACGAAGCCTATACCATTGAAAGCTCATAGTGATCTAGTTTGCACATGGTTTTGAGAATAGTCCAACTGAGAGACCCTATATGAAAGCATGGGGGCAGTGTCATATGCATTTCAATGTTTATGCTCGAATTCAATTCTTACGATAATTGGAGAACTAATTACTTAAACCCTCATGATCAAACTAAGTTGTGTGCTCTTCTCGTATGCAAAATATGGAGACAAAAACACTCAATTTACTACGTGCTATTTCAATAGATTTTTTTCTTCGTTTTTGAATAAACTTCTTGGGTTTTGTAGGAAGAAATGATTTTTCAATCATTCTCCATGGTAGACTTGATGTCATGATACCCAAATGAACACAAAAAGTCCAAAAATTATTTGTGCACATCATTCAATTTCCAACCCAACCATAAGGAGAATTCTCCAAGGATTTGCGCAACAAGCCTCTCATTGTTCTACTTTTGGAGAAGCCTATAGTCATGTTGATTGGATTTTTCTCAAGGGCACTATGCTTTGTATGGGTTTTCTCGCTCAATGTATCAAGAGGGGGGGAGGGGGGGGGGGTTTCCTCCCTTTATAGATCCACCCACAACCATGTGTTAGTGGTCCGTGGCTAGAGGGAGTATTTCAACATTTCTAGATTTGTGCGAGAGGGTTGCCCCTTGGCTCCAACCCTATTTCTTTTATTTGTTGAGGCCATTAGCTCCTATTTGACTACTTAGGACACTAGTTTGTAGAGACTTAGGATTCCTGTTAGAGAGAAGGTTCTCTTGGATGTTGAGTTTTCTAATGATACTATTCTTTACTTGCATGGCCATGAGGACAATATCTCTAGATTTTAGGTCACACTTAGAGATATTGTGATGGATCGAGTGCCGAAAGAAATTAGAAAAAAATCGTTGTGGTTTTTAGGTTTGTAGGCACGTGCACCCCATGTGGCTCCTAATTATTAGTTTAAATAGGTTCCTCCTTTCACTATTGTTTATTATCTTAGTTGCCACATCGCACTTGAGCTATCATCTAGATAGCCCATCACATGTCTCCTCTTGACTATCAGGAGGAAGTTGATCCATTGGAGCACCAATTGCTTGTCCTTGGCTAGGAGATTTTTGGTGGCTAAGTAGGTCCTCTTAGCCATGATGTGGCATAGTACCTCTTGTTAGATCTTTTTGAGCTCCACTATTAGCCAAGTCAAGCCGCTAATCAAGAATTTTTGTGGCCTAGGAAGGATGGTATGATGGGAGGACAATCAACTTACCTATGCAACCTTGAAGCATAGATGACCTCATAGTCACACTCTTTGATTCTCTAATCATGCAAAGGAATGCTTCTCTAAGCTCTTGAAGGCTAAAACCAAGATCTTTTGTAAACATAAACTACACTTAATGATCTGGCTTAAGCAATTTATTTCACTAAAAATGCTCACTTGCACTATGAGAACCCAGTGCCTCCAATACATAAAAGATATTGCCTTCACTAGGCATGCACATAGAGACCATTGTTCACTTTTGGAGATAGTTCTCTCTAAATATGTAGAGATTGGATATGAGTTTCATGAAAACTTTTGGAGATGAAAATAGCTTTCTAAAAAACCAAAGATTACAAAAAAAATGAGTAATATTTGATAAGGAAACTCTATTCAACATGCAAAGCAATCTAGCTCGTACAAAAAAAATTTGTGAGCTAGATATGGCTACACAGATTCTACGAAAATCACTTAAGCAAGCAGGGCACTTGCTAAGCAAGGGAACTACTAGCTTGTTCAAAATTTCTGAGATCATACACATGCACGGATGAAAAATTTAAATTACTATGTGTGTAGATATAGCTTGAAAATATTCTCTAAAAGTTTAGAATCATGATTTCTAGATTATAGGCTTTATCACACGTAGGTGTGATAGGTGTCTTATGATTGTTGTGAGGTGGTTTTTCAAATTTGAAATCAAACTCGTATCGTTGTGTTTGACCTTTGGCTTTCCATTGCTCCAAATGGAAATCATCCAATGTATCAAAAAAATAGTAAGGTTGAAGGTTTAATTTCAACATGGTAAACTTGAGTAGGCCAAGACTAGTTGGCCTATCATCACTCTTCCAACTCAACACAAAAGGCATAAGGATTGTTAATTATGCTTGTTAGAGTAGAGCCCTATTGGGAAATTTTCTTCTTTATGGATTGCTCCTAGGCCCCAAGCCTTGGAATGAGTTTCTTTGCAAGAGACTTTGGGATGTTTGTGCCTGCTCTTTGTGGGCCATGGAAGCCTAAGGTTAGTTGGATTTTTGCTAAGATGCGGCATGTCTCATTCTAAACGAGGACTATGGATCACTTTGCATGTAGTATCATGAGGATTGGAAGTAGTTACATCATGCTCTTGTTTAGTTGTAGCATTCATGCATTCAGGAGTGGCTCTGCTAATCCCTACTCTTGAAACTTCTTCTTCATACTGAGAGAGAATTTTTGTGGGTTCTAGACTGCATGTCTTTCGCGGAGTGTTTGCTAGGGATATTGGGTGAAGTATTGTTGATTGGATGTGGTTCAAGGAGATCATTGAGGAGAATCAATGAGACAGATGTAGTAAGATACAAGGGATTAGCGATATTGAATCCATTTTTTTGAGGGGGTGGGTGATTTGGAGTGACTCTCCATCCCAAACTATGTGGCTTTTAGCTTTTACTCAGATCGAGGTCTTGATAGATACCCGAGACTATACCCATGATGTGAGTTTCTTCTTTGACATTCGGGATGTTGGCAAGTTGATTAATATTGTTGATCATTCTAAGATTATCATCAATTTCACCTTTGAATGGATCAAAGTAGTTGAGACTAGAGGTAGAGCTTGGCACATTGACCCGGGTCTTAAGGAGATATAGAAAAAATCTTGCCTCCATTGACTGAATATCTCCAATCATGGTATTATTAACAAAGTGGGACATGATGAACATTACCTTCCTATTTTTTATCTCCCAACCTTTCATGGCCTTCAACTTAGCTGCAATAGGTGCCATAGGATCCAATTGTATTGCCTTCACATCTGATCCATCAATGATGCCACCTAGATCCTTGACTAATATGAAAATGAGCATTCTAAACCTCCAAGGCTGGTAATTTTCATTCTCAAGCTTCTCAAGAGCATTGGAATTATCAACCATGATAAAATTAGGTGTGTTTCCTCTCTAGAATCTGTACATGAATTTTCTCCTTTGATGATGAGCACTCCTCTAAATGCTCCCCTTGATGTAGCCTTCAAGTACTTCACCTTTTTGTGTTGCTTCACCTAAGGTCTTCAAATGAGTCTTCGTGCACTCAGCTAAATGTCTTGAAGTTGCTCTAAAACCACTGATGAAAGATTTGTCGTGAAAATGCACCATAAGAAGCTTGGACCATGCCCAAGACCTAACAATTATAAGATGAGCATTCACTAAAACTGCTATAGCTCTCAAATCAAACATTAAATTATAAAACCCTTTTTTCTATTAATACTTGGAAGTGGATACCTTTACGTTAGTCACCTTAGTCATCCAAGGCATACTAGGTTTCGTAACAAGATTTGAGATAGAACCGAGAGAAAGAAATAGCTATAACTCATAGTAGAAGATGAATTTATCAAACTACTTTTGGGTATAGACTCCATGCTTCACAAGCCTTATAAAAAATTTAAGAACTTGGAAAATGGATCCCATAGAGACAAAATGCAGTCCTAATAACCTCCTAAAGAAATTCTACACACTTTGGAAAGGATAGAAGAGATATGCAAGAGAATATTAGCTCCTATGATAGAAAATGGTTCCATTGTGTGACTCAAGAGAGATGGTGGATGCAATCCAAAGATGAGTAGGTGCTGCTACAACCAGCTTCACACCAGCCAACTGAGACTTCAGAGTTAATTAGTAGACCCTTTGAGCTTCCTAAATCCACCAAAATATCAGCCAAGTGCTTTGGAACATGTATCCCAAAAGTTTAAGTCAAGACAGACTAGTTGTGAAATGACTAGCTCCCAAAACTTGCTATTTTTGGACATACACCTGCTAGAAAAAATGATTAGTGCTCTCAACCTGGTAGGAATTAGAAACATTCCTTTTGGTCATAGAAAATACACTTAGCAAGCTTCCTAATCCAAGTTAAAACACTTCAAATGATGGAATGAGCACTGAGAAAATGTTTCATCAATTTCTGGAACATGCCCACCATTCTCGGGACTCTGCAGAGATAGATTAGTGAGCAGTAAAATGTAGATATCCTCAAAACTATTAATCCAATGACCATGAACATTTACAGCTAGAAAGTACATAGTAAGAGCTATCCAACGCATGTTAAATCACTGAAAAAGGTTCAGTAGAACTCGAGATATGACCTTTTGAAGGTATTGCTCTGAGTGAGTATAGAAGAGAACAAAACAGAGAAGTAGATAATGATAAATGTATAGATTCACATATGATTACAACCACATTGGCAATGAATCTTTGCACAATGGGAGTAGAATGATAGAGCTATGGAGTAAGCTCTTCAATCTCTACAAAATGACATGAAGTGGTCACGTACAAGGCTTGCTAATCGCCTCTTGCTTCTTGCTCTTTTTATAGCTATTCTTGGAGGGAGTTTTGAATTCGAATTCGAATGGCTCCACCTAAAAGTGATCCCCAAAGTTAGGAGATATTCCCTCAACTCAAAAATTCGTGGTTTTAGGTAGTTAGAGCCACTAGTTTGCTTTTACATCATGGATGAGGTAAGCCATCCTTTTCTTTTTTCTTTTTTCAATTATAAGAGATAAAAATGAACTCTGTTACAAGAGGTGTTCACATGAGTACACATGTGACTTACAAATGATCATAATATCAAGCATATCAAGCATGTAGGCTTGGGTAAAATGCACCAACAGCTCCCCCTCAAGCTTAACATGCTTGGCCTCCAAATAAGTCTTCAATTGTCCTTGATTTCCTGCAAGCCAATCATCAACTTGAATCTACTTAACTTTGTACCATCAAGAGCTTTAGTCAACATGTCTGCACATTGCATAGCTGTAGAGACATAGGATAGTTGAATATCCTTGCTCATTAGCTTCTCCCTTACATAATCATAGTGGAATTCAATATGCTTGGTTCTAGCATGGTATACCGGATCAGCTGCTAGATGTAGTGAGCTTGTGTTATCACCAAAAATGTGAGGTGTCGAAGAATGAAGTCCAAGATCTGTGTACAAGGACTTTAACCACATGATTTCTTGAGTTGCATTAGCCAAACCTCTATATTCGGCTTCAGTAGAAGATAATGCCATGGTTGGTTGCTTGTTCAATGACCAAGAAATGATTTTTGAACTTGCAATTGATATATATCCTGATGTGCTTCTTCTATCATCTTTAGATCCGGCCCAATCTGCATCTGAGTAGACCTTTAGCTCAATATCTGAAGTAAATGAATAAAACAAACCTTCATTCATAGTCCCCTTTAGGTACTTGAGGACTCTCTTGGCCGCTTCCATATGTGTTCTTCTCGGCTTATGCATAAACTAACTCAATATGCTAACGCTCTAGCATATATCCACCCTTGTGAGTGTTGCATAGTTCAAACTTCCAACCAAGTTTTGATAGCTTGTGATGTCTTCAATTGGCTCTCCTTCATAAGCACTAAGCTTATGATTTTGCTCCATAGGTGTACGTGCACACTTGGTATTTTCCATCTTGAACTTGACGATCATGTCATGGACATACTTCCTTTCTATGATGTATATACCTGAATCTGTGTAGATCAACTCCAATCCAAGAAAATAAGTGAGTGGTCCGAGGTCACTTATTTTGAACTCCTCCTTTATTTGACTCTTTACCTGTTTGATTCCTTCAAGATCATTGCCTGTGATAATAATATCATCAACATACACACATAAATAGATCACTTCAGATCCATTCCTCTTTATGAAGAAAGAGGTATCCACCTTGCTAGATTTGAATCCTTGGTCCTACAAATAAGTCACCAATCTGAAATTCCAAGCTCTTGGAGCTTGCTTCAATCCATACAAAGCTTTCTTTAGTTTGCATACATAGTTAGGATGATGTGCATCCTCATATCCAGGAGGTTGTGCCATATACACTTCCTCAGAAATCCATCCATTCAAGAAAGCATTCTTTACATCAAGTTGATAAAGATTCCAATTTCTAGATGCAGCAAGACTAATGAGAACCCTAATTGTAGGCATTTTTGCAACAGGAGAGAAAGTCTCCTTATAATCAATACCATGGGTTTGAGCAAACCCTTTAGTAACTAACCTTGCTTTGTGTCTATTTATACTTCCATCTGGATTCCTCTTGATTTTGTATATCCATCGAGATCCAATTACCTTCATAGATGGCTTGTTAGGTACAAGCTCCCAAGTGTCATTCTCCTTCAAGGCTCCCATTTCTTCATCCATTGCATCTCTCCAAGCTTTCTTGCTTTGTGCTTCTTCGAATGTGGTAGTCTCTTCATTGGTTGAATCTTTTGCAATGTAGATTGAGTGCTTGGTGACCAAAGAAGTATCATAACCAAACCTCTCTGGTTTCTTCTTCTCCCTTGAAGACCTTCTAAGTGGTTGATGTGAGCTCTCGGGTCCATATGTAGCATCCTGCATCTTTGCTTTACCTTTGTTCTTCCATAGCTTTAGTCTTTCCAAGTCTTCTAGGTCAATCTCCGAATCACTTTCTTCAAGCTGCTTTGGTTCCTTTGGTTGAAGTGATGGAAAGTCTTCATCCAAGTCATAGGGCAGCTTCACTTTCCTGTCATCATCAAACCATGATTTGTTTTCATCAAAAATTACATCTCTACTCATAGAAAATCCTTTATTGGTTGGATTGTACAATCTATATCCTTTTTGGTTTTGATCATAACCAATGAATACACACTTCTCTGCCTTGGGATCCAATTTCCCTCTTACTTGAGAAGGAATGTGAGCATAGGCTAAGCATCCAAAGATTTTGCAATGCTCTAGACTAGGTCTTCTTCCATTCCTCACTTCATATGGAGTGGTTCCATCTAGTGACTTAGATGGAAGTCTATTTATGAGATATGTGGCTGTAGACACAGCTTCTGCCCATAGGTAGTTTGGCAATCCCTTTTCATTGAGCATGGACCTTGCAGCTTCCACAATAGCTTTGTTCCTCCTCTCTACTACACCATTGAGTTCGGGTGTATACCTTGTAGTGACTTCCCTTTTAATGCCTCTTTCATGCAAGAAGGCATCAAATTCAGAAGAGAAGTATTCTCCTCCACCATCTGATCTGAGTCTTTTCAAAGTCCTACCTGTTTGGTTTTCAACAAGAGCAATATAACTCTTAAAGCAATTAAACACCATCCTTGTGCTTCATGAATAACAGAATGGTCCACCTGCTACAATCATCTATGAAAGACACATAATATCTTGAGCTTTATATAGATGGCTCCTTACTTGGGCCCCACACATCCGTGTGCACTAGATCCAAAGGATTTTGATACATATATCCTTTCTTATTGAAAGGTTGTCTATGAGCCTTGCTGAGTTGACAAGCTTCACACTTATAAATCATGTGTTGCCTTGTGATATTAGGCAAACCAAGTACACTTTGATCCCTGCAAATTTATTTGAGTGTCCTCTCACCAATGTGAGCAAGCCTTTTGTGCCATATCTCCAACTCTGTTAGAGTATGAGATCCATAGCTAAACAAAGCTATGTTCTTTGTATCTTCCACTTCAAAAGTGAAAAGCCTTCCTGTCTTTTCTCCTTTGGCAATCCTTCTAAAGCCTTGCCTTGGGTCTTCAACATATGCTCCAAATTGGTTGAATCTAACCTGCAATCCTTTTTCAACAATCTGTCCAACACTTATTAAATTTTTGGTAATTGTAGGGACATACACGACTTTGCTTAAGAGGTTCATATTCCCATATGATGTCTTCACATTACCTATCTTCTCCAATGAGTGCCTTGTGTCATCTCGTGTCTGCACTTCATGCTTGTTATGAGGATCTTCCAAATCAGAAAGTAAAGCCACATTTCCTGCTCCATGGTTTGAGCATCCCGAATCAATGTAAAATATGTGATCATCATCCTTACTCTTCTTCACTGATAGATTCATAATCAATAGTGCATCTTCTTGACTTTGGTCCTCTGCATAGTTATTGTAATCTCTACTTCCTCTATGGCCACTTTGATAGTTGTTGTTGTTGTAATTGTTGTTGTAGGAGTTGTTGTTCTAGCCTCCATTGTACCTACCTCTATTTGATCCATAGCCACCTCTATTGAATCCTCTTCCTCTTGAGTTCCTCGGGTTCCTGAAACATTCTTCAGTAGTATGGCTAGATAAGCCACATATGTTGCAAGGTTGAGATGATTGGAATCTCCCCCTGCCTTGCTTTCCACCTCTGCCTCTTCCTCTAGCTCTTCCTCTACCTGCAAAGTTTGCTTGGAAAGAGCTACCTTCATCTTCATTCTTCCTATTCTTTGACTTGTCCTTGACCTTAGCTTTATCAGAATATAAGGCAGAAGTTTGATTACCTCTTGAGGACTCACCACCTTTGCTAATCTTTGCTTCATGAGTGAAGAGTTGGCCCATAAGTCTGTTGAGGTCGGGTACATGCATATCCATGTATAAATCCATGGCTGTTGTGAATGACTCCCACTTGTCGACTGCTTTGATTCCATTTATGATTTGTCTAATGATTTTCTCCTCTTCAATCACCTCTCGAATGCTTCCAAGTTGGTCGGAAATCTCCTTCATCTTTGTGACATAATCAGTCACATTTTGCTTTGGCCTTTTCTTCATTGTTGTGAAATCCATCCACAATTGGTTCTTCCTTGCTCGAGTGTTGGAAGAGAAGAAAGAAGCAAGTGCATTCCAGGTCTCTCTTGATGTCTTGCATCCCTTGACATGAGGTAAAAGAAAGTTAGAGATTGAGTTTAGAATATAGGACCTTGCAAGTGCATCCTTCGGACACCAATTTGAAAGTCCTTCCACTTCTTCATGTGATGGTTGCCCTTTGTTCCTCATGGTTGGCATTGCTTCATCTCCGGATATGAATCCATATAGATTCCTCCCTTGAAGGTAAGCCTCCATCCTTAGAGACCATGCCGGGTAGTTGTTTCGATCCAATTTGTCAATTGTTGATGGAAATCCATCTCCCATGTTGCTTGACTATGCTCTGATACCACTGTGAAGAGAGATGGTGGATGCAATCCAAAGATGAGTAGGTGCTGCTACAACCAGCTTCATACCAGCCAACTGAGACTTCAGAGTTCATTATTAGACCCTTTGAGCTTCCTAAATCCACCAAAATATCAGCCAAGTGCTTTGGAGCATGTATCCCAAAAGTTTAAGTCAAGACATACTAGTTGCGAAATGACTAGCTCCCAAAACTTGCTATTTTTGGACATACACCTGCTGAAAAAAATGAACAGTGCTCTCAACCTGGTAGGAATTAGAAACATTCCTTTTGGTTATAGCAAATAGACTTAGCAAGCTTCCCAATCCAAGTTAAAACACTTCAAATGATGGACAGAGCACTGAGAACAAGTTTCATCAATTTCTGGAACATGCCCACCATTCTCGGGACTCTACAGAGATAGACCAGTGGGCAGTAAAATGCAGATATCTTCAAAACTGTTAATCCAATGACCATGAAAATTTATAGGTAGAAGGTAGACAGTAAGAGCTATCCCACAAACATTAAATCCTTGAAAAAGGTTCAGTAGAAAGCAAGATATGACCTTTTGAAGGTACTGCTCTGAGTGAGTATAACAGAGAACAAAACAGAGAAGTAGATAATGATAAATGTATAGATTCACATATGATTACAACCACATTGGCAATGAATCTTTGCACAATGGGAGTAGAATGATAGAGCTATGGAGTAAGCTCTTCAATCTCTACAAAACGACATGAAGTGGTCACGTACAAGGCTTGCTAATCGCCTCTTGCTTCTTGCTCTTTTTATAGCTATTCTTGGAGGGAGTTTTGAATTCAAATTCGAATGGCTCCACCTAAAAGTGATCCCCAAAGTTTGGAGATATTCCTTCAGCTCAAAAATTTGTGGTTTTAGGTAGTTAGAGCCACGAGTTTGCTTTTACATCATGGATGAGGTAAGCCATCCTTTTCTTTTTTTCTTTTTTCAATTACAAGAGATAAAAATGAACTCTTTTACAAGAGGTGTTCACATGAGTACACATGTGACTTACAAATGATCATAATATCAAGCATATCAAGCATGTAGGCTTGGGTAAAATGCACCAACACATTGCACATGTACAAGTAGCATCATGACTTCCTACCATCGAAAAACACTTCAAATAATCTTGGATGGTGCTTAAAGAGCCAATCAAGCCTTCCATGACTCTTCATATATCCGCCATATCTCTTTACATGCGTTCCTTATCTCTTCAACTACCTTGTGACTTTTCTCTTCATTGAAGTGTCCTTTGGTGGTTAAATGCCTCCATTTGGATAATGTTGCACCTTCAAATATCTTATTTAAATTTGCTAAGGTTCAAAATCCTTAAAATGAAGTTATTTAGTGAAATACATATGCTTGAACTTACGCAAAAAAACACATAACTTTTAATATTTACTTGTCCCAAAAGTTGTTTACCCAGTAGGACATTTTTCATCCTATAAAACCATATGTAGGAATTATCATTATCAAGCTTATTTACCACTATTTGAACAATATTATCATCCATTCTTGTGACTTGAGCACTTTTCTATACTATGGTAAGTTTATGGAAAAATGTAGAAACAGTTTGAGATACTTTTGTTTTTCTTGATATAATCACTAATAAATGTGTAGTTTGTAAGTAATCTCAATGCCCTCCTCTTTTTCTATCAATCTCCCTACATCTCCTATGCACTAGTGTGATTAATTATGAAATCTCAGAAAATAAATTCAACTGAGTTTTCTTTTTCTAATGTGAATGTAAGCCAAGTAAATCATCATAAATCCTCACTCAATCATTGGTGAAAAGCATTAAGAATAGCACGTACTGTATTCAAAATCTCATTAATAGGAGGCCATAATTCTTATATTCATCTCATCTCCATTGCATGAGGCTTTTGGATTGTCTTCATTTTCGAGTCTATATCATCAAGGTATCTCATGGAAAAGCATACCTCAGTTAAAAACCTTGCCACAACCCTCAATTTTTGTTTAAGGAAAATCTTCACTACGTAAAATATATCCTTACAAGCATGTGAGTTGCCCAAATTAAAGACCCATAGTTCCATACATATGTCTGACCACATGTGAGTAGTGTCCATTTAAAAACCCAACAAATGTATACATGATGTCCCCTGCCACATGCACTTAAAAAAAAAAGTGTTCCTAGGGTATATTTTGTATAACTTCTATGAAAACTAAATATACAAATTTTATATGTTTTCTACATTTTACTACACTTCCTTTGAAACTTCTTGAAGTCATTTCATCATCAAGTTTAGCACATTTCTCATCATTTGGATTTCATTCTTCCAAAACCACATAGAAAACAATGTAAGCTCCTTGGAGTGGGTATCACTGCTATCAAGCTTGAAAACTACCCTTGCTTTTTACGTATCCAAGGTTGATCATTTACTCGAAATGTGTTGTCTCATTCAGTACATTTTCTTGATCCACAAACGTGTCTAGTTTCTTAACTACATGTAGCTTGGCATGTTGAGCATGGTAGCATATGTGTCGAGGAGATCTACATAATCCGTTGCGTGTTGATCACTCGCTATGAGTATGTGAATACATGCATATAAGGCTCGCTTCACATAGGGGCCTCCAAACAAAGCGCTGATTTTATAGTATTCTAGGTAGAACAATGAGAGAACTGAATTGTCCTCCTAAGGACTACTCACACATAGCGAAAGCCCAACATAAAAAAAAAAAAAAAAAAAAAAAAAAAACTAAAAACTCTTATGTGTTAGAGAGAAAAGGCTTAGGGCAGATGGGGGGGCGGGGGGGGGGCATGTTGGAACATTTATCAAGAGAATGTTCCATGATGTGGCAAGCAAACAAAGTCGAGAATCCTTTGTGAATTAGAAACTCAAACCTCTTCGTGCCAACATGCTATTGGTGAATCCATTTGCTCATGAAGAGGCTCTGCTTTATGTGAAATGTGCCTAATTAGAACCCTAGACTGCAAAGATATTCTCTCTTTCCATCTTGTTTGTTTCATCTATCATCTCAAAATGATATGATTGATTTTCCATTATTTATGTGCTTGTTTGGTATATTTTAGAGACCTTTGATTAGTGATCATTCTGCAACTCATACTCCATAGTTTCTTTGAGAACTTAATGTAGGACTTGGGACTCGCAACGTTGAAGCTACAATGTATTGTTGATATTTTCTTTACGGCTACCATCGCTACACCTTTTAGATGACGAAGGACATTAACTGTAAAAAAAAAACACACATACCCACAAAAATCAAGCCGATATGGGCTTGCCCTTGGTCTGATACCAATTAATTAAGGAGGGGTATATTGCTATGGCACCTCCATTTTTATTTTAGTAGGAAAAGAGAAGGAAATTGAACTAATGAAGTGTGTATAACTATGCAAGGAGAAGGATCCCTAGGTTCAAATAAAACTAGGTTACGAGCAAGTAAAACTCATGTCAAGTCTTTGGGGAGAATACAAAGATAAAAAGGTATTTGTTGACTGGTTGCTTGGGGTAGATCTTAATACATCATAGTGTTTTTCAAACTCACTGGGGCAGTATTTATAGCTTGAATACATTCGTGAGCAATTTTCCTAATTCCTTGAATGAAGGCAAAGTAAACATCCTTACTAGTGTTATTAAAAACAACTTGATTCCTATTTAGCTAGATGAACCACAAATGTGACTTCTCCAAAGATTCCAAAGAGTGATGTTCATTCTAAGGTAGACGTCTAGGAGGACTTCTTGTTGAGTCAAGGAAATTTGATGTTTCCTATAGTAGGTTTTGAGGACCTTTAGAATTTATAAGATTTTATAATGCATGAAAATGTGGGGCAAATCCTCCACTTTGCTACAAGTAGTACACAAACGATCACCAATATCACATTTTCTTGCTTTGAGATCACTCCTCTATGTCTCCATTGGCGGACATTCCACTACAACTGCCATCTTTTGTTGAGCTTGGGCAAACTTTTCGTAATAGAACCTCTATGATTTTTATATTGCATCAGCATATCCTCAACAACCTTGCTCAGCATCACATTTTGCCCCCCAACGTAAAGCTTTGAATAGTGTTGGAGAGCACGACTTTCTTCCTTGGAAGTACCCATTTGCATGAACACAAAAACTTAGTGAGTGTAGAAATGTGTCCAACAGTATTTACCTCATTTGTGAGATTAGCCCAGTAGATAAATCCACACTTTTTGCATTTATAGTTAATGATTGCCAACTCTTCATTTGCATTGAGGGAGAACCATCCTATCTAGATAGAATCCTATAGCAAAAATGATGTGTCATTGAGGAGGCATAAGTTAGGATACCTGACCTTTTTAACTACCATCCAAGCCCCCCGATACTTGCAACTTAAAGGAGAGCTAACATTGGTAAACATATGAGGAGAAGTAGTCAAATCGCAAATACTTTGATTATTCCAAGACTTCTAGTTATTAAGATAAAATATGCTACTCTTCCTTTTTAGTAGACAAGCCCAAATGTCATTAAATTTCAAAGAGCTGTACACCCATTTGGCATCAAGATTGATGGCCATCTTGATAGGGCACATAATTCCCAAACCTCCTTGCTTTTTTGGCAGTCAACATATGCTCCAAGCAACTTAAGGTATCTTTTATTTATAGAGTTCCCAACCCATAGGTATCTCATAGCAAGAGAGATATCCTGACCAAGATTCCTTTTAGAGGGCATCTAACAAGCTAGAAAATAGGATAAATAGGGGAGAACATAGTGATTTAAAACAAAAACTCTATGAGATAAGGAATCTTAACGAGAGTATCATTTATAAACTTTATCTCTAAGTTTAACATAATCCAGTCCCATCTTTGGTTGATAGAAATATGAAATCCCATGGGGATATCAAGCACTCTAGATATCTCAACCACTTTTATAACCTCATACCCTTTTTTGATGACACAACAAGGAACAAAATTGATGGAAACGTTGAAAATAGTTTTGGTATGGTTAATCTTGGAGCCGTTAGCAAGGCGGTAGGCACCTAAGAAATATTAAAAACTTTTATCGGATCAATCATTAGCAAGCATCACCATGTTGGTATCATCAGCAAACATCTCAAGACCATGAAGGGAAGGGGATTTTAAGTTCATTGATAAAATTATCATTCATAGCATCATGAAAAAGCCATCTCAAAGCATCACTAGAAATAGCAAAGAGAAGGGGGCAAGGGGGCAACCTTCCTTAATGGATCTTGCCAGTTTAAAAGGTTGAGAAAGGGCTCCATTACCACTATTTTTGTACAAAAATAGGACACTTAAGTGTCCAAGTGTCCTTTTTGGACATTTTTGACAAAAATCCCAAACCTTCTACAAAGAACATCTGAAAAAACATTTTACATGGGATTTAACTATAACATAAATGTTTAAGAAAAAAATACAAACATGGAGAGAAAAAATATTACATCTTCCTTATGACAGAGACCATAGATTAAAACAAATAACATCAGCAAGAAAAAGCATTTTCAAGTCTTAATAATTCCATTTTTAGGGATCTCCATACCAAAAAGAAAACTTTAGATATGCAGCTACAACTCAAAGCAATTTCTGCACATACAATTTGTATAGTTGCATGTTTGAATGCTTCCATGGATGATTGGATGGATTGTTAGATGGCTTGATGGATGGTTGGATTTCTGAATTGTTTGATGGTTTGATGGATGACTAGATAGCTCAATGCAATGGTTGAGTGAATGGTTGATTGGCTAGGTGCATGGTTGTATAGGTGATGTTTTGAATATCCTCATGAATGGATGGATGGATGTATATAAATATTGTATAGCTAAATATTGAATGTATAGTACTTCCATGTAACTTAAAACTATATTTTCCTAAGTACTAAAGTTATTGCGTTGTCCAAAAGGTTTCCACCTTCAAATTTCCGTATAGAAAAATTAAACATTTGATTTCAAAATTGGTTATCTATAAAAATCTTTCAAACATTCTTGATAAGTTCTTCTACTTGACTAATATCTCTAATACTTGCAGGCAACAAATTTATGGAAATGAGAATTGAACCGATATCATTATGCATGATTACTTATTTAACATGTGTCCACACTAGGGTTTAGCCTGAATTCCATTTAGATGTGTGATTGAACCCATTTGTATGTAAGGTTATGGGTAGAAACCAATGAGTTTAGCTAAACATATGGGTATTTAAGTAACTATGTGAGTGTGTATGAAGGGTTTCAAAGTGTATATATATATGTGTAGGTATGTATGTGTGTGATTATTAACATTAAAATGATGTGTGTGAACATTGGAATTAACAATTATATGGTTATAGTTAATTAATATATAAAATATTTTATATCTTTAGTTAATTTATCTTATCTTATGCTCTAATTATCTATCATACTAATGTGCGTGTATGTAATTAGTAAGGTATTTAAATAAATTGAACCTTAATGAGAACCTAACTTAAATATATTAAAGAGTTAAAAAATAAAGAATAAAATAAATGGAAAATAAAAATGAAAATATTATGATTGGTGTGTATGTGTGTGTTTTAAAGAATGGTGCATAGGTCCACGTCCTGTAGGACAGTTGGTTGAGCTTTGGCCTCTTGAGGCGGAGGTCCAAGGTTCAAGTCCCAGGCTGGACATGTTATGGCTTAGGCCAGTTAAACCCAGTTGTAACCATGTCTCTCAGTTGTAACCTTGTCTAACCCCTGCTTTGTGGGATACGGGGGGTCTCGCGGGTGCTATGCCCGTTCACTTGTACAGTTGCAATTTCAAAGTTAAAGTCCGGGGGAGTAGGCTTCGGCTGAACCTCCATTAAAAAAAAAAAAAGAATGGTGCATAGGAGTTGTGTAATTAAAGTCAATTTAAAATTATGGTGTGAGTGAATGTAGATCAAAAGTGAGGAGTAGATGAGTTATCCATTTAAAGTAATTAAAGTGGAAAGTTAAATGTGAGGTGTATTTGGTATGTGTGATTAAAGTGATTAAAAATGGGTAAAAAAAGAATGGTGTATGTAAGTTGTGTGCTAAAGGATGATGTATGTTAAAAGTGTGTACGTGTCGTACATGTGTGCATATGAATATCTATATGTGTGTGTGTTGTGTTTTATTTTTTCCTAATTCTTTCTTGGAGGTATTATTTTTTATTCTTCCTCTCCTTTCCCACCTTGCTGCCGTTGCATGCATGTAGAGAGAGCTATAGTCATCGGTTATGTTGATAATGTGTGTCGAAAAGCTTTTGTAGAATACATTTAAATCTTCAATGAAGATCTGAAGATCTAGCTTTTGGCTATTCTAGATGAGGAGACAGGCCTTGGCCTCTTGAAACCCCTCTGATAATTGTTTGTTAGGATAAATAGGACCCAGCTATCTATTGATATATAGTATGAGTTGCTCATGTATCAGTGTAGTATATATATATATATATATATATATATATATATATATATAGAGAGAGAGAGAGAGAGAGAGAGAGAGAGAGAGAGAGAGAGAGAGAGAGAGAGAGAGAGAGAGAGATGTTCTTTCTGGCAACTGTTGGTAGAGGCGGTTGCACACATATTGAGAGAGGGAAGGAGATTCCTTGCTGATGGCTGCGCACAAATGCGACAGATAGAGAGAGTGAGAGAGATGTCAGGGCAAGGTTGCCGTTGTCCCTAGTGTTGCCGCCTTGGTGATTAAAGCTCTAACGGCATGCTGTATGTAAAGATGAGAGAGAGAGAGAGAGAGAGAGAGAGAGAGGGAATTATAGATTTTTCCCCTCCCACAGTTGGCGTGCGACGACGTGGAGAGAGAGAGAGAGAGAGAGAGAGAGAGAGAGAGAGAGAGAGACTTCCCTGTGGATGATCGTAGAACTCTTGCACACCACAGAAGACGGAGAGAGAGAGAGAGAAAGAGAGAAAGAGAGAGAGAGAGAGAGACGAAAGGCAAAGAGATGAGAGAGAGAGTGAGAGAGAACGATTTAACTCAATTAGTAATAGCTAATTTAATTAATTAACTAATGTGTGCATTTTTATGAATGAGCATGTATGTGTATACAAAAGCATGAATGTGCATGGTGTATACAAAAGCATGAATGTGCATGAATGGATATGTATATAAGCGTGAGTTTACATGTGCATAGAAGTATGAGATGCATGAGTGCATATGTATGTTAGTAGGTATCCATATGCATGAGCATGAAAGTGGGTGCATATGCATATTAGAAACATGTATGCATGATATTAGAATAATGAGCAATTAAATTGAAGATTTTTATTGATAGATTTAGGATGAAGTTGAAGACGAGATGATTGAAGATAAAGCTAATTTTTAGGTTGTATTTATCTATGATGTAAATTCTTTATGTTTTTTATCTTTGCATATCATTTGCGTTCATGACATAATATAATCATATAGTCTAGAATGAGGTTTATCAAATTATGAAGTGATTTTATTTAGTCATAGTAGGAATACAAACATTATTTATGTTTCTAAGTTCATGAATTGAGTGGGGATTTGATATGAGCAAAAGGATTTTGTAGTTCATTTCAAATGATGAAAGTAATTGTATATATGTATGAGCATATAGATGTATGATCCTTGTCTCTGAGATCCTATGTCTTTCTCATATTTTGTCGTCGAGGGGTGTGAAAGGAGGGAGCCACTCATCCGAACAGACTTGTGCTAACCTCACTATGTGACTACACGCTGGGTGCTTCTTTGTTTGCTTTAAGATCTAGGTTGAGGTTTCCAGATGTGGGGAAGTTAATAGCTAAGAATTTATAACCTATTCAAGTTTGTTCTAAAACAACTAAGGTGCATACGGAAGTGCATCTCTAGCATTTTGATATGTTGTTAAGACAAGTTCTTCTTCAGTAATACGTTTAGACACTTCCTCAGTAATACAATTTTTAATAATGTCCACCTCATCATTTTCTGATTGAGTTTTCCTTTTGGGATAAGGTGGAAACAAAATTTCTCTTTCCTGAGAATCTAGGAAAGCAATTGAGCAGAAGGATCTAAATCTAGATAATCTCTAAGCATATGATGAAGAGTATAAGGTTTCAGCTACAATATGATCTTTACCTTTTTCTTTTTCTTCTAAATCTATACTATCCTCGGTCTCATTGATTTGCATAGTACTATTCTCTAACGGAGCAGGTAAAAGCGTATCTAGAATAAAAGAGCTATGTATTTCTTTTTTAGTTGAAGTCTTACTTGTAGATGCAATATTCGTAAACATGAAAAGTAAAAAACTTTAGAACCAAAACTATTCCTATACAAATGCTTGTAAAAAGTTGTAATGCAGCTTTTAGAAGATATTCCTATACAAAAGCTTAATATGTGAATTTATAATTCAGAGATCATATAATGGAACTAGGATCACTAGCATTTAAAGCAGTGTCTATCTCCTAAATCTCGTCAAGTCCTCTTTCGTGCTCGTCAAGTTTTTTCACAACGATCTCCAGAGAAGATCATTAGGAGAAACATAAGTATGTCTTTATTAGTATAAAACACTCATTTATAAATCTAACACTTAAAACTTAAGATACTTTAAACCTATGCTATTTCATACTAATTAACACTTTTATATTTAACATGATAATATAATTCATATATATATTAGTACACTTTACATGTATGCTCTCATCATATCATAAATGCTTATGCATACTATGCATGCATACACTAACTCACATGTTCATTAATTCTAATACACATCTTCTTTAATATGCACATACACTCATATGCACTCGTGCATACAACTTATTCATATGCATATGCACTAACTTTTAATATGCACTCATGCATACATCACTCATCACTCATGCTCACATCACTCATGCACACATGCACTCATCACTTATGCACACATGCACACATCACTTATGCACACATGCACACATCAATTATGCACACATCACTTATGCACACAGGCACACATCACTTATGCACACGTCACTTATGCACACATGCACACACCTCTCATGCACACATGCACACATCACTTATGCACACATGCACACAACTCTCATGCACACATGCACACACCTTTTATGCACACATCACTTATCCACACATGCACACATGCATCAAACATACACATGCATACCTGCATCACACTTCACATGCATCCATGCTTCATAATTCATATGCATACATGCATCACACTTCACATGCATTCATGCTTCATAATTAATATGCATACATGTATCAAACATACACATGCATACATGCATCATACATACACATGCATACATGCATCATACATACACATGCATACATGCATACGTCACACATTCACATGCACACATTCACATGCGCACAGGCTTCGTAATTCATATACACACATGTATCAAACATATACATGCATACATTCACATGCACATATGGTTCATAAATCACATGCATACATTACTCTCTCTTTATCTCTCTCTCACTCATTCTCTCTCTCTCTCTCTCTCTCTCTCTCTCTTTCTCTCTCTCTATATGCCGTCGTGGATGGAGGAGGGGGAGATGAATTTTTTCTAGATGAAACTTTTCTCTTTCTCTGTGTGTGTGTGTGTCCTTCATGCCGTCGTGGATGGAGGAGGGGGAGATGCAACATTTCTCTCTCTCTGTCTCTTTCTCTCTCTCTCTGTCTCTCTATCTCTCTCCCTCTCTTTCTCTTTCTCTCTCTCTCTCCCCTCGTATTTCTCTATAGCGTGCAAGCAGTGATTGACTCCTGTGCATATCTCTCTCCTGTGTGCATCGACAAGCAGTCATGAGAGGGGAAGATCACGTGTGCATCATGCATCAAGAGCAGTAGAAGCCGATGTGACCTTCTCTCTCTCTCTCCTCTAAAATTCTGCCATGCTCAACCTCCCTGATGGCATGTCTCAGGTAGTAAGTAGTACGAAATCACAACAATCTTAAGAGCTTAGGAATGGAGATGGTGTCAAAAGCACATAATCAGATGGAAAGACGATTATTGGGCTTGAAATGCCCCTTCAATTGTGCTTCTTTTCCTCAATTGTTCCTGTTAAAAAGCATTCGACCTAGATCGGCTCGAATTTCTGAGAGCACTGCTATGGACGAGCAACCAAGAGAATGCATGGGAGTCTCTCTCTCTCTCTCTCTCTCCTATATGTCGCAAGCCATCGTGGATGGAGGAGGGGGAGATGAAACCTTTCTCTCTCTCTCTCTATCTATCTATCTATCTATCTATCTCTCACTCGCTCTCTCCCTCTCTCTCTATCTCTCTCTGCGCGTTGTCGTGGATGGAGGAGGGGGAGATGTAGAGGGTAAATCTCTCTCTCTCTCTCTCTCTCTCTCTCTCTCTCTCTCTCTCTTCTACGGATCACGTACCTGTAGAGAAGACGTTAGGAAACTCTTTCAAATTGTTACATATATATACATTCATATAGATACCTACTTGTACATGCAATCACATAGTTAGCACTCACACATATCATCATTGCATACTAATAAACGACTAACACATCTTTTTCATATGTAAAAGTTAACTAGAATTAACTTACATTTAAACTTACGTATCTAATTTTGCTTGCTATTTAATTATCAATATGAATTAAGTAAATAACCATATAAATATATATAGTATATTAAATACTTTGGATGTTTAATTAATTTATCTTTAACCTAATATATAATAATATAACATAACATATTAATTATTAATCAAATCATATAACCTATTTTATAGAGTAAATAAAATATAATAATCCATTATAAATTTAGAGGTAAAGAAATATCCTCATTTGCTTATTTATTTATAAGGTTAAAACAAATAAACATTTATCTATAATAAGAAAGGATATCATATAGCCTTAAGGGCCCATACACTTTAGTATTTATAAGATAATTCTATAAAGGTTAAAACACCTCAAACCCATACATATGGTAAAATAAGTATTGTGGATCACTTTCACATGCCTATACATAGATTTGCATGGATACAAATTCAGGATTAATCCCACATATCACATACACTAGAAGTTCCTACAATTATATGTAAGGAAGCACTTAGACTGAAACATACTCAACACATTAGGGGTTTCTAGGATTTACAAATGGGTAAACATATAGGGTTTAACCCACATATTCTTTAGGGTTTAAACATTTCTAAGGAATACATTCACATAAATGGTTTCAACTCTTGAAGCACATCAAAGACTAAGATATCTTCTCATCTACATGAAAGTTAATATGCATAATCATAATCATTAGGACTACCAAACATTAACATACATTCTTACCTATTCTCATGCATTTACATACATGCACCAGAATGCTTTTATTCAACTTATTTATTGTCGATAACTATTTAAGACTTCATAAAAATAAGGATTTTAGATAATGAGGTCTTCACTTAATTTAGCTCTTCTTGTTTTCGTTATCTGAAAGTACTCAAGAGAAAAGTTTAGTCAATTTAAACTAATTCATTAAAAAATATGTGAGAGAGATATCAATTAATGAACTTTAAATCAAAACATTTTTATTTTTCCAGATGTAAACTGGAGTGAGAAAATCCTTCCGACATCTTCCCCCACCAAACCTGCACAGCGTCCTTGATGGGCCAACCTATAGTTCAATGGAAAGCAACATCAAATTCTTTGGAAAAAGTTTAATAAATAACTTTAAATATAATGATAAAAAATGATTCTATATTCAAATTAAGTTTCTAATAATAAATGAAATTCATAAAATTATGTAAATATGAATTGGAAATCATTTCATTCAATGCATAGAGTAAAAAATACAAATTTAGAAAGTCCTATAATGATCATTTAGACAGTCATGGTACTTACCATTCCATTAACCTTATTCGTATATAAAATTTAATTTATATAAGTATGCCTTCTTCTATTTCTTAGACATCCGCCATAAGATACATCTAACTAGTTCTTCTGCAGCAGACCTTTGCCTCATATAGCCTGCAATGTATTTCAAAAGTGGTTTTGATACCACAACTGAATCATAGTAATTATTTTTCTTTGTTTTCTTTTTTTTTTCTTTTTCCATTTTCTTCCCTTTTTTTCTTTTTCCCATCTTGCAGTAGACATTAATGTACTGCTTGATGTTCTCATTTTTCTCATTCTTTTTTCTTCACAAATTTTTTGTTTAAGGGGAAAGGCTTAACCCCTAATCAAAGCAGAGGATCTAGAAGTATGCTACAATCAGAATTAGGATCTCATTTGCTAAACGGGTTCAAAAAATAAAGAACTCTACTACTATAAAGTAAACTTACTTTTACGAAGGATCGCACGTCAAGTGTTCCTCTCTCCTATCCTCACAACACATTATAAGTTCCCTAAATCAGACCTTCAAATTATATACATATTCCTACTTTAATTTCTTTTTCATTACTTATGTAATTTTATTATATTTCCTCTTTTTATCAGAAACAAATAAAACCCTAATTATGAAATGCATGAAAAGATATGTTTTTATAAACAGTAAAGAATAATTAGAACTAATTCACCTGATTATTCTTCATCTTCATCGTTGTCTTCCAGGAAGTCTTTGTCCAAATAGAACTTACTGCTAGCTCTTCTTTTAAATAGCTTTATTCTTTTCCCTGCAATTACATTTCTTAACATAGTACCATCAAGTTCTCTTAATTTATATGTGCCTGTCTCAAAAATCGAAACAACATATGGCCCGAACCAACTTTTAGTTAGTTTACGGCATGCATCATATTGAGTCTCGAATGTACTATCATATACAAGCAGCCAATCACCAATCTCTATTGGTTGTGGCCTTAGTCGATGTTTCTTATCAAAATACATTTTATTTTTTAATCATGACGTTTTTAATTTTTTAATAGCTTCTTTTAAATTTTCATTACCCTTTTTTAGTTGAATAAGTCTTAATGAATAATTCTTCTCTTGATACGTTATCTTCCCAATCTAAACTTATCCAATTAACTATCTGAGTATGTAGGAGAAATATCGACTTTTGATAGTACATAAGTTCAACCGGCATAAAACAAGTTGTTCTCGTGTATGTCATTCTATCGGCCCATAGAGCAAATGGGAGATATTTTGGGCATTGTCCAATATCTCCATGGCATGCTTTTGAAATAGCCTTCACTATGGAAGGATGACCTCGTTCAATTTTTCCATTTGCCTCTAGGTTTTAGGCAGTCATAAGAGACAATCGAATTCCATGATGTGCAAAGAACTCTCTTGCCTCTCTAGCATCTAGCTCACCTAGATCTGCTACTACTTTTTCTACATCTTCAAATCTGGATAATAATTCTTCTAAAAGGAATACACATACATTATAAGTAGTATTGGAATGAAGTGCTCTATGCTCAATGTGATTTGTTAAATCTTCTCGTGCAAGAATGATGTATCTCATACCACTATTGCTTTTAGGCATGGTCACAAGGTCCACTACCCACTTGTAGTGAATACAAGGTGGATAGGTCGGATGCAAAGGGTCTCTATGCTTGACAAATGAATGTAATTGGCACGTAATACAACTGCTCACAAATTCTTTAACAGTTACATACATCCTCGACCACCAGTAGCTTTCGCGAATCTTCTCATACGTAACTACAAAGCCTTTATGACCAGCCCAAAGGCTTTCATGCATTTCTTGCATAACTTCGACTTGAAAATATTTTAAGCCTAGTACTCTTTGCGGGGTCTTTTACCTTTCCTCTAGCATGTCTCCAAAGATATCCATCTTTCAAGAAGAAGTTCAAAGACTTCTTTGTGATGTTCAGGAATCGATTTGAGGTCCAGCTTGGAATAGGCTGAAACATACTCAGATAGTATCCTATATCTCGCCACTCTCCTTCATATCCATCTTCTCTAAATGCATAGGTAGATGTTTCATAATTAATTAAGTTTATATGATTTTCTATTGCATCACTATCATTTTCAAACTTTGCTCTAGAGAGCATATCAGCAATGGTGTTACGTTTACGAGCAATATGTACAAAAGCAAGGTTAATAAATTTAATAAAGGCTATCCATCGTAAGATAGCTATATCTAGAGATGAACAATTGCCAATTAAACCCATTAATGGAAGACAATCGGTCTCTACTATTACATTAGCTCCTATAAAGTATTCCTTATGTGTTTTTAAAGCTCTAACTATTCCCCATAATTCTCTCTTAATCTGAGGATAATTTCTTTGAGTATCATGTAAGATTTTTGCTCCAAAGCGAACTCCGTATCTTCGCTCCTTCTCATCGTTGTGCCCAATGACCCAGCCTATACCAATAGGACTAGTGTCAACGGTTAGGATTACAGGCTTATTTCCTGTATAGTCAATATGTTTTAGCATCGGAGCATTGATAAGCAATTGCTTTAGATGTCTCATCATTATAGTATGCTCATTAGTCCAATAGAATTTCTTCCTTTTTCTTAATAAATCATAAAGTGGGTTTGCTACATGAGCAAAGTGAGGTATCCAAATGACTTAGAAAACACATGCACCTAAGAATCTCCTTACTTCACTAACATTGCGACATTTCTCAGAACTTCTACTAATGGCATCAACTTTTGCCGGATAAGGTCTATGGCCATAATGACCACATAAATTCCCAACTATCAACACTTCATTAACACCAAAAGAAGACTTCTCTAGGGAAAACGTTAGTCCAACCTCTTCAAATCTTTGAAAGATCTTCTAACAATCAAAAAAATATGGCTGGAAACAAACTTTCAAGAACCAGATGAATCTAAACTTTCATCTTTTTATTCGAATGTCATCAATAAAAAGCATTGTCACCTTTGGAATAAAGTCATGTAAGACCAGATTCATAGCATTCATCATGTGTGCCATAGAATTCGTCGCTCCCCATGGTAAAGTACACATGCGTACTAAACCCAAAGGAGTCTTCATTGTGGTCAGATCTTGACTTTCGATGGCTAATTGAAACTGATCATAACCTGAATACAGGTCTCCCATTGAATAGATAGAGTGACCGACAAATGCCTCGGCAAACTCATCTACAATAGGAATTGTCCCTACATTCCTAATAGTGACTTTATTCACACACTACAGATCCTGAATAAAGCGTACCTTCCCATTCTTTTACTGTACCGTGAACCACCTATTAGAGTACGGTGTTGAAGATGGTTCCAAGATTCTCATGGTAATCTTCTCCTTTAACATTCTAATTAGCTCAGGTAAATGAGCCTTTGGAACTGTTATCGGATGAAGATTCCAAGGAATGTGTGGTACAGTAAAAATAATCATTAGAGCCACAAGCTTTGGGTCTGCACATCCTATTTCGTGTGGGAATAAAGAAAACACTTTACCATGGCATACGATCATCTTTGTAAACTGATCTTTCTCTATTTCTAAAAGAAATTCATCGCCGAATTTAATATATTTCTTAGTTTCCTCTGTAAACGTATGACCTATCTTAGATCAGTCTCTAAGTATAGGGTCTTTACATACTCATTGAAATATGTCATGACTATCCTTAGGTAAGGGTTGAGCTACAGGATTTATTTTCTTTTCTACTATCTTGTATTTGGTTTCTATGTTCATGTTCTAGGATGAATTCAGAAATAAACTCATATTCTTGAATAAAGTTAAGAATAATCAGGTTTGATTCTAAACTTTCTTGGGAAATAGTTTCTAGCTCTTCTAATAAGGTAGTACTTTTCGAGAGTTCAATTATACACTCAATTTTTTCATCAGGTAAAATTAATCCTAATTTTCTAAAATATTTTTCAATTTGTTTTCTAAATGTTTTTACAAGGTTTTCTTTTGTAATATAATGTAAGCTAGTTGTAGGAGTACAAACTAAATAATCTTCAACTTTATATACATCCTTATGGAGACATCAAACCAATATCCACTATTGTCCTACTCAATAGTGGAGTCTAGCAGAAATTTTGGTCATAATATACCCCATATTCTCTCATAGCCAGTGAATCATCATATACATGAGTGATCGAGTCAATGGGGTTTCTTCTTAAGTTCTATCTATTTCTAGTATGATTTGGGCAGAGTGTCATAACTTGCAAAGAATCCATCCCTGATTTGGATCGAATTCTTGCATACACTGACCCGTCATTCATTGCTTTTGTTTTCATTCTCATCTCAGCTATAAATGGCTGCCTGAGAATTACTTCATACGAATAATTATCTTGAATGAAGAAGTGAAAATCTTCTCCAATGCCACCTATCATTATAGGCACATTTGCACATGCACCTAATAAAATTCGAGAGCGATTGTCAGTTGTTGTCAACCTCCAACCGTGCTCTTTGTCAATTGGCCATCTAAATTTGTCAAAACATTTCTTAGAAATAACGTTTATTTTGACCTCGAGTCAATGAGAGCCAGAGCTAAACAAGAATCTTTTTCATCTCCAATTCTAATTTTGACTTCTAGCGTTCCTCGTGCCCAGAAGGTAGTGTTAAATTTACTTTCACTTTTTAACATTTCCTCATCAGGCTGAATCCGTCCTCAAAAATTTTACCAATTTAGGACAGTTCTTTATGATTTGATAATTTCCTTTACAGTACTTGCAATTTTTTTTTTGCTTTTCTGATTTCTTTTCATCTTTGTCTTCCCTCTTTGATTGTGCAGAACTAGCACATTTTTGCTTACTAGTTGAAGAGCTCCATTTTCCTTTACCCTTCTGGCTAGCTAGGAAAGCTTGATCTGCAACTCACATAATGGACCTATTCTGCCTGGATTGATCTTCCTGCAATAGAAGAGAAACTAACTCCTCAAATGACAAGGCATTTGGATTGCCTTTCATCATCAACTGAAGAGTAGAAGAAAAACTCTGATATGAATCACGAAGGCCATTCAAAACGGTCTGCACAAGTGAGCTATCTGGTATAACCTCATCAACAAAAATCAACTATTCCTTCAAGTATTTGATCTTAGTTAGGAATTTGTCCATGGAATCACCTTCATTCATGTGCTCACTCTCCAACTGTTTTCAGAGGTAAGCAACACGAGCCTCATAATTCCTAGCTTGGTACAATGTGATAAGTGTATTCGAAGCATCCTTAGCTGTTTTGCAAGAGCGAATGTGAGGAATAATGGCACGTTTGATAGAAAAAGCTATCAATGCATGTGCCTAAACATCTCTACCATCCCAAGGAATCTACTCTGCAATAGGTGCAGCAAGGTAGCATGAACCGGAATATGCAGAATATCATCATCTTCGACACCTTCTACATGAGCTTCAATACCTGCAGTTGTAACAGGTGAAGGTGTGATAGGACGTTTTTTGACACCTCGCACAATGTTCCACAGTCCTTTTGCAACCAATATATGTCGCATCATATAAGCCCACAACGGGTAGTTGGTACCATCCAACTTATCCTCAAGAGCCAACATATGAAATACATCATTGCTTTCAGCCACGACGAGTGAATAAAATACCTTGATGCAAAAAATTGACTGTATCTCAAAAAGTTGAACGGAACTGCCCAGATGAGTTCTGCTAAACCTATAGCAAACTTTGTGACGCTTATATTGGCGAACAGAAACAGGTATATACCTTTGGCACAAAAAGATGAAATAGCCTACACAAGCACTATGATAGTGCGTTCGGAGGCCCAAACGAGCTCAGACCGCCATTTCGATACTACAGAGCAATGATGTTTTGATCTCTCAAGCACCTTGAGTATGCTCACCAAATTTCGTGCGAATCTGAGACGGCAACCAGAGGATTGTCAACGATGCCCTACATGAAGCGATGACCTGCTCTGATACCAATTGTTGGAGATAGATGTCTGCGGAAGCACGCGAACAACACAAGGAAGGAGAAGAAGCTTGGAGCACAACACATAATACTAAATGTATTGCTGGAGAATGTACAAAGATAAGTAGCCCATTAGGGCAATAGGCGTATATCCAAGATGGGGGGCAAAAACCCCCTAAAGAGAGAAAAAAGTGCCCCGGCATTCCTAGAGTGTTCACACATATCACTACCTAAATATATCAACAACTGCATCATTAATAGCTAGAGTTTCTTCTGCCACATATTGCATATCTTTGTCTTATGGCAATGGAAAACATCTCCTTCTAAATAGTCGAATAAAGCTATCCTTGAACTCAGGTTTTGCTATTGAAAATACTTGTTCAAGAGACATTGTTACTTGACTTTTTAGAAGTATATCATTTAAGATTTCTCTAGCATTGGTTTTCTTCTCGAGCTCCAAAATCATTATTGCACGTGGAGCTCTTCTTCCCTTCTTTTTCCCTTTTTCTTCACTTTGCTTTTGGTCATCTTTTTGTTCAGTTTTAGTATTTTAATTTTCAGATTTCTTCTGTTCATCCTCTGATTGCATATTTTCATATGTTGGCTTCTTCCCTTCTTTAATTATCCTTATTTTTTCTTCTTGAGATAAATTTGTATTTTCAAATGGTACCTTGTTGTCATTTTTTTTCTCATTCTCTCTTGTCTGTATCCTAGTCACCCTCCTATCTCCTTCCTCTATATCATCCTGTATATCATCTCGTCTCCATTTTTCCTCAACATTGGCAATCTGAGAATAAACAGAGGCTTGATCCACAGGAGACCGCCATGTTGTTTTACACATTATTTCATCTCTAGCCCTTACCAGTGCCTCAATTGAATAAGGATTTTAGCTTGGTGTAGACAGAGGCCTATCATCTATTGGTTCTAATCTAGCAACCGAGGTATTGGTAGTTGCATTAGAGATCGTTAAAAATTTTCATATGACTTTTTCATACCTCCTTTGTCCCAATTGATGGATAAAGGAATTCGTGACCTAAAGTCACACAATTTTCTATCAATCTCTACTACTAATTGATTTTCTTTTGCACTCTTTAATTCGTCAGAAGCATAAGTTGTATGTTCCTGGCTATCACATCACACACACCGTTTTCCGCCAGTCCCTTTTCTTTCAGTGTTCCTTTCAAAGGCTGGCTAAGAAGCGAACTGAGTAGGTGGAGCTGGCTAGAAAACTAGCTAAGGAGGAATGTATTGTGGCATAACCAGTTGTATGGGTGGTGCTTGCCCTATACTACTGTTAGCTCTAAGCTCATTGAAACTCATGGAATATACTTTGTTATTCGATTGGGCAACCTCATTGGAAAGAGATGCCTGCATATTCATAACATTCTCCATTTATTTACATAAAATGTCTAGTTGAAATTCAATTGGAGCTTTTGGGGCAACTGTATTGCTACCCATATCCATAGCCCCATGCATTGGATATCAGTTTCCCATGCAGTAGGTATTTCCCTAGGTTGAGAAGCATTTGGTTTTGCATACAAAACTGATTGTCTTTGCTTCATTTTGGAAACAACCTCTATTTCCCTTTTCACTTTTTCCCAGTTGTCAGTCAGGCCATATCTTTTGCCTGGCTCTTCTATTCATCTCTCTACCTGAGCTCTATCCTCAGGACTTAATATCTTGAGAAAATTTATAATTAGATCTGGATCTAATGTGTTTCTATCCTCTTTAGGGAGTTCAGCTAATCGTCTCATAAACTCACCATGAAGATGAGTTAAAGACTCACTACTCTTTAAAGAGTTTACCCATCACAAAAATCCTTCACCACTATGATGGCTAAAGTCCTCAAGATAAAACATCTTGTGTAGTTCTTTCCTATTCCTCCCAAGGTTTATTAGCATGAACTTGAATACTTTCTAGGATAGAACTAGAAACTACATGGCCAAAATATTTCACTAAAATGTCATCAGGTAAACCTTGGATTTGCACTTGCTCTTCAAATGCATCAAGGTACTCTGTAATGTTTAAGCCAGTAAATTTTCCTTTTTTTTCTTAAGATGGCTTGGATTGTGCATGTTCCTTGCTTCTCTTTCATCATGTTCTTGAACATCTCCTCCATCTTGTGTTCCTGATAACACCTCAAATGGGATAGAAGATCTCTAATGGAAGGTTCTAATCTTTATCAAAACTGCATAAACCTATCCCTAGATGATAAAGCCACGAATGTTGGCTTTACCAAATCCTAGCTTTACTATTACTATTTTCTTTTCTTAAATATATTTGCAATTTGTTTACTTTAGCCTAAATTTATACTACATCTTGACTTGATCTTTTGAATTTATAAGTGGTTTTCTCTTTTACTTTATGATTTTTTAATTTTTGGAACTTTCATTTTTAAACCTTTGAATCAAAGTTTTCTCTAATAAAGTTTATATGTGTAGATAGGTTTTATAAGTTCTAAATATATTTTCTTAATTTAGATATTTTGGTTTCTTAATGTAATAGGTAAAACAAAAATTCCTACTATTTTCTTGAATAATATTTTCTTAAGTTGATTTTGGATAAAGCAAGAAAGAAATAAAAGCAACTACTTTAAATCAAAAGAACTTAAACCTAAAACTTTTTTTGTGCTATAAAATAAAATTCTTTTTTTTTGTGCAATAAAATAAATGTGAAGCAAACAAAAAATCTTTCTATTTAGAATAAAACTTTTCTTTTTGTGCAAAAGAAATCTTTTCAAGTATTTTAGAAAACTATCCTAAGATCTAATATGAAGTTGCTTATAGTACTAGAAAAAAACTAATCTTTCATAATGAAAGAATGCTTCAATGCTTTTCAAATGCAAGTATAACGTGACTAGCTTCTAGTGCAAATGAGAACAACCTTCTTCTTCAATGATGTGATTGTACTAAAATAAAGGAACTTGAAAAACCACCTTACCTGAAGTTTGCTTGATGCATAGGTTCTAATGTGCATCGTGAAAAAAGTTTTTACAAAGTTTTGTTAGTAAATCAAACCTAAATACAAAGCTAAAAGTCATTGTGTATATCTGATCTTCTTGTATGTTGATGGGGGGGGGGGGATGAAGTGATGAAGCTCCTTTGGCTAGATAACCCTTCTTCTCGTGGAGGCACTTAGGTCATAAGACAAGCCCTCAACACCCAGGGAAAAAGTAAATAGCAGCAGAATCTTCACTTTTCTTTGCAGCTTCTTCCTTCACTTTCCTACATAGAAGAAGAAAAGGTTAACTTTTGTATTAAAAACTAAAAAACACAACTAAAAATCGTAAGCACACTAGCATCATGTTTCACGTCCAGTTCACCCATGTTCTCGAGGGGTGTGAAAGGAGGTAGCCGTTCATCCGAACATACTCATGCTAACCTCATAGTGTGAATACATGCTGGGTGTTTCTTTGTGTGCTTTAGGATCTAGGTTGAGGTTTCCAGGTGTGGAGAAACTAATAGCTAAGAGTCTATAATCTATTTAAGTTTGGTCTAAAAGAAACTAAGGTTCATATGGAAGTGCATCTCTAGCGTTTTGATATGCTATTAAGATAAGTTCTTCTTTAGTAATACGTTTAGAAACTTCCTCAGTAATACAATTTTTGATAATGTCCACCTCATCGTTTTTTTATTGAGGTTTTTTAGGGTAAGGTGGAAAAAAAATTTCTCTTTTCCCAAAATCTGGGAAAGCAATTGAACAGAAGGATCTAAATCTAGATAATCTGTAAGCATATGATGAAAAGTATAAGGTTTTAGTTCCAATATGATCATTAACTTTTTCTTTTTCTTCTAAATCTACACTATCCTCGCTCTCATTGATTTGCGTAGTACTATTCTCTAACAGAGGAGGTAAAACTGTATCTAGAATAAAAGAGCTATCTATTTCTTTTTTACTTGTAAATGCAATATTCATAAACATGAAAAGTAAAGTCCCTACGGTCTGTATGGAAGTGCGTTTCTATACCTAGATATAGAGTCTAAATATGAAGGTAAAATTAATTCTTCGTCAGTTATTCTATCTTTAATGAGATCAACTACGGCATTTTCTGTTTGTTGAGGATGAGTATTTCTTTTTCAGGTTGGAGGAAATAAATCTTCTCTATTTTTTGGTTTAAGTAAGACAATTGAGAGTAAAGGTAAAATTCTAGAAAAGTTACGATCGTATTCTAGAGAATATAAGGTTTCATCTACAACTCGATCTTTAACTATTTCTATTACTTCTAATTCATTACTAATCTCATTTTCACTGATTTGAGTAAACGTACTTTCAATAGGTTGTTGTTGAGAGCAGTATGGGCACCCAAGGACTGACTAGACAAGGAAGCCAGCAGAGAGAGTCAGAGCGAGGTGAAGGATTGAGTAGACAAAGTAGTTGACGCAAATCTGGCAGATAGGCCCTTCAAATTTTTCCAAGTTAACATCTTTATAACAGTGATTCTTATCACTAACAATCATTGTAAATACCATTTCATATTCTTGTAGCTCCATTTTGTGCAAGCCAAGGAGTCCTTGAGCTTGAGGAGCCTTAGAAGTACCTACATATCAATTTTCGTATTTTTTAGGCTCCGTTTAAGCCCTCGAATTGGCCCTGGAACCTAATTTTTAACTAGGCCGGACACTAGGTCTGGACAGGGTCAAAACCTAGCCAAAAACTATAAATAGAGCTAGAGAGCTCATTTTTGAGGGTAGATTGTAATTGAAATGAACTTGTAAGAGCTTTTTGAAAGTAATCTAAGAACTCCATTGCTTCTCACTCTTTGTCTTGCCGTGTGTGCGCGTGTGTGTGTATGTGTGTGCATGTTTGTGTGCTTCGCACTCACGCACTTGTGCCTCCACTTGCTCAAGGTCTTCATACCATCCTCACGTCTTCCCGGATTGACATTAAAGGAGGTGCTACTCATCACTGAGCTACACCAAATTTTGGCGCCGTTGCCGGGGATCGAGCTTTGAGGACGAGCGTGTGATGGTAAGATGTAGATTTGGGACGTTGGCGTTGTAGGTAACTTCTTCACTTTTCCTTTTTTTTCTTTTCCTTACCTCATCACCATCATCATCATCACCATCTCCCACCTCCATCTCCATCATCGCAAAAATTTCAGTTTTTTACTATATCCCCTTCCTCCTTTCATTTCCCTCATTTCACTTGTGAGAGAGAGCGAGAGAGCGAACCGTTGTGTGCTATTTTCTGCATGCTTTTGGAGTTTGTTGCAGGTTTCAGCATCATCATCCCCTCCAGCACGTCGTGCAGGTACGGAAATGTGCAGAACTGTCTCGCAGTCGCCGACTTCTGTCGATCGCGATTGACATAAATTTTCACCTTTTGGTAAATCTGTGTGCACCACAGTGGACTAGAGACCCTGCACACCACATTTCCACAAAAATTTTTGAAAAATTTGCAAAATTTCAATCCATCGCGATTGACAGCTCTGTCCGTCACGATCGACAGCTCTGTCCGTCGCGATCGACTGCCTGTCCGTCACGATCGACTGCCTATCCGTCGCGATCGACTGCCTGTCCGTAGCGATCGACTGCTCTGTCCGTCGCGATTGACTGCCTGTCCGTCGCGATTGACTGCCTGTCCGTCGCGATCCACTACTCTGTCCGTCGCGATCGACTGCTCTGTCCGTCGCGATCGACTGCCTATCCGTCGCGATCGACTGCCTGTCTGTCGCGATCGACTGCCTATCCGTCGCGATCGACTGCCTGTCCGTCGCGATTGACTGCCTATCCGTCGCGATCGACTGCCTGTCCTTCGCGATCGACTGCCTATCCGTCGCGATCGACTGCCTGTCCGTCGCGATCGACTCCTGTCCATCGCGATTGACTGCCCTGTCCATCGCGATTGACAGCCAAGTTTAGCCAATTTTTTAGGGTTTTTAATTTGAAGAGTTTGGCTAATTTTGGGCATGAACATTTTACTCTAGAGCACATAAGGAGGCCATAGGAAAACAACTTGGGGAAAACCTGTTGCACAGTGATCCTGTTTGAACCCTATCTTAACCCTAGAACGCTGAACGATCATAACTTTTTCATACGAAATCCATTTTTTGAGCTCTAGGGCTTGTTGGAAAGCTCGTGGCATATACTACACGAGGGTATTTTGAAGTTGACCATACCCAGGGGGATCAAAGTCAGGGGTCTTAAGAATTGTTTTCCTAAAAATCATTATGCAAATTAGTATTTGTGCTACAGGAATGAGAATCATTGTATCTGTCTTAGGAATTTAAATATTAAAGCTAACTTTGGAACCCTTACAGATCTATTGAGAGCATCGAAAGGCGTTCTAAGCAAGTGTAAGTGCAAGCTTGGGAACTCACTTCCTGGGCATTCAAGGGCAACCAAGCAGGAAACACAAGGTTGGAAACTTTCAACCCCCTCTGTCAATTCCTAGCTTAGGCTAAGAATGACTAGTGATAGGAGTAAGTCAGGGCAACGATAGGCATCAATCAAGTTGAAGACTACCTATGCACTCAAGTTCAAGATTAAACATAATCTCTTCGTGATGCGATAACCTTAAAGGAAAGAATCTAACGTGGAACGATCAACTTACAGTGCAAAAAATTAACTCAAATATTCTTGACGACGTGATTTCTGACTAGAGCATAAATACGATAATCGACTAAAAAAGAATCAAGTGACTGATACAAAAGAACTCAGCAACGAGGTTGTACTTGGGCAAAATTGGGCTATTCAATTAGGCTTATGAACCTTAGATCAGGGCGACATCTAGGGAGAGATAGACAAAGTCTTAGGTCTTCAGAGGCTAGTGTCAACCACACTGCTAGGTCTTGGGCCCAGCAGTTGAGCCACCACTCATACTACCCTAGCTCTGAGACTAGTGAATCAGAGATGTCTCAAGGCATGGACCGACCTACGGGAAGTTCAAGAGTGCCATACTTGCACAAGGTAGAAGGCCCGTACAAGATGCAGCTGGAATACCTTAGGACCAACCGATTAGGTGCTAGCATCTATAAGGACAGCCTAGGAAGATCTGTGGTCCAGATTAAAAACCCTCACCAATCCATAGGGTTAGAGCACCCAGCTGTCAAGTTTGAAAATGGAGCATACTTGGACAAAGAAGGAACCATATACGTAGTCACCTATCACCCAGATAGGACGGACGAATTTGGAAATGTGATCCCAGAAGCGGACTTAGGTGACCTAGAGCAAGGAAACATGGGTACAGAACCTAGAACCCCTCGAGGCAAATCGGTTCTCACTAGGATTATCACACCAGAGTGGATTCCCAGGATAATAAGAGCATAGATTTGCTCCTCAATCGAGAGACTGACGAAGCCTTTTGGACGTATAAATCTGATCGGCCAAATGATATAGGAACAATCATAATCTATGAGTTTAAGGATCCGGATAGCCCAGGCAGAGTGACCTACTTAGATCACGCTTCAGAGAGGATCTTTGTGGTTACGGAACATGATAGACATGCTTACACTTGGAAGGGTGAGTTCGTTTTCCCCCAACCAAGATCGAATGTGTCCTATGGTCACCCTGGAGCTGGAACATCCCAAGCTCATGGAACTCAAAGAGACAGAAGTAGAGCTAGGCCAGAAGTAAGCTTTGCCAACCCAGGGGGCAGAGAAAGAACGAGGACGGAAACAAACAGAGTAGAACCTGAGGTACTTAGAGCTCCCAGGAATCAAAGAAATTTGGATGAGTTCCCTCTACCACGACCTAGAGAGCACACAAGGACTCTGAGACCGACTCAGCTAGTTAACTCCATGAAGAACTACTTCGATGGCACTGGAGATCCATACGATCATGTGGCTGAGTTTAGGCAAGTCTTAAGAGCTGAACAAGTGGAAGATCTGTTCACGCAATACAATGCCTTTGGTCTAACCCTTAGGAACACTGCCCTGACATGGTTTCAACCACTAAACGAGAGGCAGTTCAGGAGCATAGACCAACTCCTAGAGGCTTTCATTATTCAATTCTCTAAGAGTGGCATAAGACATAATACCTCCTCGCTGATTCACAGCTTCAAGCAAACCCCTCAAGAGACCGTGAGACTTGCAGGAAGAAGATTTAGGCAATATCTTGAAAGATGCCCTGATTCGGAGCTACCCACACCAGCTAAGCAAGTGGCTCTATTCTTAGATGGATTGCTAAGTACCAAATTGAGATCTTATGTGTACTTGAAGGACCCTAGGACTATAGAAGAGTGTGTACGCATGTGCATTGACATCGAGGATAACCTAGGGGAGGAACTAGAGCTTTCCAAAATCTACAAGGACTCAGATAGTGCCTCTAGCCTCTCTTCCTCGCAATCCACATCAATTGACTAGGTGTCTCTAGCAAACAAATCCCAAGGTTTGCCCCTGTGAAAAGATGTTATACTTGTGGAGGCAACCATATGGCGAATGTCTGTCCCATTATGGCTCAACCCCAAGTTAATCCTAGTAGCCAGTACTGCACCATAGAATGAAGGTACACCAATCACACCGCGCAAGACTGCCCATACAATAAGCAAGCGGTTAGGCAACCCTACCCTCAACCATACCCTCAACAAGGCAGATACCAGAGTCAATACCCACCACAACAGTATACTAGGCCTCAACAAAATTATCAACCACAATATCAAGCCCAACAAAGGCCTCAGCCCGTGTTAGCACAACAACCCCCTGCCCCAGTTAATGTAATTCCGGTAAAGTATGCAGCGGCAGAAGAAAATTTGAATAGAGCTATAGTCCTGGTAACCCAATTGCTTTCTGAAAGTGACCCGAGTGACCATAGTTTCGATTCTACACATGTTGATAGCCCCCAGGCCTACTACATGCAGTCTCCTGAACATGGGGAGCCCTATTATAGTGACGAGCCAAATGAACCTAGTTGGGAGTCAGATTACACAAACGTCATGTATGCAAACCCCTACCCTAGACCTCAACCTAGACAAGTAAGACCCCCATTCCCTAGAGGACCATGCTACAGATGTCAGGGGGATCACCTCATTCGTGATTGCCCCATGCCTGCACCTACCCAAACCCAATCAGTGACGATCCAGGGCTATTGCCAGGAGTGTGGAAAGGAGCATCTCTTACGAGATTGCCCAAAGAACCCCAATAATATGCCAAAACTCACTCCTATCAACGTTATTGGGTTAGTTGTAGACTCCACAGGGAGTGTGACTTCCACTGCACTAGTACAAGTAATCACTAGAGCCCAAGCCTTGCAACAGAACCAAAGCGTAGGCCAGGAAAAGAGCCCAGATGTTAGTGAAACAGAGAGCATGACAAAGAAAAGGACTAGAGCTTGGAGAGATAGTCGTGAAAGAATGAAAAGGCAATGGGCAAAAAAGATGAGTGAACTCGAGGAAAGCCTCAGAGAAACAAAGGCCAGGATAACTGAACTCACATCTCAAACTCCCTCTCACACTACTCCACCTCCACCATTCCCAACTCCATCCGACCCGCCACCTTCCAACCCACCTCACACAATTCCACCACCCCCAAGAGTAGGATCAGTCCTAGCAGATCCCACTCCCGAGGACCTAAATATGATGCTTAAGGCATATCAGGCCAGAATCCAAGAAGGGCCAAACGTAATTGATCATGAAAAGTGTTACCCTAGAGCAGAACTAGAACTTGAACGAACTAAAATTTGTGTTAAGATGGTGGAATCGGCTCAGATCATGTTTGAAGCCAGTCGCCTATTTAACATCTCTAGTTCAGCGAAGGCACAGTTGCACTTTGATGGATTGTTAGAAAGAATAGAGAAGCTAATTGCACAATCAGAAAAGGAACCAGCCTCTCAACATAAGGACAAGGCAAGTGAAAGAGCAAGTCTTCCTGCCCCGGAAGCCTATGTGCCTGAAGCCTATGTGCCTAACTCTATGGAGCCAGACACATCATCTTCTATGAATCGGTTCACACCAGAATTCCTACGCGAGATTCAAGAAGACAAATGGGCTAAAGAGAGTGAAGTCCCTCCTCCTATTGAACTTGTGGATGATGCACACGACCAATTCCCACAAGACATCCCATCCATTTATGAGGAGCAGGAGAGCACCCAATCTCAGGAAAGATTAGACTTTGAGTCTAACTCTCTACAAGAATTACCCCACTTCACAGGCCCATGGGAAGCTAAGTCTACTTGTATGAGAGCACCCACGGTCATGGTACGAAATGAGGACTCAGTCGTACCTAGGAACACAGAGGTAGTGAAAAACACTAAAGTACAATGTAACCTCACCTTAGAAGAGCTACTCAAAGTGAGGCCAGAGCTATGGAAACATGTAGCCAAACAAGTTCCAGAAATAGCCAAACCTCGTTCCCAGGTAGGATCCCAGAGAACAGTGCCAGAAATACCCTTGGACAAGATAGGAGACATGAGTGAGGGCGAAGAGGGAAACACATATCTTCCTATCACCCATCAAGGATACACCACCAAGGCCATTCTAGACTCAGGCGCAGGTGTTGCAATTGCTACCACTTCCCTATGGAAGCGTTGGGGCAAGCGAGCACTCAGGCCCACGAGGATGAAATTGCAGATGGCTGATGGTCACATAGAGAGACCCTTAGGCTTGCTAGAAGGAATAACTCTCACTACTTGTGGTGTTGAGTTTGAGCACACTTTTGCCATATGTGACTTTAACAAGAACCATGCCTATGAGATGATTCTGGGAAGACCATTTATGCGATAGTTGCAAGTGGTACAGGACTAGGGAACCAACTCCTTGTACCTACAACACTTAGGTGTTACGACCAAAGTAAATCTCAAAGATTACTCTCATAGAGATGTCCCTCCTATCCAATGGAATCCCATCCATAGAACCAAAGATGATACGGAATCTGTGCATTCCATAGGGTCACGATCCTCATGGATGCATGAAGACACCCACTTATGGATGTGCAAAGTAGCAGTAGAAGAAGAAAAGAGAGAGAAAGCCAGAGAGGTAGGTGTAAGACAATAGTTACGCAATATAACACAGGAGCAATAGCAGAGAAGATAACAGATATAGGAGAATCTCAACAATTTTCTACTAGCAGCAAGTACAAAGATGATGGCGTTGTCCACCCGTGCGCTCTCAAGGTAGAGCTTAAATGGTGATCTAGACAACTCTAGATAGGGAGATACAAGGTAGAGGTATGCTGGCTCAACTCAATGTCTTAGGTAGTGCAGAAGTCATGTATATATAGGATCATGGGTGGCCTGCCATGGACGGCTATACATGGGCGGTAGAGCGTGGGCAGCCACCGCCCGCGTAATTGCCATACACGGCTTAGACTGGTTGAACCGACCTAACAAATATAAATGATTTCTGACTCTGACAGGGAATATTCCATGGAATATTCCCTTTACCGTCGCGCCGGGGGCACTGCCCGCGGACCCCCACCAGGGAGCCTGCTGGCCCCCTAGGACCCCCTGGTAACTCCCTTTCCTTATAATATCTTACATGGTCCAATATGACCTTCATCCAACATTCAAGTTGGGATTCCCATCAATTGGGTAATGCACGCTTGGCTTCTCCTCATAAAGGGGGCCTTACAAAATGTGCATACAATCATGAGGGGTAGACATTGATCATACTCTAACAGTAGGTGCAAAAGAAACCCATAGATCAATTCAAGGCCCAGCCTATGCACCGGTAGCCTTTCCTGACGAAGAATTTGAACCCCACGGCTGGGCAGAAATCCTAGCAACAATGGATGTAGCCATCAATGAAGAACAATGGACACCTCACTATGATGAAGATGGCTATGACATTTCAGTCTTCTCCATAGAGCCAATCATGGGAGAGGCGGTGTTAGAAGAGTGCGAACCTAGCCCTCATGCATTTGAGGATGCAAGTGACTCCGATCTAGAGTCAATCATTATGGACCCACCTTTTGCATTAGATGAAGAATACTTCTATGAAGTAGAATTTCAACCCCAGAGGCACGAAGAGCTTACAAAAGACATAAGGCTAGCCACACATGTGACCCCGAAGGAAGAAGGAAAGAAAAAAAAGAAGAGAGAAGTCACACCAGAAGAGGAAGAATCTTTGTTTGAGGTCCCAGAAAATTTTAAGAAGTATGAGATAGATGACAGGAGAGTCATGATCAGAATGCCTAAATGAGAGGCGCAATCAGGGGAGGCCTATGATAACAAAGAGACCACCAAGAAAATAGTGGTAGCCATAGAGGAAGGAGAAGAGAGATGCGCTTACATAGGACATGACCTGACGGAAGAAGAAGAGCAAGAATTGATAGCCTTGCTAAGAGAATACAGAGATGTGTTCGCTTGGAGTTACAAGGACTTGAAAGGTGTGGACCTTGACATATGCTCACACACCATCCCCATGACCTCGGATGCCAAACCCTCTAAGCAAAAGCCATATACATACAATGATAATTACGCTGCCAAGATCAAAGAGGAGATAGATAGACTGGTTGAAGCGGGATTTATCTATGAAATTGAGCACACTGAATGGGTATCCCCCATTGTAGTGGTGCCCAAAAAGAATGGTAAATTACGTGTATGCATTAACTTAAAGAAGGTCAATGCAGCCACAATCCGAGATAACTATCCGCTTCCCATCACAGAACATCTCTTAGAAAGAGTGGCAGGCAAGGAAGTGTATAGCTTCCTTGATGGATTTTCGGGCTACAATCAAGTAGCCATAGCTCCAGAGGATCAGCATAAGACAGCTTTTGCCACAGAATGGGGCATATTCGCCTTTCGGGTAATGCCATTTGGGCTTACCAATGCACCAGCAACCTTCTAGAGGCTGATGTGCCATGTATTTAAGGAGTTCCTGAGGAAGAATTTAGAAGTCTATGTTGATGATCTTTGTGCTCATTCCAACACTAGACAAGCCCATATCCCTGAACTTAAACAAATCTTTCACAAATGTAGAGAATATCAAGTCTGCCTGAACCCAGAAAAGTGCGTCTTTATGGTCAAGCAAGGCAAGATTCTAGGACACATAGTGTCAAAGAATGGCATATCCACTGATGAAGAGAAAGTGAGAGCCATAGCAGAGCTACCTAGGCCAAGGAATGTCAAGGAAGTACAAGCTTTCATGGGACATTGTGGTTACTACCGCCAGTTCATTCACATGTATGATATCATTGCAAAGCCCATGTACGGACTTCTGACTAACTTTGAGTGGACTGATGAATGTGAGAATTCCTTCCAGGACCTTAAAAGAAGATTATGTTCAGCACCAATCTTGACACACCAGATTGGAACCAGCCATTCCATGTTCATGTGGATGCATCCAATTATGCCATTGGATGTGTGCTTGCTCAACCTACTGGTGAAGGTAATATGGATCTTCCAATTGCCTATGCTAGTAGACAATTGAACGCAGCTGAACGAAATTATACCACTACGGAGAGAGAAGGATTAGGCATGGTGTATGCGGTTAAAAAGTTTAGACATTATTTGCTTACAAATAAGTTTAAATTTTTTACTGATCATCAAGCTCTACTATACTTGGTAAACAAGCCATGCAACACAGGTAGATTGGTGAGATGGTTCCTCTTACTAACGGAATATGACTTTGAGGTAGTGGTGAGGAAAGGGAGGACTCATTTGAGAGCGGATCATCTCTCTAGGCTCACATCTGGAGAAGCCCCACAAGGAGTGTCAGATGACCTTCCTGATGCTTACTTGTTTAATTTGGAAGTGGTGCCGCAGTGGGCTAAACCATTAGTGCCAGTATTGACGTACGGGCCTAACCACCCAGTAATAGCCACACAGGATAGACAGGTAGTAAAAGCCCAAAAGTACCACATCATGGCTGGAAGTATGTACAAGCACACAGATCAAGGGATCTTGGCTTGTTGTGTGGAAGAGGATGAGTACGCTAAATGGTTGCAATTAGCACATGTAGGTGCATTAGAGCAACACCACTCAAAGCAACCAACCCTACAAACACTAAAGAGACTCGGAGTGCATTGGCCTACTATGGAGGCAGATGTCCAAAAGTTGTGCAAGGAATGCCCAATCTGTTGCACTAAACCACCTGTGGAACATGCCACTCTTTATCAAGTGTCCATAGTGCCAGATTGGAGTGAACCACTAGTATCCTTCCTGAGGACGAAAACATTCTCTCCAGACATGACTCTGGTTAGGAAAAGAAGTCTAGAACAAGAAGCCCTAGAGTACTCACTCATTGGTGATAATCTCTACAAGCGTGGTAAGGATGGTTACCTGAGACTATGTGTCCATGAAAGTGAATATCTCAAGATCTTGGAAACTGCTCACCAAGGTGTAGCAGGAGGACACTTTGGACCAGATCGGCTGATCAAGGCAATACTATTTGCGGGCTTCTGGTGGCTGACCCCTCACATGGATGCACATACCTATGTGAAACGGTGTGATGTCTGTCAGCGAACTCAGTATCCTATACGCAAAGACGAGATGCCACTGAAACCTATGATGGGTGGACGTGCATTCTCTAAATGGGGAATAGACTTCGTAGGTCCTATTAATCCCCCAGCTAAGGGTTCCCATGCAGAATATATCATTGTTGCGACAGACTATCTCACCAAGTGGGTAGAGGTAAAAGCTACGACAAAGAACGACGCTCAGACTACTGCTAAGTTCTTATTTGAGAATGTATTCACTAGATACGGGCTACCCATAGAGCTAGTTAGCGATAGAGGCACTCACTTCTTGAATGAAGTTATTGAAAATCTGCTCCAAGAATTTTTGGTAGTACATAAGAAGTTTGCCCCCTATCACCCTCAAGCTAATGGCCAGGCCGAGAGCACCAATAAGATCTTATGCAATGTACTGACGAAATTAGTGAACAATAAACACTCTGATTGGGACAAACAGCTACACCATGCTGTTTGGGCATACCGATTCGCCTACAAAACGATACTCCAAGCCACCCCCTTTCATATGGTATTTGGCCAAAATGCAGTGCTACCATTGGACTTCTTAATACCTACACTGAAAGTAGCACAAGAGCATGAATGGACGGGTCATGAACTCTCCTCTAGACTTTTTGACCTTGAACGATTAGGAGAAACAAGACTGAGGGCGGCTGCAAGGATATATGCAGCTAAGAAACGACAGAAGGCATACTTTGATGCCCACGTTAAGGATAAAGGTTTGAAGGCAGGCGATCTAGTACTAGTCTACACTTTGAAACAACATGCGAGGAAATTAGAGAAACGTGGCTATGGACACATGATCATTAATAGAATCTCAACGAGTGGAGCAGTACAGCTAGCCACTTTAGAAGGTGATATTCTTTCGAGCTACATAAGCGGATGCAGGGTCAAGTTGTATCAAGAACCTCTCACAGAGGAAATGCTAAGTCGACTCAATACTGCTAAGAAACGCAAAGAAGAAGAAAAGCGAATTCGAGAAGAAGCCCAAGCAGAAGCCTTAGAGCGCATACGGAGAATGAAATTAAGAAGACAAGGTAGAGAGCAACCTAGGCCAGATGCCGATGCAGATCAAGGATATCATATGGCTATGTGTGAAGTTACAGGTATCAGCTCCCATAGGATAATTGATCGACGTCCTTTTATAACCTTAGATATAGGACAAGGAAAGGGTGCAGGGACTGTAAGAGCCTTGATTGACTCAGGAGCAGCCACTAGTGCTGTAAGATTGTCTTACTGTCAAGAGTTGAAATTAACTGTTAATCCTATAGAAGCATATCTCATAGGATTGGGAGGTGTGGAAACCCCTTGCATGGGCGAGGTGGAACTTCCCCTCTATATTCAAGACGAAGCAATGACAGTCAAAGTACTAGTGTGTCAAGATGAGGACCTCACTGAGCCTCTTGTCTTGGGTCAGGACTGGATCTATGATCATGCAGTCACCCTAAACCTAAGAAGTGGACTTCTTTAGGTATGGGTAAATCATAGTCGAATTACAGTTGATTTGGAAAATGAGGCACTCAAGGAAGTAGGTAAGGCATGAACTCCTGGTCCTTCCAGGGGTGCACATGAAGTTGACAATGCTATTCTTGTCCAAAAATGTATGATGCAGAAAGAGGATTGTCTCAACAACGGAGTCAAGGATAAGAAGGCACTCCCTTCCGTTCCAAAGGCCAGAGGGATGCAGCGACCAAAGGCAGATCGAATATAGAAGAAGCAGAACACTACCTATATTGGAGGCCAAAAAAAGGAGCAAAGCAGATTGTTTTAGCCGATGAAACAAGTATGGAGGCAAAAAGGCGAACACCCTCTTCTGACCAGGCCAACACCACGTCCAAAACCTCTTATTAGTAATCAACAACACAACACTAATAAGAAGTCCTTCATAAATTCTTCTGTGAATGTGAAGTCTATTTGGGTACCCAAGAAGTCAATGAAGGCCAGCCCACAATCACAAAAAATCTGGGTGCCTAAGGCTTGCTTGCGGGCTCAAATAGCTACACCAAGGCCAAACCCTGTACAACATGTTTCACTCACGTGAACATCTGAGGCCCTGTCTTACACATCACACACTAACACATATTCTTCCAGGAGCACAAGTAGAATCACTTGTAAATGGGTCCCTAAAAAGCCCCATTTTTCAAGTAAATACCCTATCACACTCTCTAGAGCCTCCACAAAGTCAAAATCAAAACATATCCATTGCATTTGGCAACCTAAAACTTGTAATAAACCCCCGGACCCCAATTGTAAATCCATGTCCACCTACTAACTACTTCACTCTCACACCACATCATTCCGCTTAGCTCTTAGGTCTACCCATTTCCTAACTACACACACAAGCACCGAGCACTTACTAACCCCCTAACCTCTCCCGAACCTCATGTTAATGTTGTAACAAGGGAGACAGTGTCATTTTTGTGTCCAATGCAATGTTAACATTTATTCATATATTCTCACAGAACCAGCTGTGAAGTTTTCAACATGGCTGAGGCAGCAGGAACTAGCTCTGAAACAGAAACGAGCCAGCAAGTGGTGGACTTAGACAGTTTACCCGTTTTGCCTGAAACAAACGAAAGCCCAGAAGAATTGCAGGCCATCAAAATCATACCTATAGCGGACCCTCCCAGTGGCCATACCATGCCCGTAGGAAAAGCTTCCCACTGGGTTAGTGAAGTGGCAGGACCCTTGGGAGAGGGAACGTACCTATGGGAATCAGAGTTGGACTTCAATGGGAAGCAAGGTAAATACCATTTCTTTACAAGAGAATTCGAGAAGTTACAAAATGCAGAAGGTCTACGTTCGGTTTGGGAGAAGGCAGGATTGGATGCATATTTCAATGCACGGCTCCCAAAGCCTGACTTCATGCGATGCTACTATCTCATCAACACCTTGACTCCAAACAAGAACCCAAAAGGTGCAAGCTCATTTGTGATCCCATCTCTAACAAAAGGAAATGAGCTCAAGAGGTTTAGGTTATCCAACAACTTGGTGAGAGAGGCCCTAGATATGCACGGAATGCATATTCCTACCGAGAAGGAGACCCTAGTGCCTGATTACATGAAGAATCGAAGCCTCACCAAAGTCAAGGACATGGTGTCCATGACGCCTAATGTTGCAATACACCTTCGCATGTGCATGCAACACTTTGCTTTTCCTGCCCAAGATAGATTCACCATGCCGCCCAAGAAGATTTGGTTTAGTTTGTATCTGGCAGAGACACAGAGCCTCACCATCAACTTACCCCACTGGATAATTGATCAGATACACCTAGCTGACAAACGATGGCCGCGGAAACAGGTTTTATATGGTTGCTGTGCTCTGACGAGAATCATTTATAGGTGTTTGGCTTATGACATCCCTATTCAACGGGCCCTAATGTGGAATCCTGTAGAGCAGTTTAGAGGCAGGACATCCACTGGACCCCCTTCTAAGAAGATGAGAGGTACTGTCCAAGTCCCTTGTGCTCAACCACGTGGAGCCACCCTAACACCAGACGTCACCCCTCCACCCCGAAGAGTCTGACCATTCACACTCCGACTTCCAAGATGCAGCACAGACGGCTCTACCTTGATATTCCCTCCCATCCCAACCGATCTTGAATTTCCCAGTGGTGCACCTTTGGAAGAACTCACGAATGAAGATTTCGAACAATTATTACAAGATGTAGAGTTGGAGGCAGAAGAGGCACAACAAGTGGAGAATGTGCAAACGCAAGCAACAACCTCCCAAGTACCTGTCACCACAGTTGAAGTGGATGAAGAGGACAATGAAGAAGAAGAACAGGAGGAAGATGAGGAGGATAATGATCAAGAGCATCATGATGAGCAACCAGACGTGCCAGAACTTGTAGGTGGACCTGCATATACAGCTCAACTACAAAGGTTATACGACACAATCAAAGCAGTACAAGAAAGGCATCAACTCTCTCTTGTATCAGGTCAAGCTTTGATGCAAGAAATGCTATCAGATGAGGGGGTGGACCAACATTTCATTGACACCCTCAAATTAGTGTCAAAATCTTTAGGAGTTCCGGAGGCTGTCCACACTACAGTCCGCTAGTCCGTGAGGTATGACAAACGCAGAGTTGACACATTACCACGAGCAGGTAAGACTATCAGGATACCCGTCACAGAACAAGAAGTACACATTGAAACCACAGCTACCCCCACCACCACCATTGACCTCTCTGCTGAAACCTTCGTTCAGACATCCCCCATCTCACCCCAGCATCCCCCATCACCACCTTCTCCACCCCCACCACCACCTCCCACCATGGAAGAAACGACAGTCATCACCTCTAGCTTCACTTATAACCCACCCTCAGTCACATCATTTTCCTTTCGAGAACCCACCTCACAAGACACCCTCTTCTCTTTCGTCACCAATCCCTTGTACACTTCAACCCTTCTACCCTCCGAACCCATAATTGGCCATCCCATAATTCCAAGTGTGGTTGGAAACCCGGCACCCACCGAAGGCACCCTGTGTTTCCCAGCCTATCCCCCAATACGGGTACCTCCATTCCATGACCCTCACTTCCCATCTGGCCCCTACACCTCTTTCAACCTAACCTCACCACCCCAATACCCATCCTTTGTAGAGCAGTTCATCCGCTCTCCAATGTTTCAAAGGCACATTTCCCCGATGTTCGCAACGACATCAATTTACACGAACACCACACTCACTTCACCTACCATACCCACCTACATGGTAGCCCTGTTCCACACCACTCTGTTTGACCCAATGGACATTTCACCCACCACAGCACCTCCCCCCACGATTCCACCATCTCCCCCTCCCTTACCCCCCACCTCACCACTCACCACATCATTGGCACACACAGCATTCACTACCTCCCTCCCCAATCCCACCTCCCCAGCATTCCAAACTTTTCCCCTTGCATCTCATAATGTAAATAGCACGTTCAATACATTACTTCAGTGTGCACATCAACTACAACAAGAATACCATCAATTGGAAGAACGCACTGCTGCCCTCCAGGCAGAATCTCAACGTCTGCAAGCGAGAGTCAACACTCTTGAAGCTGATTACCAAACGCTCCTAACAGAGCATACCACCTTACAGCAGGCTCACTCTGAATTGGAATCAAAGACATCGACAGTAGATGATCAAGCAGTCAAGGAACTAGAAACAGTGCTCCAAGCACAAATGATATCTAATGCTACACTCAGACGAAACCTTGGGCTATTAAGGAAGCATATGGCAGCAGCATTAGAAGAGAACAAGAGGCTTCAACAACAAAATCAAGAAAACTTTGAAGCGGCTATGGAAGGAACGGTAGGAGCAACCATTAGCCCTACCAAGTATAGAGCGGTCCCATCGGAAGACATTCGTATCTTACTTGAGGAGCATGCAAATTTCTTGGAATCATATGAAAAGTTAGAGACTGAATGTGTAGACCTAAAGAAACAAATAGCCAGTGCCCCCACAGCTCAACAGGAGCCGGTAGTCTTGCAACACTCTCCAGAAGAATTAGAGACCCTCCGGAAACAGGTGACCGAACTCCAAGCACGTCTCTTACCATATGAAAGGCCACCCTCGCCAACTGAAGAACCAGAACCTGAAACAGTGGTGCAAATCCCCGTCGATGACAGCTATGAAGAGCCATATGAGCCGATGCCAACACCCGCGGGTCGAACTACAGAGGAAGGACAAGACACTTTAGAAATTCAAGTTTCAGATTGGGTCAAAAGGGTCGAGAAAGTGGGCAAGACACATGATGATCGTGTGGCCGTGCAAATGCAATCTCTCACAAATCTGGAAGAAACTGTCCTTCGGTCTTCTTACTTTCAAAACCTATCCCATCAACGGTTAATCACAACATCAGAGTCGCAATACATGCCTTATTTTGTCTTGCTACATGATTATAATGCAGAAGTCAAAAGACATACAGGGAAGGAGCCCACATTCGCCACTCAATTTGAGCTAGGGGATTTACCGACAGATGCACGTGCTGGCTCGATCTTCCAACCTAATTGGCATGCACGTCTACTAACCGATTACCCAGAGATGATGAGCACCTGGGCAACCATGCCATTATATATCAAGTATAATCCATGCTATTGCCCAGTGGTACGTCGCAGATCTTGGCAAGCATTTGCGATCAAGGTACGCAACAATAAAGAATGCTCGGCTTGGGTTAACTATCCATATTTTGCTCCACCTCGAGGGACCCCAACCGTAGCCTACATGATATCAACAATTCGGCACTGGTCTACACGTCTAAATAATGTATCCGACATAGCAGCGAAAATGTGTATGAAGATATTCGAGCTCATGACCATTGTCTTCAAAACCTTTCGGAATGTACAAGCTCCATACATCTCTGCCCCTGGATTCTCTCAAGGTAACAAGGATTTAGTCTACGACATGAGCCAGACCCCCTCGGTCACTATAATCTTTGCCTGGCATGCACAAATAAAGTACTTACCCGCATGCTTCAAGCAGACATTTGAGGAAATGTTCTCTACGGGATTCTGGGAATATCATTCAGAAATTTTCATTCCCAGACCCACACATTTGCTACATCTATTCGCAGTAGAACAAGCAATCCATGCAGATCAGTTACGTCTGCCACATCCGGACATTCCAGGACCAATTGATTGGGATCGTATGATGACAGACTTGGCCAGAGGACTACGCATACAAGAACATCAGCTTGCCACTCAGGTTGTGGAATATTACATCCAACACTCCCAGCAACAAGGGTATGTCAGGGACGACAGACGCGAGAGAGGGGGGGGGTGTTGAGAGTAGTATGGGCACCCAAGGACTGACTAGACAAGGAAGCCAGCGGAGAGAGTCAGAGAGAGGTGAAGGATTGAGTAGACAAAGCAGTCGACGCAAATCTGGCAGATAGGCCCTTCAAATTTTTCCAAGCTAACATCTTTATAACAGTGATTGTGGCCTGATATGCCTTAAGCATCATATTTAGGTCCTCGAAAAGATGCAAATCATATTGGGGTTCTTTGGGCAATCTCGTAAGAGATGCTCCTTTCCACACTCCTAGCAATAGCCCTGGATTGTCACTGATTGGGTTTGGGTAGGTGTAGGCATGGGGCAATCACGAATGAGGTGATCCCCCTGACATCTGTAGCATGGTCCTATAGGGAATGGGGGTCTTGTTGCTCTAGCACAATGGTGAGAACCACGTTAAGAAGCTCCACCTCCTTAATGTCAATCCGCGGAAGAGATAGGAGTGATATGAAGATCGTGAATGTGAGATGAAGTGAGAGTGAAGGTGAGAAGCATAGAAATGCACACACACTACGAAGAGACAAGCAAGACACAATGGAAGGTGAGAAATCAACTCTATTACTCAAGAACACTATTAGAAGCTCAAAAGAACTCTAACCTCAAACAAGCTAACCTCAAAAATGAGCTCTCTAGCTCTTTCTATAGTTTCTAGACTAGTTTTGATCGGTTTCACATCTAGCGACCGGCATAGTTAAAAATTAGGTCCTAGATGCTATTTGGAAGGGTAAACGGTGTCTAAAAATAATGAAAATTGATACGCTCATTCTACCTAAGCTCCTCAAGCTCGAGGACTCCTCGGCTTGCACAAAATGGAGCTAGGAATCAAGAAAAGGGTTTTTCTATGTTACAAATGTTACAATAGTGATAAAAATCACTGTTGGAGGTTTTTGAAAAGTATTTCTAAAACATGATTCTTTGAAAAAAGATTCCACTAGCTTCCTGCTCCGTATTTACATGCTTCCGCGTCTTCTATGCCTCTGGCTGCTTCCAACACCCCCCTCCCTCTCGCTTCTGTCGTCCCTGACAGAACCTTGTTGTGAGGTCTGCCGGATATAGTTCTGTAGGAGGTCTTGAGCGAGGGTGTGCTCGGAGATACGAATGCCTTGGGCCAGCTCGGCCTCAAGTTTCTCCCAATCTATTGGTTGCGGTTCATCTGATGGTGGGAGGTTATAGTGTGTGGAATAGACCATTCGTTCACAGGCAAATAATTGTAATAAATGTGTAGGCCTGCTTATGAATACCTCTGAATGGTATTCCCAGAAGCCGGTTGTGAACATCTCTTCGAACGTCTGCTTGTAGCACGCCGGTAGGTACTTTATTCTGCAATGCCAGGCATAACACACCCGTAGCGATGGCGTTGTACTCATATCATCTACCAGATCGAAATTGCCATGCTCAAAGCCCGAGGTGTTTACATGAGGTGCCTTGACGCGTCGGAAGACTTTAAAAACCATTTGCATCATGTCAAAGATTTTGACAGTCATATGCGCCGCTATATCGTCCATATGCTTTAATCTATGGAGCCAGTGGCGAATTGTAGCCATCATGTAGCCAACAATTGGTAACTCGATGGGTGGCTTAAAATAGGGGTAATTCAACCAATCCTAGCACTGCTTATTGTTTTGTACCTTAATAGCAAAGGCAGTCCAGGAGCGGCGTCGTGGTACTGGTCCCCAACATGGGTTGTACTTTAAGTGCAAAGGTGCCTTGACCCATGTACTCATCATTTCTGGATACTTCTGTAGTAAATCTTTTTGCCACTCTGGTTGATAGATCTCTCCTTGCTGCGCATCTAGTGGCAAATCGTCTTCCTCGAACTGAGTCGCATGCGATGGTTTCTTACCTGTTTCTTTCTCAATGGCTAACTGGTATTCGGCCATTAACATAAAATATGGTTTATACTGTAGCTCGTGCCCAGATATGTATCGTCGCGGGGCCAAATGAGCAAAGAATGGAGATTGTAAAATTCTTTCTTCTATCATCGCCATGGCATGTAATTGTGCCTCTACTCTAGCTGAGTGTGTTGTTCCAAGTTCCTCAATTGTCTTCATCCACGCGGGGGTTGGGAGTTCGTAAGTCATCTGGCCTTCGGCCGTGACACGTCCGCCTGGGATGGGTTGTGGCTCGTACACCTCTTCAAACGTTTCCTCCACCGGGATGGTGACAGTTTCTTCCTCAGCTGGTATCTCAGGTGGGGAATCTGGCCTTGGTGGTGCTTCATATACTGCAATCCTTGATTCAAGGTTTGATACCTGGACCCGTAATGCGTTGAGTTCCTCTAAGATGTCAGGAGAGGGGTCCACAGGTGCTGGTATGTCTAGGTGTGCCGGTGCTCGTAACGGGAGTAATTTATGATCTTCTTTGAGTTTCTGTAACTCCTCATTCATGCAGTCGTATTCATCTAGCAATCTTACATGATCTTCTAGCAGCATCCTCATCGAGTCTGAGGGAATGGCTTTGAACCTGCTAGGACTGAGTGGTTGGTCTGGGTGGTCGAGCGCTGCTTCTAAGTTTTCTCGGTTCTGATCCTGTAAGCACTATTTTTCCTCCTTTGCTACTGCTAGATGTCTTCTGAGTAAGCCCATGTTTCGTGTTAGCGTTGCATTGCGAACTGTCTGGGCTCTTAATAAGTTATCCAGGTCAGTAATGGCTTCCTTGGTTTTTTCTTCGCTTTCTAGTTCTAATTTATGATAGGCCTCTCGTAATTCCTGGTATCGGCTGTTCAGTGAGGTATTCTCAATAGACAATAAATTAAGCTGCGACTCTAAGTCATTGGTTGTCCTCTGCAGCTGCTGGTAATTATCGCCAAGAGATGTGAACTCATCTCTGACTTACGTCATACACATGAACATCTGTCGAAATGCATTATCTACAGTGGGTGATAGTATTAATGGGGTGCTAAATGAAGATGCAGTGGGTGTAGATGCAAAGGGAACGGGGAATGGGGGTGGGAAGGTGGATGCTGTGGTGATTGTGGAAAATTGTGAGGTGCCTAAATATGTTTGTGTTGTGAGTGAAGTGAGTGAGGGTGCAGTGGGTGGTGAGATGTCCATGTCATTGGACGTGTACAGTGCGGTGACTGTGAATATGGGTGTGACTGTGGGTGCTTGTGCTGGTGTAAATACGGGATTTACAAAGGTTGAGGAGTAATTTACAGGGGGGCTGGCTGGTGCAGCTTGGTGGAAAGGGGAAAGAGGGGTTACAGTGGGTCGGGGAGGTGAGACAAGGGAGAAGGTTAAGGGCGGTGGGAATGGAAAAAGGGGTCTTGGAGTTGTGGGGAAAGATGGAAAAGATGGATGGACGAATGGGTTGGATAGAAAGGTGGGTGTGGGAGGGGGTAGACTAGGGCTAATGGGTGCAGGAATTGTGGGGTGAGTGGTCGTAAAGACGATTTCTGCTACGCCACCGGCGAATGAAGATGTTGGTCTGGGAGAAGGAGGGTGAATAGGGGAGGCTGGAGGGATGGGCAGTGATGGAGGAGCGGTTGGGGTGGTCGGTACTTCAGTGACTACTGAGGTATGTATAGTTGTAGCGCGGGGTGGGGAATCTACAAGGATGGTTCCTGCTGCCAACGAACTTTCGGGGACGAGGCGTGCCTCCCTGGCTTGTTCTAAAGACTGTGTTCTCCTGTTGGTACACGAATGTATTCGCCGGGATTTGAAAGTAGTCGTACTCTGCGGGGGTCAAACTGTGGTAGTGGCTTTCTTTGCAAGTACCTAAGTGCTACGTTGGAGCCTACTGATTTGACTAACTCTCTGAATCCTTTGATGTATGCGTCTTCGAATCCGCCTGTGACAAGTTCTTGTTCTATTATCACTTGACTATCTTCCTCAGTGAGCTTTTTGCGTGCCCAAACCTTTTCCATAGTTCTATACAGCTTCTTAATAGCCAGTGTGTAAGCGGCTGCTTCGTAAGTTTCATCTTCATGGGTACTTGTATCACCATGTGTGTCTGTTTGTTGGCCTTGGCCATCTGTCTGTTCATGCTCTTGGGATTCGATAGTGCCCTGGCTTGCTTCGTCATTGCCTTCGTCGTCATCGGTTGCTGTTCTTTCGTCATCAGAGCTAGACACAATCTGTCCTTGTGGCTGATCCCTAGGTGTGGTAGGGTAGCTAGGCCTTTCAAATTCTTGAGAAAACAATTGTCCTTTTGAAAACTGGAACTCATTGGAGAATGCATTGTTGGTGCAGATCAATCACCAATTGAATGTTTGAAGACTAAAGAATGAAGGATGAGATCAATTCTTGAAGCTTGGAAGAAGGATACATTCAGAGTATATGAGGAATGTACACATATGTACATTAGTATAGTGATAGTTCATTTAGATCTTTGATTAGTCATAGACTTGTACAAATTTCTATATATATACCCTGAAAATGTCGAGGCGTGATATGAGAGCATATGTAAGAACAGATAGAAGTCAAGAAAGATAAAAGTTAGATGGCATGAGACATGTGAAAAGTTAGTTGAGTTTCCTCTCATCACTCAACTGTAACTTTCTGAATAATTGAAGAAATATTGCACCCGATCTTTTCGTGTCTGCTCCGTCTGTGGTAAATCATTTGTGAAATCCTTTTGAGGATATCTAAGTTCATAGTTAATGAGTCTATGGCTTAAGTTTCAGAGTCTAATTGTAAACAGGCTAGGACAATTGTTAGTAGGAACATTCATATGTGTTGAGTGTTCACAGTTCTCTGAAACAGGCGCAAATTTCGATCTTAAACTTTTGGTCAGTTTTCACTCCATAGTTTAAAGTTTTGTGCAAGCAAGCACTTAATCTTTAAGTTTCAAAGTTATCTACTCGTGGCTAGAAGCATTTGCTTAAACGGGTTTTGTACTGAGAGAATTGAAGTTAAGAAGTTAGGGGTGTCTAAATCGACTTCTCAGAAGTACAGATTTAGACATAGATAACTTGTGAAGTTGATTTCTCAAGTTATACTAAACCTTTTGAAGAACTTTAACTTGGAGGAGGTGCGCAACTTCTAGGCAACACTCCATACAAAATTTCATAGAAAACTTTACATGTTTGATAGGTCAATGAGAAGAAATTGTGCAGTAGACTTTCTGTGTTTTATCTTCTTCAGAGAATTTCTCAACTTTTGATAATTTGGAGATTGGACCTCTAATTTGGTGAAGATTTTGACTTACTCTTGATATAGAGGTGTTCTAAATCTAAGAGTAGGTTGTTCTTTTGGAGATTAACACTCTCCATCAGTGGTATCAGAGCAGGAGACATCAAAATCAAGGAAAGGAGGATCCCGACTGCTGCAGATTCAAGAAATTCAACAATTGAAGAACTAAAAGGTGAAAGGTTGAAGGCAAAGCTTGAGGAGGAGACCATACGACATCAAGAAGGACAAAAGGAGTCTAATTCGAAGTAAAGGTACATATATTTTTTATAAAGCTTGAAGATTTCAATACACAGGTGGACACAAGATGGGAGATTCTCTACAGATAGAGAAATTGGATAGGGAAAATTATCCTGCATGGTCAATGAGGATGGAAGCTCATCTTATGAGCAAAGATTTAATTGCTTACATCACAGGAGAAGAAGAAAAGCCACAGTTCAGAGATCCTAGTGTTCCAACTAGGGAAGAGTTCGTAGATTTGAAAAATTGGATGAAGAAAGATGCTCAAGCTAGGAGCATTATCTATATGGGAGTCAATGATTACTTGTTACCTCATAATCGAGGTCTTGAAAGTGCAACTGATATTTGGAATGCTTTGGAGGAGCATTTCCAGAATACTACAAAGTCAAGGAAGGCATCCTTATGGGTAGAATTTACAACCTTCAAGAAGAAGGCCTCTCAATCTATTTCAGATTATGTAACAAGGATGAAAGACATTGCAGATGCATTAGGAGCTGTTGATGAAGACATTGAGGAGGATAAATTGGTAAGGCAAATTCTTACAGGTCTAAGAGGTGATGACAAATGGAAGCCATTCATTTTGTCTACAGAGTTATCACTTGATCATTTCACTCCTGATTTAAATCAGTTGCTAGGTCATATGCTAACATTTGAGCAGGATGTTAAAGGAGATGGTGACAAGAGTGCAGGTCATGCAATGTACTCAAAAGACAAGAAGAAGAATAGCAAAGGAAAGCAACAAGCAGGTGAAGATGAAGGTACAACTAGTCAAGCCAACTTCCTAAGAGGAAGAGGAGGTGCCAAAGGTAGAGGAAGAGGCAGGCATAACAAAGATGGAGGCAAAGCTTGCTGGATTTGTGGTAAGAAAAATCACTTAGCTAATGATTGTTGGCATAATAATCAGAGTAATGGTGGATATAATCAGAACTATAATTCAAGAGGAAGAGGAGGCAGAAATCAAAGAGGTAATTTCAGAGGCAGAGGTGGTAGGAGTTACTTTGGTAGAAATGCAGGTAGAGGTTTCCAAAGTCAACAATATAACAACACTTACTACAATTATGCTTCAGATCAAAAGGAGGATTCAACATTGATAATGAATGCAACTTGTGAAAGGCAGAGTGAAGATCAAAGAGTCTTCTACATTGACTCAGGGTGTAGCAATCACCTGAGTGGTAATATATCTTTGATGACTGATTTGGAGAATAAGGTTTTTAATCATGTTGTTCAAACAGGTGACAACACAAAGCACAATGTGAAGTCAATTGGATCAGTGAAGGCTAAGGATGGTAGTACCTTATTGAGTAAGGTCTTGTATGTTCCTACAATTCCTAAGAATTTGATAAGTGTAGGACAAATTGTTGAAAAAGGATATGAAGTAAGGTTCACTAATGATGGAGTATATGTGGAAGACCCTAGTCAAGGGTATAAACAGATTGTTTCAGGGAAAAAAGAAGGAAGATTATTTACATTGAAGATAAGTGCCTCGATCGCTCACTAACTCTATAGGCAGTCCATATCTTGTAAAGAAATTTTCAAATAAGAATTTTGTAGTTGTGTGTGCATCATTCTTTTTTGTGGCTTTTGCCTCTACCCATTTTGTAAGATAATCTGTGGCAACAATAATGTATTCCACATGTGTACCTTTTGCACGGGGGTTAATGGGTCCTACAAAGTCTATACCCCACTTTGAAAATGCACGTCCGCCCATCATGGGTTTCAATGACATTTCATCTCTGCGAGTAGGAAACTGAGTTCTTTGGCACACATCACATCTCTTTACATAGGTATGAGCATCCATGTGAAGAGTGGGCCACCATAATCCTGCAAAGAGGATGGCTTGGATTATCCTATCAGGTCCAAAATGACCTCCTGCAACACCTTGGTGTGCAGTCTCTAATATGCTCAGATAATCGCTTTCATGAACACATTGTCTTAGATATCCATCTCGTCCTATTTTTTATAGATTATCGCCAATAAGTGAATAGTCTTGAGCTTCCTGCTCTAGACTGCGTTGTCGTGCTAAGGTCATTCCTTGAGGGAATGTGTTCGTCCTCAAGTATGTCACTAATGATTCACTCCAGTCTGGTGTGAGAGACACGTGATATAATGTAGCATGCTCTACTGGTGGTCTTTCACAACAAACATTGCATTCCTTACACAACCTGTAGACATCTGCTTCCATCGTAGGCCAATATACTCCTAATCTATGCAGAGTCTGTAATGTTCGATGTTTTGAATGATGTTGCTTTAATGCACCTATGTGTGCTAATTGCAACCAATTCACATGTTCTGATTCATCTACACAACAAGCAAGAATCTTTTGATTATCCTGTTTATATATGCTTCCTGCCATTATTTGGTATCTCTGAGACTTGGTAATCTCTCCCTCTTTGATCTTTATCCTAGGATTCTTGGGTCCATATGTGAGAATAGGGACTATAGGCTTAGCCCATTCTGGTGCTATCTCAAGATTAAACAAATAAGCATCTGGTAATTCATCCGCTATTCCTTGAGGAGCTTCTCCTGAGGTTAATCTCGAAATGTGGTCAGCTCTAAGATGTGTCTTTCCTTTCTTGACTACTACTTCAAAATCATACTCCATGAGTAATAGAAACCAACGTATTAGTCGTCCTGTGTTACATGGCTTGTTGACTAAGTACAATAGGGCTTGATGATCTGTAAAGAACTTGAACTTATTGGCCAACAAGTAGTGCCTAAACTTCTTTACTGCGTAGATCATCCCTAATCCTTCTCGTTCCATCGTGGTGTAATTTCTTTCTGCTGCGTTCAATTGTTTGCTCGCGTAAGCTATGGGGAGATCTATGTTACCTTCATTTGTGGGTTGTGCTAACACACATCCGATGGCATAATTGGATGCATCCACATGTACATGGAATGGCTTACTCCAATCTAGGGTAGTCAATATAGGTGCTGAGCACAAGCGTCGTTTAAGTTCGTTGAATGAATTCTCACATTCTTCTGTCCATTCAAAATTGGTTAAAAGAGAGTACAAAGGCTTGGCTATGATTGCATACATGTGTATGAATCTCCTATAATAACCACAATGGCCCATAAATGCCTGTACCTCTTTCACATTAGTTGGTCTAGGTAATTCTGCAATTACCTTCACTTTTTCCTCATCCGTAGAGATTCCATTTTTTGACACAATGTGTCCTAGAATTTTGCCTTGTCTGACCATGAAAACGCATTTTTCTGGGTTCAAACAAACCTGATATTCTCGACATTTGTCAAATATTTGTCTTAACTCTGGGATATGTGTCTGTCTTACATTTGAATAAGCACATATGTCGTCGACATAAACTTCCAAACTCTTGCGTAAGAATTCCTTAAAAACATGACACATGAGTCGCTGGAAAGTGGCGGCTGCATTTGTTAAGCCAAATGGCATTACACGAAATGCAAATATGCCCCATTCAGTGGCAAATGCCGTCTTGTATTGGTCCTCTGGAGCAATGGCTACTTGATTATAGCCTGAAAAACCATCAAGGAAGCTGTAAACTTCCTTGCCCGCAACTCTTTCCAATAGTGTTTTGTGATAGGAAGAGGATAACTGTCTCTAATCGTGGCGGCATTAACTTTTTTAAGGTTAATACACACACGCAATTTTCCATTCTTCTTGGGCACAACCACAATGGGGGATACCCATTCGATATGCTCAATTTCGTAAATGAATCCTGCTTCTATCAAGCGATCTATCTCCTCTTTAATCTTCGTAGCGTAGTTATCATTGTACGTGTACAGTTTCTGTTTTGTCGGTTTTGCATCTGGAGTCATAGGGATTCTATGAGAACATATATCTGGATCTACTCCTTTCAAATCTTTGTAACTCCAAGCAAAAACATCTCTATATTCGCGCAATAGGGCAACTAGCTCTTCTTCTTCTTCCTTCGTCAAATCATGCCCTATGTATGTACATTTTTCTTCTTCTCCTTCTATAGCAACTATTATTTTCTTGGTTTTCTCTCAGTTATCATATACTTGTCCATCATTCGCCTTTCTATAAGGCATTCGTACCATGATTCTTCTATCTTCGATTTCATATTTCTTGAAATTCTCGGGTACTTCAAATAAAGATTCTTCTTTTTCTGACATGGTTTCTTTCTTCTTCCTTTTCTTGCCTTCACTTTTGCTAGTCACTTGAGTGGCTATTCTCACGTCATTCATAACTTCCTCGTGTCTCTGAGGGTGAGCCTCTACTTCGTAGAAATATTCTTCCTCTGATGCAAAGGGTGAGTCCATGATAATTGATTCTAAATCGAAATCACTCGCATCCTCAAATGCATCAGTGCTAGGTTCACATTCTTCTAAAATTGCATCGCACATGATTGGCTCTATCATGAAAACTGAAATGTCATAGCCATCCTCGTCACAGTGGGGTGTCCATTGTTCTTCATTGATGGCTACATCCATGGTTGCTAGGATTTCTGCCCAACCATGGGGTTCAAACTCTTCGTCTGGAAATACTACAGGTGCATAAGCTGTATCCTGAAGGGTTCGTGGATGTTGTTCTACACCTAAGGTCCTTGCTTCTAATCTTTCTTCCTCTTGTTTGGCTACCTTACACATCCATAAACGAGTATCCTCATGCAACCAAGAAGGATCTGATTCTAATGAGTGCACGGATTCCGTCTCTACTGGTGTCTTATGGATGGTATTCCATTGTATTGGGGGTACATCTCGATGTGAATAGTCTTTAAGATTGACTTTGGTAGTCACTCCTAAATGTTGCAAATACAAAGAATTAGTTCCCCAATCTTGTACAATTTGCAACTGACGCATGAATGGTCGTCCCAATATCATCTCATAAGCATGCTTTTTTGCAAAGTCACAAATGGCAAAGGTATGCTCAAATTCTACACCACAAGTGGTGAGAGATATGCCTTCTAGTAAGCCTAATGGTTTTTATATGTGTCCATCAGCCATTTGTAGCTTCATCCTGGTAGGTCTGAGTGCTGGTTTACCCCAACGTTTCCATAAAGCGGTGGTAGCTATGGCTACTCCAGATCCTGAATCTAAGATGGCTTTCGTGGTGTAGCCCTGATGGGTTATCGGAAGATAAGTGTTACCTTCCTCTCCCTCGCTTACATCTCCAATCTTTTCTACGGGTATCTCTAGTACCTTATTTTGTGATCCTATTTGTGAGGGAGTAGTAGCAAGCTCAGGGAATTGATTTGCTACATGTTTCCACAATTCTGGTTTTACCTTTAACAACTCCTCTAGAGTGAGGTTACATTGTACTTTAGTATTCTTGATCACTTCCGTGTTTCTAGGGATTACTGATTCTTCATTCCTCACTATTATCGTGGGTGCTCTCATACTAATAGACTTTGCTTCCCAAGGTCCTATGAATTGAGGTAATTCTTGTAAAGAATTAGATTCAAAAGCTCTGTGTTCACTCAGTTGTTCCTCCTGTACCTCATTGTAAATAGACGGGATGTCTTGGGGAAATTGCTCCTGCAAGTCATTTATTTCTTGAATAGGAGGATGAGTTCCTTGTTCTTTTCTCCATTTCTCTTCTTGGATTTCTCTCAAAAATTCATGAGAGAGTACCTATGTATGGAAGACAAATTGTCTTGACTTTCTGTATTGGGTACTTGAGACAGGGATGGTGCATTCCTTTCCTGTGTCTCTGGGACACTGGGGTTCCTATGCTGATCCTTTTTCTCTTTGCTCTCTATCAAGTATTCTAGCCTCTCCATTAGTCCTTGAAAGTGTAGTTCCGGTTTTGCCATGTTATTCCAATTAAGATATCTAAAGGCTTCGAACAAAGCTTGTGCTAGTTCTACCATCTTCATGCAAAGTTTAGTTCTCTCAATTTCTAGATCAGCTCGAGGGTAGTTTTTGCTCATTTCAGCTACCTGAGGTCCCTCTTTTAATCTAGCTTGATATGCACGAAACATCGTGTCTAGATTTTCTGGTATGGGTTCCGCTAAAACTGATCCTAATTTCTGAGCTAGATTCTCTTGATTCAAGTCCTGTGAAGTCAATTCTAGGATTTTGGCTCTAGATTCCTTCAAACTTCCTTCCAACTCAGTTATCTTTTTACTCCACTTTCTCTTTATCCTTTCTCTAGAATCTTTCCAAGATTTTGTCTTTTAACTGCTAGATTCTACAACTTCACTACTTCCGACTATTTCTCTTGATTAAGCTGTTGGTTCTGTAAGAGCGTCTAGGCTCTTGTTATAGCTTGGATAGGCACGTATGTAGGGTTGGATCCATCTGCGTTGTTCACAATACCTATCACGTTGATCGGTGTCACATTCGAAGCGTTAACTGGATTTTTAGGACAATCTTTGATTATGTGCTCTTTGCCACAATCAGCACAGAAGCCTTGGATATTATAGTACTGTGATTGTCCTGCTATCGGGGGATGTGGACAATCCTTTATGAAATGATCTCCTTGGCACCTAAAGCATGGTCCTCTAGGGCCCTGTGGTCTTTGTTGTCTCAATTGGGGCCGTGGATTTGGGTTTGTGTACATCACATTAGCATAGTCTGGCTCCCAACTAGGTTCCACTGGTGGACTATCATAATGATATGTCTCCACATGTTCTGGTGACTCCGTGTAATATGCGGGTGGACTATCTACATGCGTAGAGTCAAAACTCTTTGAGTGTGGGTCACTCTCTGTGATCAAAGGTGAAGAAAGCACTAAGGCCCTACTTAGGTTCTCTTCTACAGTAGCGTATTTGACTAAGATGATATTCGCTAGTGGGGGTGGCTGCTGAGCTAAGACAGGTTGAGGTCTCTGTTGAGCCTGGTATGGGTAGTTTTGAGGAGGCCTATAGTAATAAGGCTGAGCATTGTATTGGCCTTGATACCTACCTGGCTGTGCGTATACTTGCAGGTAGTTCTGTCTCACGGTCTGTTTGTTGTATGGGCAGTCCTGAGCCATATGATTCGTGTATCTTCTCTCAATCGTACAGTATTGGCCACTAGGGTTGGCTTGAGGTTGTGGTGCATTGGGGCACACATTTGCCATATGATCACCACCATAAGTGTAACAACGCTTGTTCATTAGTACCCTAGGTTTGCTAGAAACTCCTAGTTTCTGGGCCACTTTTTCTGCTAGGTCTTCTATCGAGTTAGACAATTTTGTGGATGCTAGAGATGAACAGTCTGAGTCCTTGTAGACTTTTGAGAGTTCCAACTCATCTCCTAAGTTGTCCTCAATGTCTATACAAATTCTTATACATTGCTCTAGCGTCCTGGGTTCTTTTAGGTACACATAGGAGCGTACTTTAGAGCTCAACAAGCCATCTAGAAACAATGACACTTGCTTGTCTTGTGAGGGTAGCTCTTGCATTGGACATCGTTCAACATATTGTCTAAACCTACGTCCTGCCAGTCTTACTGTTTCTTGAGGGGTTTGTTTAAAGCTATGAATCAACGAAGACATGTCATGTCTAATCCCACTTTTAGAGAATTCCATGATGAATGACTCTAAAAAGTGATGGATGTCTCTAAATTGCCTTTGTTGCAATGGTTGGAACCAAGTTAAAGCTATATTCTTTAACGTTAGTCCAAATGCATTGTATTGCGTGAACATGTCTTCAACTTGTTCTGCTCTTAGTACTTGCTTGAATTCTGCGACATGGTCATAGGGATCTCCTGTCCCATCAAAATAGTTTTTCATGGATTTCACTAATTGAGTGGGTCTCAATATTCTTGTGTGTTCACGTGGTCTGGGTAGAGGAAAATCATCTCTACCACCTATTATTCCATGATCTCTTTGTCTATCCGCTCTATTAGTGTCCGTGGTTGTTCTATCTCTCCCTATGGGATGAGTGAAGCTCACTTCGGGTCTTTCTTTATTCTTTTCTCTTTGATTTCCATGGGCTGAGGATGTTCCTGCCCCTTGTTGACTTGTATTCATGTTCGTTCTAGATGGAGGGAATACCAATTCACCTCTCCATGTGTATGTGTTTTTAGCGTGGTCAGGCACCACAAAGACTCTTTCTGAAGTCTCATCCAGGTATACAACCTTTCCAAGTGTATCCGGGTCCTTGAACTCGTGTATCGTGATGATACCTACCTCACTAAGTAGTTCTGTCTTGTATCTCCAAAAGGCTTCATCAGTTTCTTTATTTACAAACAACTCTATGCTTCTGTTGTCTTGAGGGATCCATTCTGGGATTAGTACTCGTGTCAGTACAGATTTCCCTCTAGGTGTTCTAGGCTCTTCTAATGGTTCTTTTCCTTGAGATTTTGCTTCCGTTTCTGGTTGAATCACGCCAAACTCATTGGTATTGTTTGGCTACGTACTTAAGATGTACATTGTTCCTTCCTTGTCTATGTACGCGTCTCTCTCGAATTTCACCACTGGACGTTCCAATCCAATGGGTTGATCGGGGTTGTGCATTTGCACCACTTGCCTTCGCAAACCATCCTCATAGATGCGAGCACCTAAGCAGTTGGTTCGGAGAAACTCTAGTTGCGTTCTATAGGGTCCTTCTGGTTTTTCTAAATAGGCTACATTCGACCCTCCTTCTGGTCTGTCTGTGCTAAATGCCATTTCTGAATCACTAGTGTCTGAGCTCTCGTAGGGGTAATTACTATTCAATTGCTGAGCCCACGATCGTGCAGTAGTTCTTACACTTGCCTCTGATGATCTAAGGCTTCGTCGGTCTGACTTACCTATATGTTTGCCCGATCTAAGGTTCATTAATTTCCTTCCTTGCACACTCAGTACACGCTCAGATCATCAATGATTCTTTGTTATTACTTTCTTGATTCTTTTTAGATTTCTTTAGATTCTTGTCTTAATGTATGCGTCAGGAATTCGACTTTCTGTGGTACTTTGAGTTCTCGTTCCGTCAGACTTATGTTCTTTCCTTTAGGTTTTCGTGTCACACACCTTTAGCTTTAGTCTTGGACTTGATAAATTTAATTCTCTTGAACTTGAGGCGTTCCTATCGTCTTGAATCCACAATGCTACCGTTTACCCTAAGCTAAGAATTGACTGAGGGGGTTGAGTAATCTTCCAACCTCGAGTCAGCTTTTCTGGTTGCTTTGATGCCCAAGAAGCCGCGCTTCCCAAGCTTTATGCCCTTCACTGCCTTGCTTTGGTTGCCTTTGATTGCCCTTGCTAGACCTGGAAAAATCCAATATTAGACCAATTCACAATTGGATGATCAAGCACTTGAGTATATACACCTTTTAAGTCCCTTCCCTTTTGCCCAACTTTTCAATGTTTGCCCCCTGGCTTCCTAGTCCCAAACTAGGTCAACCTCAAAATAGCTTATCTGAAAATAGACGTATCCTTAAAAAAAAAACAGTTGAGGTCACGTAGTACTCATCAAGAGCTTTCTAATGAGCTATTAAGCTCAAAAAACGGACTTCGGATGAAAAAGTTATGACCGTTCAGGCCCTGGGGGGTAAAAACTGACAAACCAGTGTTTCTCCAAATATGAGCTAAGGGGTCTCCTATGAGTCTAATCACCCAAAAATTTCCCAAAAATAGCCCCAAAATTGGCCAAAAAATGAAACCCTAAAATTTGTGTTTGGGGTGGACAATCGCGATGGTCTGAGATGATCGCGATGGTCTGGGACCGTCGCGATGGCGTGAAGGTGAACCGTCGCGATGGTCTAGACGTGAATGATCGCGATGGCGTGAAGGTGAGCAATCGCGATGGTCCAAAAAGTGAACAATCGCGATGGCTCGATCAGGCGGACAATCGCGATGGCGTAAATGTGAACCGTCACGATGGCGTCAGTCAACGGTCAACGTGAACAATCGCGATGGTCCAAAGTGAACCGTCGCGATGGTCACAGACGCGATGGCATGAGCCAATCGCGATGGTCCAAAATTTGCGTTGTCGCGATGGTCCAACTTGCCACGTGGCACCGTCGGCACGATGGCGTGAGCCAATCGCGATGGTGTGGGGTCAACCGAACAGTCGCGATGGTCCGCGAACCGTCGTGATGGTCCAAATGAACCGTCGCGATGGCGTGAGACCGTCGCGATGGTCCGACCGAGCCGTCGCGATGGCGTGAGCCTATCACGATGGTGTGACACAATCGCGATGGTTTGAGACCGTCGCGATGGTCCACCAAAGTATGATTTTTTGCAATGCAAGTATGGATTCCTAGAGGCGCAAGTGTGCTCTACACGCTGGTGTGGTTGCCTTCTTCAAATTCCGAACTTTGCAGACCATCGCGATGGTCTGACACAGTCGGAAATTTCTGACAGAAACTGAAAATTTTACCTTTTCCAAGCTTTCCTGATGCACTGGAGCTCTGTACCTGCAAGAAAACTCAAGAAAACAAAATCACATGCAAGCACAAAAGCTCTCTCTCACTCTCTCGCATGCACAAATGAGGGGAAATGAGGAGAATGGGTGGATATGGTGAATTTTTCTGATTCTTTTGGAGATGAAGATGATGATGCGGTGATGAAGATGGAGTGTGGGGGAGGTGAAAAACACTAAAAACTAAGTAAAAACAACAACAAAAACTGAAATTTTTACCTTCCAACGCCACTTCTTGCTATACTCTTACCATCACACATTCGTCCTAGACTCGATCCCCGGCAACGGCGCCAAATTTGGTGTTGCTCTAGCACAATGGTGAGAACCATGTTAAGAAGCTCCACCTCCTTAATGTCAATCCGCGGAAGAGATAGGAGTGATATGAAGATCGTGAATGTGAGATGAAGTGAGAGTGAAGGTGAGAAGCATAGAAATGCACACACACATACACACACACACTACGAAGAGACAAGCAAGACACAATGGAAGGTGAGAAATCAACTCTATTACTCAAGAACACTATTACAAGCTCAAAAGAACTCTAACCTCAAACAAGCTAACCTCAAAAATGAGCTCTCTAGCTCTTTCTATAGTTTCTAGACTAGTTTTGACCGGTTTCACATTTAGTGACCGGCATAGTTAAAAATTAGGTCCTAGATGCTATTTGGAAGGGTAAATGGTGTCTAAAAATAACGAAAATTGATACTCTCATTCTACCTAAGCTCCTCAAGCTCGAGGACTCCTCGGCTTGCACAAAATGGAGCTAGGAATTAAGAAAAGGGTTTTTCTATGTTACATATGTTACAATAGTGATAAAAATCACTGCTGGAGGTTTTTGAAAAGTATTTCTAAAACATGATTCTTTGAAAAAAAATTCCACTAGCTTCCTGCTCCGTATTTACATGCTTCCCCGGCAACCGCACCAAAATTTGGTGTAGCTCAGTGATGAGTAGCACCTCCTTTAATGTCAATCCGGGAAGACGTGAGGATGGTATGAAGACCTCGAGCAAGTGGAGGCACAAGTGCGTGAGTGAGAAGCATACAAACATGCACACACATACACACACACGCACACACACGGCAAGACAAAGAGTGAGAAGCAATGGAGTTCTTAGATTACTTTCAAAAAGCTCTTACAAGTTCATTTCAATTACAATCTACCCTCAAAAATGAGCTCTCTAGCTCTATTTATAGTTTTTGACTAGGTTTTGGCACTGTCCTGTTGGTGCAGATCAATCACCAATTGAATGTTTGAAGACTAAAGAATGAAGGATGAGATCAATTCTTGAAGCTTGGAAGAAGGATACATTCAGAGTATATGAGGAATGTACGCATATGTACATTAGTATAGTGATAGTTCATTTAGATCTTTGATTAGTCATAGACTTGTACAAATTTCTATATATATACCTTGAAAATGTCGAGGCGTGATATGAGAGCATATGTAAGAATAGATAGAAGTCAAGAAAGAGAAAGTTAGATGTCATGAGACATGTGAAAAGTTAGTTGAGTTTCCTCTCATCACTCAACTGTAACTTTCTGAATAATTGAAGAAATATTGCGCCCGATCTTTTCGTGTCTGCTCCGTCTGTGGTAAATCATTTGTGAAATCCTTTTGAAGATATCTAAGTTCATAGTTAATGAGTCTATGGCTTAAGTTTCAGAGTCTAATTGTAAACAGGCTAGGAGAATTGTTAGTAGGAACATTCATATGTGTTGAGTGTTCACAGTTCTTTGAAACAGGTGCAAATTTCGATCTTAATCTTTTGGTCAGTTCTCACTCCATAGTTTAAAGTTTTGTGCAAGCAAGCACTTAATCTTTAAGTTGGAAAGTAATCTACTCGTGGCTAGAAGCATTTGCTTAAACGGGTTTTGTACTGAGAGAATTGAAGTTAAGAAGTTAGGGGTGTCTAAATCGACTTCTCAGAAGTACAGATTTAGACATAGATAACTTGTGAAGTTGATTTCTCAAGTTATACCAAACCTTTTGAAGAACTTTAACTTGGAGGAGGTGCGCAACTTCTAGGCAACACTCCATACAAAATTTCATAGAAAACTTTACATGTTTGATAGGTCAATGAGAAGAAATTGTGCAGCAGACTTTCTGTGTTTTATCTTCTTCACACAATTTCTCAACTTTTGATAATTTGGAGATTGGACCTCTAATTTGGTGAAGATTTTTACTTACTCTTGATATAGAGGTGTTCTAAATCTAAGAGTAGGTTGTTCGTTTGGAGATTAACACTCTCCATCAGTGGTATCAGAGCAGGAGACATCAAAATCAAGGAAAGGACGATCCCGACTGCTGCAGATTCAAGAAATTCAACAATTGAAGAACTAAAAGGTGAAAGGTTGAAGGCAAAGCTTGAGGAGGAGACCATACGACATCAAGAAGGACAAAAGGAGTCTAATTCGAAGTAAAGGTACATATATTGATTATAAAGCTTGAAGATTTCAATACACAGGTGGACATAAGATGGGAGATTCTCTACAGATAGAGAAATTGGATAGGGAAAATTATCCTGCATGGTCAATGAGGATGGAAGCTCATCTTATGAGCAAAGATTTAATTGCTTACATCACAGGAGAAGAAGAAAAGCCACAGTTCAGAGATCCTAGTGTTCCAACTAGGGAAGAGTTAGCAGATTTGAAAAATTGGATGAAGAAAGATGCTCAAGCTAGGAGCATTATCTATATGGGAGTCAATGATTACTTGTTACCTCATATTCGAGGTCTTGAAAGTGCAAATGATATTTGGAATGCTTTGGAGGAGCATTTCCAGAATACTACAAAGTCAAGGAAGGCATCCTTATGGGCAGAATTTACAACCTTCAAGAAGAAGGCCTCTCAATCTATTTCAGATTATGTAACAAGGATGAAAGACATTGCAGATGCATTAGGAGCTGTTGATGAAGACATTGAGGAGGATAAATTGGTAAGGCAAATTCTTACAGGTCTAAGAGGTGATGACAAATGGAAGCCATTCATTTTGTCTACAGAGTTATCACTTGATCGTTTCACTCCTGATTTAAATCAGTTGCTAGGTCATATGCTAACATTTGAGCAGGATGTTAAAGGAGATGGTGACAAGAGTGCAGGTCATGCAATGTACTCAAAAGACAAGAAGAAGAATAGCAAAGGAAAGCAACAAGCAGGTGAAGATGAAGGTACAACTAGTCAAGCCAACTTCCTAAGAGGAAGAGGAGGTGGCAAAGGTAGAGGAAGAGGCAGGAATAACAAAGATGGAGGCAAAGCTTGCTGGATTTGTGGTAAGACAAATCACTTAGCTAATGATTGTTGGCATAATAATCAGAGTAATGGTGGATATAATCAGAACTATAATTCAAGAGGAAGAGGAGGCAGAAATCAAAGAGGTAATTTCAGAAGCAGAGGTGGTAGGAGTTACTTTGGAAGAAATGCAGGTAGAGGTTTCCAAAGTCAACAATATAACAACACTTACTACAATTATGCTTCAGATCAAAAGGAGGATTCAACATTGATAATGAATGCAACTTGTGAAAGGCAGAGTGAAGATCAAAGAGTCTTCTACATTGACTCAGGGTGTAGCAATCACCTGAGTGGTAATATATCTTTGATGACTGATTTGGAGAATAAGGTTTTTAATCATGTTGTTCAAACAGGTGACAACACAAAGCACAATGTGAAGTAAATTGGATCAGTGAAGGCTAAGGATGGTAGTACCTTATTGAGTAAGGTCTTGTATGTTCCTACAATTCCTAAGAATTTGATAAGTGTAGGACAAATTGTTGAAAAGGGATATGAAGTAAGGTTCACTAATGATGGAGTACATGTGGAAGACCCTAGTCAAGGGTATAAACAGATTGTTTTAGGGAAAAAAGAAGGAAGATTATTTACATTGAAGATTCAAGGCAATATTGGTCATGCTATGTTCACATATGGAGGACATAAGATCTCTGAGTTAGATCTTTGGCACAAAAGGCTTGGACATTTCAATGAAAGAGGTATTAAAGATATGATTAACAATGGTTCAGTGCTTGGATTGCCTAATGTTGAAGGTCAACATATGACATACAAATGTGAGGCATGTCAATTAGGTAAGGCTCATAAGAATTCTTACTCCAAGCATGGTTTTATGTACTCAGAGAAGCTTGAATTGGTACACACAGATGTGTGGGGACCATCAAAGGATTTCAGTATAAATGGGTCAAGGTATTATGTGATTTATGTTGATGATGCTACTAGATGGATCACTATCTATGTGATCAAAGATAAGTCAGAAGTGTTTAATACATTCAAACACTATCATGCATATGCAGAAAGAGTTACAGGACATAAGTTGAAGAGACTAAGGTCAGATGGAGGGGGAGAGTATTTTTCTAATGAGTTCAGTGATTACTTATGGAATGCAGGTATAAAAAGGGAAGTTACTTGCAGGTACTCTCCCCAACAAAATGGTGTAGCAGAAAGGAGAAATAGAACACTTGTTGAGTTTGCAAGATCCATGATGAAGGAGAAAAATTGCCCTAATTATTTGTGGGCTGAGGCTGTAAATACAGCCACTTATTTGGTCAATAGGTTACCATGTAAAGCCTTGCAGGGTATGACACCATATGAGGCTTGGTGCGGTAAGAGACCTACCTTGGATCATTGCAGAGTTTTTGGATGTGTGGCATATGCATATGTGCCATCACAATTAAGGCACAACTTGGAGCCTAAAGCTGAAAAATATGTTTTCATTGGTTATGATGATAAGCAGATGGGCTATAGATTGTGGAGTCCATCTACAAAACAATTCATGGTTTCTAAAGATGTTACATTTGATGAGAAAAGCACTTGGTATGCAGGTACAATCAATATCAATACAAGTGATGAAGAAGAAGTGAGCCAAAGGAAAGGTAAATCAAAGGTTCAAATATTTGATGAACAAGAGAATAATGAAGTGCAGGTTGAAGTGGAAGAAACACCAAGATTTGATCCTGAATATGAAGAACCAGAAACCTCAAGAAGTGGAGAGCTTAGGAGGTCTACAAGGAACAAATGGCAACCTACAAGGTATAGCTATGATACTTCATTTTTGGCCACAAAAGATTATGCTTATATGATGAAAACAGATGAAGACCCTTCTACATATGAAGAGGCAAAAGGTAAGGAAAAATGGGAGAAAGCTATGCAGGAAGAATTTGATGCACTATTGGAGAATCAAACATGGGATTTGGTTCCAAAACCAAATAGTCAGAAAATCATTGGATGCAAGTGGGTTTACAAGACCAAGAGGTTTGGAGATGGAAGTGTGTCTAGATATAAAGCTAGACTTGTTGTCAAAGGGTTTGCTCAAACATATGGTGTTGACTATGATGAGACTTATAGTCCTGTGGCAAAGATGACAACCATCAGGACACTTATAGCTATTGCTGCATGTAAAGGTTGGAAGTTATGTCAACTTGATGTGAAAAATGCTTTTTTGAATGGTTATATTTCAGATGATGTGTTCATGGAGCAACCTCAAGGGTTCAGAGATAAAAGGTATCCAGATCATGTGTGCAAGCTCAAGAGAGCTTTGTATGGCTTGAAGCAGGCCCCAAGGGCATGGAACTATAGACTTGTAAAGTTCTTGAAAGAACTTGGATTTCAGGTGTCTAAAGCAGATAGTAGCTTGCTTGTCAAAGCAAGTGATAATGGTTTCATATACATGTGCATATATGTTGATGATATAATCCTTACAGGTACAGATGAAGAAGGAATACAAAGACTCAAGAAGCAAATGGAAAAGGAGTTCAAAATAAGTGACTTGGGAGACTTGTCATACTTCTTGGGCATGGAGATTACATATACTCAACATGGAGTATTTGTGACCCAAGAAAGGTATTTGAAGAACTTGTTAATCAAGTTTAAAATGGATGATTGCAGGGTAGCACCTACACCAATGGAAGTGAATCACAAATTGAGTAAGTTTGGAGGTGAAGAATTCAAGGACATGAGACAATATGAGAGTTTGGTTGGTAGTCTTATCTATGCTACTTTAACTAGACCTGATTTATCATATGCAGTAGGGGTTTTGTCTCAATTCATGCATTGCCCAAGGAAAGAACATTGGATTGCAGGTCAAAGAGTGTTGAGGTACATTAAGGGTACACTCAATGAAGGTTTGTATTATGGGTTCACCTCAGATACAAATATCAAAATTTATAGTGATGCAGATTGGGCAGGTAATCCAGATGATAGAAGATCAACTTTTGGATACATGTGTTATGTGGGAGATAAACTTATCTCATGGTGTTCCAAGAAGCAACATACAGTTGCCTTGTCTTCTATAGAAGCAGAGTACAAAGGCATGGTTGAAGCTGCAAAGGAAGTGATTTGGCTCAAGACTTTGATGAAGAGTTTTGACATTGTGCATGGGGTACCAATTATATATGGAGATAACATGAGTTCATTGTATTTAGCTGCTAATCCTGTTTTTCATGCCAGGACCAAACACATTGAGATTCAGTATCACTTTCTAATAGAGAAAGTGATGGATAAGGAGATTGAAGTCATACATACTTCAACAAAAGATCAGATAGCTGATATGCTTACAAAGAGCTTGGATGGACCAAAGCTACAGAAGTTTAAAAACATGGCAGGTATAAAGAAGAAAGGAGAAACCTCAATTGATGATTGAGGGGGAGCTGTTGGTGCAGATCAATCACCAATTGAATGTTTGAAGACTAAAGAATGAAGGATGAGATCAATTCTTGAAGCTTGGAAGAAGGATACATTCAGAGTATATGAGGAATGTACACATATGTACATTAGTATAGTGATAGTTCATTTAGATCTTTGATTAGTCATAGACTTGTACAAATTTCTATATATATACCCTGAAAATGTCGAGGCGTGATATGAGAGCATATGTAATAATAGATAGAAGTCAAGAAAGAGAAAGTTAGATGTCATGAGACATGTGAAAAGTTAGTTGAGTTTCCTCTCATCACTCAACTGTAACTTTCTGAATAATTGAAGAAATATTGCGCCCGATCTTTTCGTGTCTGCTCCGTCTGTGGTAAATCATTTGTGAAATCCTTTTGAGGATATCTAAGTTCATAGTTAATGAGTCTATGGCTTAAGTTTCAGAGTCTAATTGTAAACAGGCTAGGAGAATTGTTAGTAGGAACATTCATATGTGTTGAGTGTTCACAGTTCTCTGAAACAGGCGCAAATTTCGATCTTAATCTTTTGGTCAGTTCTCACTCCATAGTTTAAAGTTTTGTGCAAGCAAGCACTTAATCTTTAAGTTGGAAAGTGATTTACTCGTGTCTAGAAGCATTTGCTTAAACGGGTTTTGTACTGAGAGAATTGAAGTTAAGAAGTTAGGGGTGTCTAAATCGACTTCTCAGAAGTACAAATTTAGACATAGATAACTTGTGAAGTTGATTTCTCAAGTTATAATAAACCTTTTGAAGAAATTTAACTTGGAGGAGGTGCGCAACTTCTAGGCGACACTCCATACAAAATTTCATAGAAAACTTTACATGTTTGATAGGTCAATGAGAAGAAATTGTGCAGCAGACTTTCTGTGTTTTATCTTCTTCACAGAATTTCTCAACTTTTGATAATTTGGAGATTGGACCTCTAATTTGGTGAAGATTTTGACTTACTCTTGATATAGAGGTGTTCTAAATCTAAGAGTAGGTTGTTCTTTTGGAGATTAACACTCTCCATCATGTCCAGACCTAGTGTCCGGCCTAGTTAAAAATTAGGTTCCAGGGCCAATTCGAGGGCTTAAATGGAGCCTAAAAAATACGAAAATTGATATGTAGGTACTTCTAAGGCTCCTCAAGCTCAAGGACTCCTTGGCTTGCACAAAATGGAGCTACAAAAATATGAAATGGTATTTACAATGATTGTTAGTGATAAGAATCACTGTTATAAAGATGTTAACTTGGAAAAATTTGAAGGGCCTATCTGCCAGATTTGCGTTGACTGCTTTGTCTACTCAATCCTTCACCTCGCTCTGACTCTCTCCGCTGGCTTCCTTGTCTAGTCGGTCCTAGGGTGCCCATACTGCTCTCAACACCCCCCCCCCTCTCTCGCGTCTGTCGTCCCTGACAGACCCTTGTTGCTGGGAGTGTTGGATGTAATATTCCACAACCTAAGTGGCAAGCTGATGTTCTTGTATGCGTAGTCCTCTGGCCAAGTCTGTCATCATACGATCCCAATCAATTGGTCCTGGAATGTCCGGATGTGGTAGACGTAACTGATCTACATGGATCCCTTGTTCTACTGCGAATAGATGTAGCAAATGTGTGGGTCTGGGAATGAAAATTTCTGAATGATATTCACAGAATCCCGTAGAGAACATTTCCTCAAATGTCTGCTTGAAGCATGCGGGTAAGTACTTTATTTGTGCATGCCAGGCAAAGATTATAGTGACCGAGGGGGTCTGGCTCATGTCGTAGACTAAATCCTTGTTACCTTGAGAGAATCCAGGGGCAGAGATGTATGGAGCGTGTACATTCCGAAAGGTTTTGAAGACAATGGTCATGAGCTCGAATATCTTCATACACATTTTCGTTGCTATGTCGGGTACATTATTTAGACGTGTAGACCACTGCCGAATTGTTGATATCATGTAGGCTACGGTTGGGGTCCCTCGAGGTGGAGCAAAATATGGATAGTTAACCCAAGCCGAGCATTCTTTATTGTTGCGTACCTTGATCGCAAATGCTTGCCAAGATCTGCGACATACCACTGGGCAATAGCATGGATTATACTTGATATATAGTGGCATGGTTGCCCAGGTGCTCATCATCTCTGGGTAATCGGTTAGTAGACGTGCACGCCAATTAGGTTGGAAGATCGAGCCAGCACGTGCATCTGTCGGTAAATCCCCTAGCTCAAATTGAGTGGCAAATGTGGGCTCCTTCCCTGTATGTCTTTTGACTTCTGCATTATAATCATGTAGCAAGACAAAATAAGGCATGTATTGCGACTCTGATGTTGTGATTAACTGTTGATGGGATAGGTTTTGAAAGTAAGAAGACCGAAGGACAGTTTCTTCCACATTTGTGAGAGATTGCATTTGCACGGCCACACGATCATCATGTGTCTTGCCCACTTTCTCGACCCTTTTGACCCAACCTGAAACTTGAAGTTCTAAAGTTTCTTGTCCTTCCTCTGTAGTTCAACCCCCGGGTGTTGGCATCGGCTCATATGGCTCTTCATAGCTGTCATCGACGGGGATTTCCACCACTGTTTCAGGATCTGGTTCTTCAGTTGGCGAGGGTGGCCTTTCATATGGTAAGAGACGTGCTTGGAGTTTGGTCACCTGTTTCCGGAGGGTCTCTAATTCTTCTAGAGAGTGTTGCAAGACTACCGGCTCCTGTTGAGCTGTGGGGGCACTGGCTATCTGTTTCTTTAGGTCTGCACATTCAGTCTCTAACTTTTCATATGACTCCAAGAAATTTGCATGCTCCTCAAGTAAGATACGAATGTCTTCCGATGGGACCGCTCTACTTGGTAGGGCTAATGGTTGCTCCTGCCGTTCCTTCCATAGCCGCTTCAAAGTTGTCTTGATTTTGTTGTTGAAGCCTCTTGTTCTCTTCTAATGTTGCTGCCATATGCTTCCTTAATAGCCCAAGGTTTCGTCTGAGTGTAGCATTAGATATCATTTGCGCTTGGAGCATTGTTTCTAGTTCCTTGAGTTCTTGATCATCTAATGTCGATGTCTTTGATTCCAATTCAGAGTGAGCCTGCTGTAAGGTGGTATGCTCTGTTAGGAGCATTTGGTAATCAGCTTCAAGAGTGTTGACTCTCGCTTGTAGACGTTGAGATTTTGCCTGGAGGGCAGCAGTGCGTTCTTCCAATTGATGGTATTCTTGTTGTAGTTGATGTGCACACTGAAGTAATGTATTGAACGTGCTATTTACATTATGAGATGCAAGGGGAAAAGTTTGGAATGCTGGGGAGGTGGGATTGGGGAGGGAGGTAGTGAATGCTGTGTGAGCCAATGATGTGGTGAGTGGTGAGGTGGGGGGTAAGGGAGAGAGAGATGGTGGAATCGTGGGGGGAGGTGCTGTGGTGGGTGAAATGTCCATTGGGTCAGACAGAGTGGTGTGGACAGGGGCTACCATGTAGGTGGGTATGGTAGGTGAAGTGAGTGTGGTGTTCATGTAAATTGATGTCGTTGCGAACATCGGGGAAATGTGCCTCTGAAACATTGGAGAGCGGATGAACTGCTCTACAAAGGATGGGTATTGGGGTGGTGAGGTTAGGTTGAAAGAGGTGTAGGGGCCAGATGGGAAGTGAGGGTCATGGAATGGAGGTACCCGTATTGGGGGATAGGCTGGGAAACACAGGGTGCCTTCGGTGGGTGCCGGGTTTCCAACCACACTTGGAATTATGGGATGGCCAATTATGGGTTCGGAGGGTAGAAGGGTTGAAGTGTACAAGGGATTGATGACGAAAGAGAAGAGGGTGTCTTGTGAGGTGGGTTCTCGAAAGGAAAATGATGTGAGTGAGGGTGGGTTATAAGTGAAGGTAGAGGTGATGACTGTCGTTTCTTCCATGGTGGGAGGTGGTGGTGGGGGTGGAGAAGGTGGTGATGGGAGATGCTGGGGTGAGATGGGTGATGTCTGAATGAAGGTTTCAGCAGAGAGGTCAATGGTGGTGGTGGGGGTAGCTGTAGTTTCAATGTCTACTTCTTGTTCTGTGACGGGTATCCTAATAGTCTTACCTGCTCGAGGTAATGTGTCAACTCTGCGTTTGTCATACCTCACGGACTGGCGGACTGTAGTGTGGACAGCCTTCGGAACTCCTAAAGATTCTGACACTAATTTGAGGGTGTCAATGAAATGTTGGTCCACCCCCTCATCTGATAGAATTTCTTGCATCAAAGCTTGACCTGATACAAGAGAGAGTTGATGCCTTTCTTGTACTGCTTTGATTGTGTCGTATAACCTTTGTAGTTGAGCTGTATATGCAGGTGCTCCTACAAGTTCTAGCACGTCTGGTTGCTCATCATGATGCTCTTGATCATAATCCTCCTCATCTTCCTCCTGTTCTTCTTCTTCATTGTCCTCTTCATCCACTTCAATTGTGGTGACAGGTACTTGGGAGGTTGTTGCTTGCGTTTGCACATTCTCCACTTGTTGTGCCTCTTCTGCCTCCAGCTCTACATCTTGTAATAATTGTTCGAAATCTTCATTCGTGAGTTCTTCCAAAGGTGCACCACTGGGAAATTCAAGATCGGTTGGGATGGGAGGGAATATCAAGGTAGAGCCGTCGGTGCTGCATCTTGGAAGTCGGTGTGTGAATGGTCGGACTCTTCGAGGTGGAGGGGTGACGTCTGGTGTTAGGGTGGCTCCACGTGGTTGAGCACAAGGGACTTGGACAGTACCTCTCATCTTCTTAGAAGGGGGTCCAGTGGATGTCCTGCCTCTAAACTGCTCTACACGATTCCACATTAGGGCCCGTTGAATAGGGATGTCATAAGCCAAACACCTATAAATGATTCTCATCAGAGCACAACAACCATATAAAACCTGTTTTTGCGGCCATCGTTTGTGAGCTAGGTGTATCTGATCAATTATCCAGTGGGGTAAGTTGATGGTGAGGCTCTGTGTCTCTGCCAGATACAAACTAAACCAAATCTTTTTGGCCGGCATGGTGAATCTATCTTGGGCAGGAAAAGCAAAGTGTTGCATGCACATGCGAAGGTGTATTGCAACATTAGGCGTCATGGACACCATGTCCTTGAGTTTGGTGAGGCTTCGATTCTTCATGTAATCAGGCACTAGGGTCTCCTTCTCGGTAGGAATATGCATTCCGCGCATATCTAGGGCCTCTCTCACCAAGTTGTTGGATAACCTAAACCTCTTGAGCTCATTTCCTTTTGTTAGAGATGGGATCACAAATGAGCTTGCACCTTTTGGGTTCTTGTTTGGAGTCAAGGTGTTGATGAGATAGTAGCATCGCATGAAGTCAGGCTTTGACAGCCGTGCACTGAAATATGCATCCAATCCTGCCTTCTCCCAAATCGAACGTAGACCTTCTGCATTTTGTAACTTCTCGAATTCTCTTGTAAAGAAATGGTATTTACCTTGCTTCCCATTGAAGTCCAACTCTGATTCCCATAGGTATGTTCCCTCTCCCAAGGGTCCTGCCACTTCACTAAACCAGTGGGAAGCTTTTCCTACGGGCATGGTATGGCCACTGGGAGGGTCCGCTATAGGTATGATTTTGATGGCCTGCAATTCTTCTAGTCTTTCGTTTGTTTCAGGCAAAACGGGTAAACTGTCTAAGTCCACCACTTGCTGGCTCGTTTCTGTTTGAGAGCTAGTTCCTGCTGCCTCAGCCATGTTGAAAACTTCGCAGCTAGATCTGTGAGAATATATGAATAAATGTTAACATTGCATTGGACACAAAAATGACACTGTGTCCCCTGTTAGAACATTAACATGAGGTTCGGAGAGGTTAGGGGGTTAGTAAGTGCTCGGTGCTTGTGTGTGTAGTTAGGAATTGGGTAGACCTAAGAGCTAAGCGGAATGATGTGGTGTGAGAGTGAAGTAGTTAGTAGGTGGACATGGATTTACAATTGGGGTCCGGGGGTTTATTACAAGTTTTAGGTTGCCAAATGCAATGGATAGGTTTTGATTTTGACTTTCTGGAGGCTCTAGAGAGTGTGATAGGGTATTTACTTGAAAAATGGGGCTTTTTAGGGACCCATTTACAAGTGATTCTACTTGTGCTCCTGGAAGAATACGTGTTAGTGCGTGATGTGTAAGACTGGGCCTGAGATGTTCGCGTGAGTGAAACATGTTGTACAGGGTTTGGCCTTGGTGTAGCTATTTGAGCCCGCAAGCAAGCCTTAGGCACCCAGATTTGTCGTGATTGTGGGCTGGCCTTCATTGACTTCTTGGGTACCCAAATAGACTTCACATTCGCAGAAGAATTTATGAAGGACTTCTTATTAGTGTTGTGTTGTTGATTACTAATAAGAGGTTTTGGCCATGGTGTTGGCCTGGTCGGAACAGGGTGTTCGCCTTTTCGCCTCCATACTTGTTTCATTGGCTGAAACAATCTGCTTTGCTCCTTTTTTTGGCCTCCAGTATAGGTAGTGTTCTGCTTCTTCTGTATTCGATCTGCCTTTGGTCGCTGCATCCCTCTGACCTTTGGAACGGAAGGGAGTGCCTTCTTATCCTTGACTCCGTTGTTGAGACAATCCTCTTTCTGCATCATACATTTCTGGACAAGAATAGCATTGTCAACTTCATGTGCACCCCTGGAAGGACCAGGAATTTGTGCCTTACCTAGTTCCTTGAGTGCCTCATTTTCCAATTCAACTGTAATTCGACTATGATTTACCCATACCTGAAGAAGTCCACTTCTTAGGTTTAGGGTGACTACATGACTATAGATCCAGTCCTGACCCAAGACAAGAGGCTGAGTGAGGTCCTCATCTTGACACACTAGTACTTTGACTGTCATTGCTTCGTCTTGAATATAGAGGGGAAGTTCCACCTCGCCCATGCAAGGGGTTTCCACACCTCCCAATCCTATGAGATATGCTTCTATAGGATTAACAGTTAATTTCAACTCTTGACAGTAAGACAATTTTACAGCACTAGTGGCTGCTCCTGAGTCAATCAAGGCTCTTACAGTCCTTGCACCCTTTCCTTGTCCTATATCTAAGGTTATAAAAGGACGTCGATCAATTATCCTATGGGAGCTGATACCTGTAACTTCACACATAGCCATATGATATCCTTGATCTGCATCGGCATCTGGCCTAGGTTGCTCTCTACCTTGTCTTCTTAATTTCATTCTCCGTATGCGCTCTAAGGCTTCTGCTTGGGCTTCTTCTCGAATTCGCTTTTCTTCTTCTTTGCGTTTCGTAGCAGTATTGAGTCGACTTAGCATGTGCTCTGTGAGAGGTTCCTGATACAACTTGACCCTGCATCTGCTTATGTAGCTCGGAAGAATATCACCTTCTAAGGTGGCTAGCTGTACTGCTCCGCTCGTTGAGATTCTATTAATGATCATGGGTCCATAGCCATGTTTCTCTAATTTCCTCGCATGTTGTTTCAAAGTGTAGACTAGTACTAGGTCGCCTGCCTTCAAACCTTTATCCTTAACGTGGGCATCAAAGTATGCCTTCTGTCGTTTCTTAGCTGCATATATCCCGGCAGCCGCCCTCAATCTTGTTTCTCCTAATCGTTCAAGGTGAAAAAGTCTAGAGGAGAGTTCATGACCCGTCCATTCATGCTCTTGTGCTACTTTCAGTGTAGGTATTAAGAAGTCCAATGGTAGCACTGCATTTTGGCCAAATACCATCTGAAAGGGGGTGGATTGGAGTACCGTTTTGTAGGCGACTCAGTATGCCCAAACAGCATGGTGTAGCTGTTTGTCCGAATCAGAGCATTTATTGTTCACTAATTTCTTCAGTACAATGCATAAGATCTTATTGGTGCTCTTGGCCTGGCCATTAGCTTGAGGGTGATAGGGGGCAGACTTCTTATGTACTACCAAAAATTCTTGGAGCAGATTTTCAATAACTTCATTCAAGAGGTGAGTGCCTCTATCGCTAACTAGCTCTATGGGTAGCGCGTATCTAGTGAATACATTCTCAAATAAGAACTTAGCAGTAGTCTGAGCGTCGTTCTTTGTCGTAGCTTTTACCTCTACCCACTTGGTGAGATAGTCAGTCGCAACAATGATATATTCTGCATGGGAACCCTTAGCTGGGGGATTAATAGGACCTACAAAGTCTATTCCCCATTTAGAGAATGCACGTCCACCCATCATAGGTTTCAGTGGCATCTCGTCTTTGCGTATAGGATACTGAGTTCGTTGATAGACATCACACCGTTTCACATAGGTATGTGCATCCATGTGAAGGGTCGGCCACCAGAAGCCCGCAAATAGTATTGCCTTGATCACCCGATCTGGTCCAAAGTGTCCTCCTGCTACACCTTGGTGAGCAGTTTCCAAGATCTTGAGATATTCACTTTCATGGACACATAGTCTCAGGTAACCATCCTTACCACGCTTGTAGAGATTATCACCAATGAGTGAGTACTCTAGGGCTTCTTGTTCTAGACTTCTTTTCCTAACCAGAGTCATGTCTGGAGGGAATGTTTTCGTCCTCAGGAAGGATACTAATGGTTCACTCCAATCTGGCACTATGGACACTTGATAAAGAGTGGCATGTTCCAGAGGTGGTTTAGTGCAACAGATTGGGCATTCCTTGCACAACTTTTGGACATCTGCCTCCATAGTAGGCCAATGCACTCCGAGTCTCCTTAGTGTTTGTAGGGTTAGTTGCTTTGAGTGGTGTTGCTCTAATGCACCTACATGTGCTAATTGCAACCATTTAGCGTACTCATCCTCTTCCACACAACAAGCCAAGATCCCTTGATCTGTGTGCTTGTACATACTTCCAGCCATGATGTGGTACTTTTGAACTTTTACTACCTGTCTATCCTGTGTGGCTATTACTGGGTGGTTAGGCCCGTACGTCAATACTGGCACTAATGGTTTAGCCCACTGCGGCACCACTTCCAAATTAAACAAGTAAGCATCAGGAAGGTCATTTGACACTCCTTGTGGGGCTTCTCCAGATGTGAGCCTAGAGAGATGATCCGCTCTCAAATGAGTCCTCCCTTTCCTCACCACTACCTCAAAGTCATATTCCATTAGTAAGAGGAACCATCTCACCAATCTACCTGTGTTGCATGGCTTGTTTACCAAGTATAGTAGAGCTTGATGATCAGTAAAAAATTTAAACTGATTTGCAAGCAAATAATGTCTAAACTTTTTAACCGCATACACCATGCCTAATCCTTCTCTCTCCGTAGTGGTATAATTTCGTTCAGCTGCATTCAATTGTCTACTAGCATAGGCAATTGGTGTAGCTCAGTGATGAGTAGCACCTCCTTTAATGTCAATCCGGGAAGACGTGAGGATGGTATGAAGACCTCGAGCAAGTGGAGGCACAAGTGCGTGAGTGAGAAGCACACAAACATGCACACACATACACACACACGCGCACACACGGCAAGACAAAGAGTGAGAAGCAATGGAGTTCTTAGATTACTTTCAAAAAGCTCTTACAAGTTCATTTCAATTACAATCTACCCTAAAAAATGAGCTCTCTAGCTCTATTTATAGTTTTTGGCTAGGTTTTGGCCCTGTCCAGACCTAGTGTCCGGCCTAGTTAAAAATTAGGTTCCAGGGCCAATTCGAGGGCTTAAACGGAGCCTAAAAAATACGAAAATTGATATGTAGATACTTCTAAGGCTCCTCAAGCTCAAGGACTCCTTGGCTTGCACAAAATGGAGCTACAAAAATATGAAATGGTATTTACAATGATTGTTAGTGATAAGAATCACTATTATAAAGATGTTAACTTGGAAAAATTTGAAGGGCCTATCTGCCTGATTTGCGTCGACTGCTTTGTCTACTCAATCCTTCACCTTGCTCTGACTCTCTCCGCTGGCTTCCTTGTCTAGTCAGTCCTTGGGTGCTCATAGTGCTCTCAACACCCCTCCCTCTCTCGCGTCTGTCGTCCCTGACAGACCCTTGTTGCTGGGAGTGTTGGATGTAATATTCCACAACCTGAGTGGCAAGATGATGTTCTCGTATGCGTAGTCCTCTGGCCAAGTTTGTCATCATACGATCCAAACCAATTGGTCCTGGAATGTCCGGATGTGGCAGACATAACTGATCTGCATGGATCGCTTGTTCTACTGCGAATAGATGTAGCAAATGTGTGGGTCTGGGAATGAAAATTTCTGAATGATATTCCCAGAATCCCGTAGAGAACATTTCCTCAAATGTCTGCTTGAAGCATGCGGGTAAGTACTTTATTCGTGCATGCTAGGCAAAGATTATAGTGACCGAGGGGGTCTGGCTCATGTCGTAGACTAAATCCTTGTTACCTTGAGAGAATCCAGGGGCAGAGATGTATGGAGCTTGTACATTCCGAAACGTTTTGAAGACAATGGTCATGAGCTCGAATATCTTCATACACATTTTTGCTGCTATGTCGGGTACATTATTTAGACGTGTAGACCAGTGCCGAATTGTTGATATCATGTAGGCTACGATTGGGGTCCCTTGAGGTGGAGCAAAATATGGATAGTTAACCCAAGCCGAGCATTCTTTATTGTTGCGTACCTTGATCTCAAATGCTTGCCAAGATCTGCGACGTACCACTGGGCAATAGCATGGATTATACTTGATATATAGTGGCATGGTTGCCCAGGTGCTCATTATCTCTGGGTAATCGGTTAGTAGACGTGCACGCCAATTAGGTTGGAAGATCGAGCCAGCACGTGCATCTGTCGGTAAATCCCCTAGCTCAAATTGAGTGGCGAATGTGGGCTCCTTCCCTGTATGTCTTTTGACTTCTGCATTATAATCATGTAGCAAGACAAAATAAGGCATGTATTGCGACTCTGATGTTGTGATTAACCGTTGATGGGATAGGTTTTGAAAGTAAGAAGACCGAAGGATAGTTTCTTCCAGATTTGTGAGAGATTACATTTGCACGGCCACATGATCATCATGTGTTTTGCCCACTTTCTCGACACTTTTGACCCAATCTGGAACTTGAATTTCTAAAGTGTCTTGTCCTTCCTCTGTAGTTCGACCCCCGGGTGTTGGCATCGGCTCATATGGCTCTTCATAGCTGTCATCGATGGGGATTTCCACCACTGTTTCAGGTTCTGGTTCTTCAGTTGGCGAGGGTGGCCTTTCATATGGTAAGAGACATGCTTGGAGTTTGGTCACCTGTTTCCGGAGGGTCTCTAATTCTTCTGGAGAGTGTTGCAAGACTACCGGCTCCTGTTGAGCTGTGGGGGCACTGGTTATCTATTTCTTTAGGTCTGCACATTCAGTCTCTAACTTTTCATATGACTCCAAGAAATTTGCATGCTCCTCAAGTAAGATACGAATGTCTTCCGATGGGACCGCTCTATACTTGGTAGGGCTAATGGTTGCTCCTACCATTCCTTCCATAGCCGCTTCAAAGTTGTCTTGATTTTGTTGTTGAAGCGTCTTGTTCTCTTCTAATGCTGCTGCCATATGCTTCCTTAATAGCCCAAGGTTTCGTCTGAGTGTAGCATTAGATATCATTTGCGCTTGGAGCATTGTTTCTAGTTCCTTGACTGCTTGATCATCTACTGTCGATGTCTTTGATTCCAATTCAGAGTGAGCCTGCTGTAAGGTGGTATGCTCTGTTAGGAGCGTTTGGTAATCAGCTTCAAGAGTGTTGACTCTCGCTTGTAGACGTTGAGATTCTGCCTGGAGGGCAGCAGTGCGTTCTTCCAATCGATGGTATTCTTGTTGTAGTTGATGTGCACACTGAAGTAATGTATTGAACGTGCTATTTACATTATGAGTTAATTTGAGACAAAAACATGTAAGAGAGAACTCAATTTTGTAATCTGAGAGAGATGTTCAGGAAAAACTTCTGAGTCTGAGAGAGTTTTCCATGGCTATGAGCAAAATTAGGCCAAGCCATTTTGTACACATCTTCTCTGATATACAACATATGTTTGTGTAGAAGGATCAAGTCTAATTCCTCTTGTACATTGAGTTCTAAGTCATTTCATATGACTGTGTAAGGTAGTTGATAGTTACGACTTTTCTGGCGCACATTTGTCTGAACTTCTTGAGGTCAGATCTCGAAGTATACTGTAAAGTTTTTTGTAAGTGATAGCTCATTTTAAAGCTATTGTCCTCAACTACATTTGGTCAAAAGATCTTTAAGAAACGGGACACATACTCAGAGAAATCAGCTTAACAGTGAAGGTATGTCAAATCGATGAAGTCAATTTCCAGTTTTCAGACATAGTGAAAAGGTTGGAGCAAAATCAGAAGATTTTGAAGTTATTACTTGAAAGTTTTGTTTGTCATGTGTTGCTTAACATTAGCAAGAAGTTCTCTTAGCAAATGATCAAAGGAATTTGCAAAGATCAAGCTGATACAGGTTAGATTGAAGGATTGAAGAAAAGGCGCAGATTTCTGTGAAGTGAAATTTTTGATTTTCACTAAGTTTAGAGTTGAAGACTCACATTTAGAGTTTTGCTAAGCTAATGATGGTTATGGAGGTCTTCTAATACCACATTAGTTTAGTTCTTGTGGTGTTTCACACACCAACAAGTGGTATCAGAGTAGATAAGGTCCTCGAGAGTAAAAGGAGAGCAGATACAAGAAGATTTGAAGAGTTCTTTATCAAAGAAGGTGGAAGCTGAGGTGTTCAACAAACAAAAGTCATCAGAAGATTATTTCGAAGCTACTCCCAAGGGTAAAGGTCTACAAAAGGTATCATTCTTTAACTTTATACTTACAGGTTGAAGCAGAAGCAAGGATATTATGGAAGATCATGTGTCCATTGATAAATTGGACAGAGATAACTATCCTGCTTGGGTAATGAGGATGGAAGCCTTACTTATGAGTAAGGACCTAATGGTATATGTGACAGGTGAAGAAGAGAAGCCTAAATTTGAAGATGAGAGTCATCCAAGAAAGGAAGAGCTAGAAGCTTTGAAGTTATGGCAGAAGAGAGATGCAAGTGCAAGAGCTTATATATATAACACTATTACAGATCATTTGTTGCCACATATCAGAGGGTTAGAAACAGCTGAAGACATTTGGAATGCTTTGGAAGATCACTTCCAAAACACTACTAAAGCTAGGAAAGCTAGCTTATGGTCAGAGTTCACCACATTCAAGAAAAAGCAAAATCAGAGCATTAGTGATTATGTTACTAAGATGAAGGACTTGGCAGATAGCCTTGGATCTATTGATGAGGATATTGAAGATCATAGGCTGATAGCACAATTACTTGCAGGGTTAAGAGGTGATGAAAGGTGGAAGCCTTTTGTACTTTCAACAGAACTCTCATTAAACCATTATGTGCCAAAATTGAATCAATTACTTGGATTGATGCTCACATTTGAGCAAGACTTGAAGTCAGATGGAGACAAAGGACAAAGTTCTGCAATGTACATGAAGAACAAGAAGAAAGGAGATAAAGGCAAGGCAAAGGATGAAGAAGAGTCAACAACTCAAGCAAATTATGTAAGAGGAAGAGGTATTGGCAGAGGTAAAAGTCGAGGAAATGGAAGAGGTAGAGGTAATCAGAACAATAACAAGAAGACATGTTGGATTTGTGGATTGAGCAATCATCTAGCATATGATTGTTGGCATAATCAACAAGGAGCAAGTCAAAATCAAAACAATAATGGTAGAGGAAGAGGTGGAAGGTTTCAGAATCAATTTCAAAGAGGAAGACAGAATTCAAGAGGAACTTTTGGTAGAGGTGGTGGAAGAAATTGGAATCAGAACCAATCTTACAACACCAAATATTACAATTATGCAAATGATACACAGAATGACATTCATACAACATTGATGATGAATTCAATAAGTTCATCAGAGAAGGAGGATCTCAAGGTATTTTATATTGACTCTGGTTGTTCAAATCATTTGTCAGGTAATATAGAATTATTGTCAGAATTGGAAGAAGGCAATTCAAGTCATACAGTACAAACAGGTGATAACACAAAACATAGTGTGCATTCAATTGGAAGAGTGAAGTGCAGGAGTGGAGCTGATTTATTAACAAATGTTTTGTATGTTCCAACAATACCAAAGAATCTGATTAGTGTTGGACAAATAGTGGAAAAAGGTTTCCAAGTCAGATTTACAAATGAAGGGGTATTTGTTGAAGATCCAGAGGATGCATACAAACCCATTGTTTGTGGTAAGAAGGAAGGTAGACTTTTTACTCTCAAAGTGCAAGGAAATGTTGGTCAAGCCCTAATCACACATGGTGATGAAGTAATTACAGAGTTAGATCTTTGGCATAAGAGGTTGGGACACTTCAATGAAAGAGGAATCAAAACTATGGTGGAGAACCAATCTGTAATGGGGTTACCAAATGTGAAGAATCAACATATGATATAGAAGTGTGAAGCTTGTCAGATGGGAAAAGCACATAGACTACCATTTCAGAAGAAAGGTTTCAAGCATGATGGTTTGCTTGAACTCATACATACAGATGTATGGGGACCAACAAAAGAAGGTTCAATAAATGGATCTAGGTATTATGTTTTGTTTATTGATGATGCTACAAGGTGGATAACCCTTTATGTTCTAAAAGAAAGATCAGAAGTATTTGGAGCCTTCAAACATTTTCATGCTTATGCAGAAAGAGTTACAGGTCAAAAACTCAAGAGGTTAAGGTCTGATGGAGGGGGAGAATACTTCTCCCAAGAGTTTAATGACTATCTTTGGAATGTAGGTATCAAGAGAGAGATAACTTGCAGGTATACACCTCAACATAATGGGGTGGCAGAAAGGAGAAATAGAACATTGGTTGAATTTGCAAGAGCAATGTTAAAGGAAAAGAATTGCCCTAATTATCTTTGGGCTGAGGCTGTAAATACAGCTACATACCTTGTTAATAGGTTACCATGTGGAGCTTTGAATGGTATGACCCCTTATGAAGCTTGGTGGGGTAAGAAACCAACACTTGACCATTGTAAAGTGTTTGGATCAATTGCCTATGCTTATGTGCCATCACAACTCAGACATAAGCTTGAACCAAAGGCAAAAAAATATGTGTTTATTGGGTATGATGAAAAGCAAATGGGTTATAGGCTATGGAGTCCTTTAACTAAACATTTTATTGTTTCCAGAGATGTAACCTTTGATGAACAGAAGAGTTGGTATGCAGATAAAGATTGTGATCTTGAAACATTTGAAGAAGAGGTAAGAAGGAGTGCAAGAGGTAAGTCACATATGCAGATAGATGGAGATGAAGAACATATGCAAGCAAGTACATCAAGAGTTGGATCATATAGAAGGAATGAAGATGGACCAATATTTGATGAAGAAGTACATCCAGATATACATGAAGAGTGTGAACCAAGAAGGTCAACCAGAATGAGGAAGCAACCTACAAGGTATTCCTATGATACTTCTTACTTGACTCAGAAAAATTATGCTTACATGGTTAAGGAAGATGAAGAACCTCAAAGCTATGATGAAGCAAAGGGTAAGAGACAATGGGAAGTAGCAATGAAGGAAGAGTTTGATGCACTTGAAGAGAACAAAACTTGGGAACTTGTTCCAAAGCCTAATGGTAAGAAAGTGATTGGAAATAAATGGGTTTACAAAATTAAGAAGCATGCAGATGGAACTATAGCCAGATACAAAGCCAGATTCGTGGTTAAAGGCTATGCTCAAACTTTTGGCATAGATTATGATGAGACATTCAGTCCTGTGGCAAAGATGTCAACCATAAGGACAATCATTGCCATTGCAGCATCAAAAGGATGGACATTGAGTCAATTGGACATTAAGAATGCATTTTTGAATGGATATATATCAGATGAGGTTTACATGGAGCAACCTCAAGGGTTTGCAGATCATAAGTTTCCAAATTATGTTTGCAGGTTAAGAAGAGCTTGTATGGTTTGAAGCAAGCTCCAAGAGCTTGGAATTATAGACTTGTAAAGTATCTTAATGATCTTGGATATCAAAGTTCAAAGGCAGATGCAAGTTTACTTATCAAAAGAACAGATGAAGGTATGATCTACATTTGTATTTATGTAGATGATATTATAATCACAGGTACCTCAAATGAAGGAATCAAGGAGGTGAAGAAGCTACTTGAAAGAGAATTCAAGATAAGTGATCTAGGAAAATTGTCATATTTTCTTGGAATGGAAATCACTTATGCAGAACATGGTATATATGTATCACAAGAAAGGTATCTCTTGAATCTTCTAAAGAAGTTTAATATGGAGAATTGCAGAGAGGCATCTACACCACTAGAGGTCAACCATAAACTCAGTAGATATGATGGTGCAGAGTTCAAAGACATGAGGAAGTATCAATCTTTAGTGGGAAGCTTAATTTATGCTACACTAACAAGGCCTGATATTAGTTATGCAGTGGGTGTTCTTTCTCAATTCATGCATTGTCCAAAGGATCCACATTGGATTGCAGGTCAAAGAGTTCTTAGATATATCAAAGGGACTTTGAAAGAAGGATTGTATTATCCTTTTACATCAGATATAAGATTGAGAGCCTATAGTGATTCAGATTGGGCAGGAAGTCAAGATGATAGGAGATCTACTCATGGTTACATGATATACATTGGAGATAAACTTGTGAGTTGGTGTTCAAAGAAACAACACACAGTGGCCTTATCATCAACAGAAGCTGAATACGAAGGACTTGTGGAAGCAGCAAAAGAAGTCATATGGATGCAGACATTATTCAAAAGCTTGGGAATCGATCAAGGTATACCTATTATTCATGGAGATAATATGAGCTCATTATATCTTGCAGCAAATCCTGTATTTCATGCAAGGACAAAGCACATAGAAATACAATATCATTTTCTCAGAGAAAAGGTAATGGAGAAAGAGATTGAAGTGGTGTACACTTCTACAAAAGATCATATTGCAGATATTATGACAAAGAGCTTAGATGGAGTGAAGACAAATAGGTTCAAGGAGATGGCAGGAATAAAAGAGAAGAAGATTATGTGAAGAAGTCAAAGCATGCTAATTAGTGATTGAGGGGGAGCTGTTGGGGCTTCACTCACTAATTAGGCATGGAAATATGAAGACATATGAAGACATATGAAGAAGGACAGAAGAAGTGAAGAAAAAGACCTACAGAAAATTAAGCCTAAGTGAAGGGACAATTTCACTATTGTAAATTAGTGCAAAATTAGAGTCTAGTTTTCATTTGATCTTCAGAACTTACGAGTTCAAGTCTAGGAGAATGTAAAACATAGGTATATAAGTTAATCTGAGACAAAAACATGTAAGAGAGAACTCAATTTTGTAATCTGAGTGAGTAGAGAAAAGTCGTGTCTTTTCTGAGAGAGATGTTCAGGAAAAACTTCTGAGTCTGAGAGAGTTTTCCATGGCTATGAGCAAAATTAGGCCAAGCCATTTTGTACACATCTTCTCTGATATACAACATATGTTTGTGTAGAAGGATCAAGTCTAATTCCTCTTGTACATTGAGTTCTAAGTCATTTCATATGACTGTGTAAGATAGTTGATAGCTACGACTTTTCTGGCGCACATTTGTCTGAACTTCTTGAGGTCAGATCTCGAAGTATACTGTAAAATTTTTTGTAAGTGATAGCTCATTTTAAAGCTATTGTCCTCAACTACATTTGATCAAAAGATCTTTAAGAAACGGGACGCATACTCAGAGAAATTAGCTTAACAGTGAAGGTATGTCAAATCGATGAAGTCAATTTCTAGTTTTCAGACATAGTGAAAAGGTTGGAGCAAAATCAGAAGATTTTGAAGTTATTACTTGAAAGTTTTGTTTGTTATGTGTTGCTTAATATTAGCAAGAAGTTCTCTTAGCAAATGATCAAAGGAATTTGCAAAGATCAAGCTGATACAGGTCAGATTGAAGGATTGAAGAAAAGGCGCAGATTTCTGTGAAGTGAAATTTTTGATTTTCACTAAGTTTAGAGTTGAAGACTCACATTTAGAGTTTTGCTAAGCTAATGATGGTTATGGAGGTCTTCTAATACCACATTAGTTTAGTTCTTGTGGTGTTTCACACACCAACAAATACCCTAGCTGAAAATCAACGCATTATCTTTATAAAAAACAGTTGAGGGCGTGTAGTATATGCCACAAGCTTTCCAACAAGCCCTAGAGCTCAAAAAATGGATTTCGTATGAAAAAGTTATGACCGTTCAGGGTTCTAGGGTTAAGACAGGGTTCAAACAGGATCACTGTGCAACAGGTTTTCCCCAAGTTGTTTTCCTATGGCCTCCTTATGTGCTCTAGAGTAAAATGTTCATGCCCAAAATTAGCCAAACTCTTCAAATTAAAAACCCTAAAAAATTGGCTAAACTTGGCTGTCAATCGCGATGGACAGGGCAGTCAATCGCAATGGACAAGAGTCAATCGCGACGGACAGGCAGTCGATTGCGACGGATAGGCAGTCGATCGTGACGGACAGGCAGTCGATCGCGACGGATAGGCAGTCAATCGCGATGGACAGGCAGTCGATCGTGACGGATAGGCAGTCGATCGCGACGGACAGGCAGTCGATCGCGACGGATAGGCAGTCGATCGCGACGGACAGAGCAGTGGATCGCGACGGACAGAGCAGTGGATCGCGACGGACAGGCAGTGGATCGCGACGGACAGGCAGTCAATCGCGACAGACAGAGCAGTCGATCACGACGAACAGGCAGTCGATCGCGACGGACAGGCAGTCGATCGCGACGGACAGGCAGTTGATCGCGACGGACAGAGCTTTCGATCGCGACGGACAGAGCTGTCAATCGCGATGGATTGAAATTTTGCAAATTTTTCAAAAATTTTTGTGGAACTGTGGTGTGCAGGGTCTCTAGTCCACTGTGGTGCACACAGATTTACCAAAAGGTGAAAATTTATGTCAATCGCGATCGACAGAAGTCGGTGACTGTGAGACAGTTCTGCACATTTCCGTACCTGCGCGACGTGCTAGAGGGGATGATGATGCTGAAACCTGCAAGAAACTCCAAAAGCATGCAGAAAATAGCACAGAACAGTTCGCTCTCTCGCTCTCTCTCACAAGTGAAATGAGGGAAATGAAAGGAGGAAGGGGATATAGTAAAAAACTGAAATTTTTGCGATGATGGAGATGGAGGTGGGAGATGGTGATGATGATGATGGTGATGAGGTAAGGAAAAGAAAAAGGAAAAGTGAAGAAGTTACCTACAACGCCAACGTCCCAAATCTACGTCTTACCATCACACGCTCGTCCTCAAAGCTCGATCCCCGGCAACGGCGCCAAAATTTGGTGTAGCTCAGTGATGAGTAGCACCTCCTTTAATGTCAATCTGGGAAGACGTGAGGATGGTATGAAGACCTCAAGCAAGTGGAGGCACAAGTGCGTGAGTGAGAAGCACACAAACATGCACACACATACACACACGCGCACACACGGCAAGACAAAGAGTGAGAAGCAATGGAGTTCTTAGATTACTTTCAAAAAGCTCTTACAAGTTCATTTCAATTACAATCTACCCTCAAAAATGAGCTCTCTAGCTCTATTTATAGTTTTTGGCTAGGTTTTGGCCCTGTCCAGACCTAGTGTCCGGCCTAGTTAAAAATTAGGTTCCAGGGCCAATTCGAGGGCTTAAACGGAGCCTAAAAAATACAAAAATTGATATGTAGGTACTTCTAAGGCTCTTCAAGCTCAAGGACTCCTTGGCTTGCACAAAATGGAGCTACAAAAATATGAAATGGTATTTACAATGATTGTTAGTGATAAGAATCACTGTTATAAAGATGTTAACTTGGAAAAATTTGAAGGGCCTATCTGCCAGATTTGCGTCGACTGCTTTGTCTACTCAATCCTTCACCTCGCTCTGACTCTCTCCGCTGACTTCCTTGTCTAGTCAGTCCTTGGGTGCCCATACTACTCTCAACAACAACCTATTGAAAGTACGTTTACTCAAATCAGTGAAAATGAGATTAGTAATGAATTAGAAGTAATAGAAATAGTTAAAGATCGAGTTGTAGATGAAACCTTATATTCTCTAGAATACGATCGTAACTTTTCTAGAATTTTACCTTTACTCTCAATTGTCTTACTTAAACCAAAAAATAGAGAAGATTTATTTCCTCCAACCTGAAAAAGAAATACTCATCCTCAACAAACAGAAAATGCCGTAGTTGATCTCATTAAAGATAGAATAACTGACGAAGAATTAATTTTACCTTCATATTTAGACTCTATATCTAGGTATAGAGACGCACTTCCATACAGACCGTAGGGACTTTACTTTTCATGTTTATGAATATTGCATTTACAAGTAAGACTTCACTAAAAAAGAAATAGATAGCTCTTTTATTATAGATACAATTTTACCTCCTCTGTTAGAGAATAGTACTACGCAAATCAATGAGAGTGAGGATAGTGTAGATTTAGAAGAAAAAGAAAAAGTTAATGATCATATTGGAACTAAAACCTTATACTCTTCATCATATGCTTACAGATTATCTAGATTTAGATCCTTCTGTTCAATTGCTTTCCCAGATTTTGGGGAAAGAGAAATTTTTTTTCCACCTTACCCTAAAAAAAACTCAATAAAAAAACGATGAGGTGGACATTATCAAAAATTGTATTACTGAGGAAGTTTCTAAACGTATTACTAAAGAAGAACTTATCTTAATAGCATATCAAAATGCTAGAGATGCACTTCCATATGAACCTTAGTTTCTTTTAGACCAAACTTAAATAGATTATAGACTCTTAGCCATTAACTTCTCCACACCTGGAAACCTCAACCTAGATCCTAAAGCACACAAAGAAACACCCAGCATGTATTCACACTATGAGGTTAGCATGAGTATGTTCGGATGAACGGCTACCTCCTTTCACACCCCTCGACAACATGGGTGAACCGGACGTGAAACATGATGCTAGTGTGCTTACGATTTTTAGTTGTGTTTTTTAGTTTTTAATACAAAAGTTAACCTTTTCTTCTTCTATGTAGGAAAGTGAAGGAAGAAGCTGCAAAGAAAAGTGAAGATTCTACTGCTATTTACTTTTTCCCTGGGTGTTGAGGGCTTGTCTTATGACCTAAGTGCCTCCACGAGAAGAAGGGTTATCTAGCCAGAGGAGCTTCATCACTTCATCCCCCCCCCCCCATCAACATACAAGAAGATCAGATATAGACAATGACTTTTAGCTTTGTATTTAGGTTTGATTTACTAAAAAAACTTTGTAAAAACTTTTTTCACGATGCACATTAGAACCTATGCATCAAGCAAACTTCAGGTAAAGTGGTTTTTCAAGTTCCTTTATTTTAGTACAATCACATCATTGAAGAAGAAGGTTGTTCTCATTTGCACTAGAAGCTAGTCACGTTATACTTGCATTTGAAAAGCATTGAAGCATTCTTTCATTATGAAAGATTAGTTTTTTTCTAGTAATATAAGCAACTTCATATTAGATCTTAGGATAGTTTTCTAAGATACTTGGAAAGATTTCTTTTGCACAAAAAGAAAAGTTTTATTCTAAATAGAAAGATTTTTTGTTTGCTTCACATTTATTTTATTGCACAAAAAAAAAGAATTTTATTTTATAGCACAAAAAAAGTTTTAGGTTTAAGTTCTTTTGATTTAAAGTAGTTGCTTTTATTTCTTTCTTGCTTTATCCAAAATCAACTTAAGAAAATATTATTCAAGAAAATAGTAGGAAATTTTGTTTTACCTATTACATTAAGAAACCAAAATATCTAAATTAAGAAAATATATTTAGAACTTATAAAACCTATCTACACATATAAACTTTATTAGAGAAAACTTTGATTCAAAGGTTTAAAAATGAAAGTAAGTTCCAAAAATTAAAAACTCATAAAGTAAAAGAGAAAACCACTTATAAATTCAAAAGATCAAGTCAAGATGTAGTATAAATTTAGGCTAAAGTAAACAAATTGCAAATATATTTAAGAAAAGAAAATAGTAATAGTAAAGCTAGGATTTGGTAAAGCCAACATTCGTGGCTTTATCATCTAGGGATAGGTTTATGCAGTTTTGATAAAGATTAGAACCTTCCATTAGAGATCTTCTATCCCATTTGAGGTGTTATCAAGAACACAAGATGGAGGAGATGTTCAAGAACATGATGAAAGAGAAGCAAGGAACATGCACAATCCAAGCCATCTTAAGAAAAAAAAGGAAAATTTACTGGCTTAAACATTACAGAGTACCTTGATGCATTTGAAGAGCAAGTGCAAATCCAAGGTTTACCTGATGACATTTTAGTGAAATATTTTGGCCATGTAGTTTCTAGTTCTATCCTAGAAAGTATTCAAGTTCATGCTAATAAACCTTGGGAGGAATAGGAAAGAACTACACAAGATGTTTTATCTTGAGGACTTTAGCCAGCATAGTGGTGAAGGATTTTTGTGATGGGTAAACTCTTTAAAGAGTAGTGAGTCTTTAACTCATCTTCATGGTGAGTTTATGAGACGATTAGCTCAACTCCCTGAAGAGGATAGAAACACATTAGATCCGGATCTAATTATAAATTTTCTCAAGATATTAAGTCCTGAGGATAGAGCTCAGGTAGAGAGATGAATAGAAGAGCTGATGGAGAGTGTTAATCTCCAAAAGAACAAGCTATCCTTGGTATTAGACCACCTCTAGACCAAGAATAACTTTAGACTCCATAGAATTTTGGAAATCCACTATCACATTACCAAGAAGTTGATTAACTGTGAAGAAATCACTTCTTTGAAAAGTCTTCTGCAAATTAATCACTCATTGACTAATCATTCATCTAAAGTTTTTAATAAGACTTTGCACAATGCTTCGCCTTAAGGTTACGCAACTTCTCCAAGTTAAATTTCTCAAAATGATTGAGTATACTGTGAGAAATGTGTGAAACACTTTACCTATGTCTGAAACAGCTTCTTTGCAATGGCGACCTTGACACCTGCAACTTCTTAGCAATGGTTCTCCCAAACTATATCCCGTTTGATGAAATGCATTTAGCCATAAATGGCTTATCTCTCAACTTAAATTTTAAGCTATCACTTGTGTAAAACTTTACACTATGTGCTGAGAACTGATCATTTCTTCAATCACGAAATCTGCACCTGTTTCAGAAGACACTTAGAACATTTCACATATGAATGTTCCTATGCAAATTTCTCTTAGCCTGATTACAATTAGACTCTCAAATTCTAGCCATAGATTGATTAACTATGGACTTAGATATGTTCAGAAGGATTTCTCAAAAGATTAACTACAAAAGTAGAAGACATCGAAACATCGGGCGCAAGATTTTCTTCGATTACTCAAAAAAGTTACAACTGTTTTGAAGAAGTAACTCAACTAACTTTTCATGTGTCCAATGACACTTTCTACATCTGATTTCTCTCTTCCTATTCTCTCTTCTTATTCTCTCTTCTACATGCCCCGACTTTTTCCAAAACATTTATAGGCAAATATGTACAAACTTATGACTAATCAAAAGTGTAAGTAACCTATATCTTAACTAATGTACATATGTGTACATAGCTTTGAATTTCTGAGTATGTCCTTCCTTCAAACTTCTGAATCTTTTCTCTTCTTAATTTCTTGACTTCATTTCTTCATAAACCTTCAATTGATGATTGGCATGCACCAACAGCTCCCCCTCAATCATTAATTGAGGTTTTTCTCTATCTTCTTAATACCTGCCATATCCTTGAATCTCTGTAGCTTTGGTCCATCTAGACTTTTTGTCATCATATCTGCAAGTTGATCTTTTGTAGGAGTATGCATAACTTCAATTTCCTTATCAATGACCTTCTCTCTGAGAAAATGATACTGTATTTCAATATGTTTAGTTCTAGCATGAAACACATGATTAGCTGCCAAGTATAGAGAACTCATATTGTCTCCACAAATAATAGGAGTACTTTGAATCACATCAAAAACCTTCATAAGTGTCTTTAGCCATATTACCTCCTTTGCAGCTTCCACCATACCTTTATATTCTGCTTCTATAGATGACAAAGCAACTGTATGTTGCTTCTTAGAACACCATGAAATCAATTTGTCTCCTACATAGCACAAATATCCATGTGTTGATCTTCTATCATCCACATTACCTGCCCAATCTGCATCACTATATATCTTCACTCTTGTATCAGAAGTAAATCCATAGTACAGTCCTTCTCTGAGTGTACCCTTGATGTACCTAAGTACTCTTTGTCCTGCAATCCAATGTTTCTTTCTGGGACAATTCATGAATTGTGAAAGCACACCAACTGCATATGACAAATCAGGCCTTGTTAATGTAGCATAAATCAAGCTACCAACCAAACTTTGATAGAGCTTCATGTCTTTGAATTCTTCTCCTCCAAATCTAGACAATTTATGGTTCAGTTCCAATGGTGTAGGTGCAACCCTGCAATCTTCCATTTTAAATTTGGTTAGCAATTTTTAAGATACCTTTCTTGGATCACATATACTCCATGTTGAGTATATAAAATCTCCATTCCCAAAAAGAATGACAAGTTCCCCAAATCACTGATTTTGAACTCTTTCTCCATCTGCTTCTTGATCATTTGTATTCCTTTATCATCTGTTCCTGTAAGTATTATGTCATCAACATAAATACAAACATAAATGAATCCATCTTCACTTGCTTTGACTAGCAAGCTACTATCTGCCTTTGATGCTTGAAATCCAAGTTCCTTCAAGAACTTTACAAGCCTATAATTCCATGCCCTTGGGGCCTGCTTTAATCCATACAAAGCTCTCTTGAGCTTACACACATAATTTGGACTCACTTGATCTTTGAACCCATCTGGTTGCTCCATGTAAACTTCATCTGAAATGTAACCATTCAAAAAAGCATTTTTAACATCTAATTGAGATAACTTCCAACCTTTGCAAGCAGCAATTGCTATGAGAGTTCTGATGGTTGTCATTTTTGCCACAGGACTATAGGTCTCATCATAGTCCACTCCATATGTCTGTGCATACCCTTTCACAACAAGTCTGGCTTTGTACCTAGACACACTTCCATCTGCAAATCTTTTTGTTTTGTAAACCCACTTACATCCAATAATTTTCTGGCTATTAGGTTTAGGAACCAGATCCCAAGTCTGATTCTCTATCAATGCATCATACTCCTCTTGCATGGCTTCTTCCCAATTTCTCTTGCCTTTGGCTTCATCATATGTAGATGGATCTTCATCTGCTTTTACCAAATAAGCATAATCTTTAGTAGTCAAGAATGAGGTGTCATAGCTATACCTTGTGGGTTTCCATTTGTGCCTAGATGACCTCCTAACTTCTGCACTTTTTGAAGTCTTTGGTTCATCACATTCTGGATCAAACCTTGGCCTCTCTTCAACTTCAACCTGTACTTCATTATTCTCATTTTCATCAAGTAATTGAATCTTTGCTTTACCTTTCCTTTGATCCACTACTTCTTCAACATCTGCATGTATATTATGTTTACCTGCATACCAAGTACCTTGCTCATCAAATGTAACATCCTTGGATACAAGGAATTGCTTTGTGGATGGACTCCACAACCTGTATCCCATTTGCTTATCATCATAACCAATGAATACATACTTTTCTGCCTTAGGCTCCAACTTATGCCTCAATTGAGATGGCACATATGCATATGCCAAGCATCCAAATATTCTGCAATGATCCAAGGTAGGTTTCTTACCCCACCAAGCTTCATATGATGTCATACCTTGCAAAGCTTTACAAGGCAATCTATTAACCAAATATGTAGCTGTATTTACAGCCTCAGCCCACAAATAATTTGGGCAATTCTTCTCTTTCATCATGGACCTTGCAAATTCAACAAGTGTCCTGTTTCTTCTTTCTGCTACACCATTTTGTTGAGGAGAGTACCTGCAAGTAACTTCTCTCTTTATACCTGCATTCCACAAGTAATCACTGAACTCATTTGAAAAATACTCTCCCCCTCCATCTGACCTTAGTCTCTTCAATTTTTTACCTGTAATTCTTTCTGCATATGCATGATAGTGTTTAAATGTATTAAACACTTCTGACTTTTCTTTAATCACATAAATTGTGATCCATCTGGTAGCATCATCAACATATATGACATAGTATCTTGAACCATTTATACTAAAGTCCTTTGAAGGACCCCACACATCTGTATGCACCAACTCAAGTCTTTCTGAATACATAAACCCATGCTTGGAATAAGGTTGCTTATGGGCCTTACCTAATTGACATGCCTCACATCTGTATGTCATGTGTTGACCTGCAATGTTAGGCAATCCAAGCACTGAACCATTGTTAATCATTTCTTTAATACCTCTCTCAGTGAAATGTCCAAGTCTTTTATGCCAAAGATCCAATTCAGATACCTTCTGCTCTCCATATGTGAACATAGCATGTCCAACATTTCCTTGTACCTTCAATGTGAAAAGCCTCCCTTCCTTCTTTCCTGTAACAACCTGTTTATACCCTTGACTAGGGTCTTCAACATAGACTCCATCATTGGTAAATCTTACCTCATATCCTTTTTCCACAATTTGACCTACACTGATCAAATTCTTTGGAATTGTGGGAACATAAAGAACCTTACTCAGAAGAGTGCTCCCATCTTTAGCTTTGACTGAACCAATTGACTTTACCTTATGCTTTGTATTATCACCTGTCTGAACTGCATGGTTAATTGCATTATGATCTAGATCAGTCATCAAAGCAATATTTCCACTTAAATGATTACTACATCCTGAATCAATATAGAACACTCTCATGTCCTCATGTGAGGTTTCACATGTTGCATTCATAATGAGAGTCAAATCCTCCTTCTGATCTGATGCATAGTTGTAGTAGGTGTTATTATAGGATTGATTTTGGAAGCTTCTTCCTCCACCTCTTCCAAAAGAATTCCTACCACCTCTACCTCTGAAGTTTCCTCTCTGAAATCTACCACCTCTTGCTCTTTGATTAAAGTTCTGATAATTACCATTGTTCTGATTATTGTGCCAACAATCATGAGATAGATGATTGGTCTTACCACATATCCAACAAGCTCTTGCATTATCTTTGTTGTTTCTGCCTCTTCCTCTACTTCTACCATTTCCTTTTCCTCTTATGAAATTTGCTTGGTTTGAAGTACCTTCTTCTTCACCTGATTGTTGCTTTCCTTTGTTAGCTTTCTTCTTATCTTTAGAGTACATTGCATGACCTGCACTCTTATCAACATCTCCTTTGATATCATTCTCAAAAGTTAGCATATGACCTAACAATTGATTCAAATCAGGAGTGAAGTGATCTAATGAAAGTTTTGTAGACAAAATAAAAGGCTTCCACTTCTCATCTCCTCTTAGCCCTGTGAGGATTTGTCTTACCAATTTATCTTCTTCAATATCTTCATCCACTGCACCTAAAGAATCTGCAATGTCCTTCATCTTTGTCACATAATCAGAAATTGATTGTGAAGCCTTCTTCTTGAAAGTAGTAAATTCTGCCCATAGTGAAGCCTTCCTTGATTTGGTTGTGTTTTGGAAATGCTCTTCCAAAGCATTCCAAATGTCACATGCACTTTCAAGTCCTCTAATGTGAGGAAGCAAATAGTCATTGACTGCCATGTAGATTATGCTCCTTGCTTGAGCATCCTTCTTCATCCAATTCTTTAAATCTGACAATTCTTCCCTAGTTGGAACACTAGGATCTCTGAACTGAGGCTTCTCTTCTTCACCTGTAATGTATGCTATCAAATCTTTGCTCATCAGATGAGCTTCCATTCTCATAGACCAAGCTGGATAGTTCTCTCTATCCAACTTTTCAATTTGGAGACTATCTCCCATCCTTGCTTCACCTGTAGTCTCAAAGCTTTAGCCTTTACAAGAAATAAATGTACCTTAACTTCGAATGTTGCTTCTTCTGATCCTTTTGATAATCTTTGCGTGTCTCCCTTCAATCTTTCTTCACACTTTATCCTTCTGAACCTTCGAGATGTAGAATTTGTATATCTGCAGCAGTCGGAGTCTTCCTTCCCTTAATTTTGACACAACCTGCTCTGATACCACTGATGGAGAGTGTTAATCTTCAAAAGAACAAGCTATCCTTGGTATTAGACCACCTCTAGACCAAGAATAACTTTAGACTCCACAGAATTTTGGAAATCCACTATCACATTACCAAGAAGTTGATTAACTGTGAAGAAATCACTTCTCTGAAAAGTCTGCTGCAGATTAATCACTCATTGACTAATCATTCATGTAAAGTTTTTAATAAGACTTTGCACAATGCTTCATCTTAAGGTTACACAACTTCTCCAAGTTAAATTTCTCAAAATGATTGAGTATACTGTGAGAAATGTGTGAAACACTTTACCTATGTTTGACACAGCTTCTTTGCAATGGCGACCTTGACACCTGCAACTTCTTAGCAATGGTTCTCCCAAACTATATCCCGTTTGATGAAATGCTTTTAGCCATAAATGGCTTATCTCTCAACTTAAATTTTAAGCTATCACTTGTGTAAAACTTTACACTATGTGCTGAGAACTGATCATTTCTTCAATCACGAAATCTGCGCCTGTTTCAGAAGACACTTAGAACATTTCACATATGAATGTTCCTATGCAAATTTCTCTTAGCCTGATTACAATTAGACTCTCAAATTCTAGCCATAGATTGATTAACTATGGACTTAGATATGTTCAGAAGGATTTCTCAAAAGATTAACTACAGAAGTAGAAGACATCGAAACATCGGGCGCAAGATTTTCTTCGATTACTCAGAAAAGTTACAACTGTTTTGAAGAAGTAACTCAACTAACTTTTCATGTGTCCAATGACACTTTCTACATCTGATTTCTCTCTTCCTATTCTCTCTTCTTATTCTCTCTTCTACATGCCCCGACTTTTTCCAAAACATTTATAGGCAAATATGTACAAACTTATGACTAATCAAAAGTGTGAGTAACCTATATCTGAACTAATGTACATATGTGTACATAGCTTTGAATTTCTGAGTATGTCCTTCCTTCAAACTTCTGAATTTGTTCTCTTCTTAATTTCTTGACTTCATTTCTTCATAAACCTTCAATTGATGATTGGCATGCACCAACAAGAGCCAAGCAAAAGATATGGCCTGACTGACAACTGGGAAAAAGTGAAAAGGGAAATAGAGGCTGTTTCCAAAATGAAGCAAAGACAATCAGTTTTGTATGCAAAACCAAATGCTTCTCAACCTAGGGAAATACCTATTGCATGGGAAACTGATATCCAATGCATGGGGCTATGGATATGGGTAGCAATACAGTTGCCCCAAAAGCTCCAATTGAATTTCAACTAGACATTTTATGTAAATAAATGGAGAATGTTATGAATATGCAGGCATCTCTTTCCAATGAGGTTGCCCAATCGAATAACAAAGTATATTCCATGAGTTTCAATGAGCTTAGAGCTAACAGTAGTATAGGGCAAGCACCAGCCATACAACTGGTTATGCCACAATACATTCCTCCTTAGTTAGTTTTCTAGCCAGCTCCACCTACTCAGTTCGCTTCTTAGCCAGCCTTTGAAAGGAACACTGAAAGAAAAGGGACTGGCAGAAAACGGTGTGTGTGATGTGATAGCCAGGAACATACAACTTATGCTTCTGACGAATTAAAGAGTGCAAAAGAAAATCAATTAGTAGTAGAGATTGATAGAAAATTGTGTGACTTTAGGTCACGAATTCCTTTATCCATCAATTGGGACAAAGGAGGTATGAAAAAGTCATATGAAAATTTAACGATCTCTAATGCAACTACCAATACCTCGGTTGCTAGATTAGAACCAATAGATGATAGGCCTCTGTCTACACCAAGCTAAAATCCTTATTCAATTGAGGCACTGGTAAGGGCTAGAGATGAAATAATGTGTAAAACAACATGGCGGTCTCCTGTGGATCAAGCCTCTGTTTATTCTCAGATTGCCAATGTTGAGGAAAAATGGAGACGAGATGATATACAGGATGATATAGAGGAAGGAGATAGGAGGGTGACTAGGAGACAGACAAGAGAGAATGAGAAAAAAAATGACAACAAGGTACCATTTGAAAATACAAATTTATCTCAAGAAGAAAAAATAAGGATAATTAAAGAAGGGAAGAAGCCAACATATGAAAATATGCAATCAGAGGATGAACAGAAGAAATCTGAAAATTAAAATACTAAAACTGAACAAAAAGATGACCAAAAGCAAAGTGAAGAAAAAGGGAAAAAGAAGGGAAGAAGAGCTCCGCGTGCAATAATGATTTTGGAGCTCGAGAAGAAAACCAATGCTAGGGAAATCTTAAATGATATACTTCTAAAAAGTCAAGTAACAATGTCTCTTGAACAAGTATTTTCAATAGCAAAACCTGAGTTCAAGGATAGCTTTATTCGACTAATTAGAAGGAGATGTTTTCCATTGCCATAAGACAAAGATATGCAATATGTGGCAGAAGAAACTCTAGCTATGAATGATGCAGTTGTTGATATATTTAGGTAGTGATATGTGTGAACACTCTAGGAATGCCGGGGCACTTTTTTCTCTCTTTAGGGGGTTTTTGCCCCCCATCTTGGATATATGCCTATTGCCCTAATGGGCTACTTATCTTTATCTCAGTCAATCGCGACGGACAGGCAGTCAATCACGACGGACAGAGCAGTCGATCGCGACGGACAGGCAGTCAATCACGACGGACAGACAGTCAATCGCGATGGACAGAGCAGTCGATCGCGACGGACAGAGCTGTCAATCGCGATGGACAGAGCTGTCAATCACGATGGATTGAAATTTTTCAAATTTTTCAAAAATTTTTGTGGAAATGTGGTGTGCAGGGTCTCTAGTCCACTGTGGTGCACACAGATTTACCAAAAGGTGAAAATTTCTGTCAATCGTGATCGACAGAAGTCGGCGACTGCGAGACAGTTCTGCACATTTCCGTACCTACGAGACGTGCTGGAGGGGATGATGATGCTGAAACCTGCAAGAAACTCCAAAAGCATGCAGAAAATAGCACACAACAGTTCGCTCTCTCACTCTCTCTCACAAGTGAAATGAGGAAAATGAAAGGAGGAAGGGGATATAGTAAAAAACTGAAATTTTTGCGATGATGGAGATGGAGGTGGGAGATGGTGATGATGATGATGGTGATGAGGTAAGGAAAAGAAAAAAAAGGAAAAGTGAAGAAGTTACCTACAACACCAACATCCCAAATCTACGTCTTACCATCACACGCTCGTCCTCAAAGCTCGATCCCCGGCAACAGCGCCAAAATTTGGTGTAGCTCAGTGATGAGTAGCACCTCCTTTAATGTCAATCCGGGAAGACGTGAGGATGGTATGAAGACCTCGAGCAAGTGGAGGCACAAGTGCGTGAGTGAGAAGCACACAAACATGCACACACATACACACACACGCACACACGGCAAGACAAAGAGTGAGAAGCAATGGAGTTCTTAGATTACTTTCAAAAAGCTCTTACAAGTTCATTTCAATTACAATCTACCCTCAAAAATGAGCTCTCTAGCTCTATTTATAGTTTTTGACTAGGTTTTGGCCCTATCCAGACCTAGTGTCCGGTGTGGAGGTGATCGCAATCCGGGTGGATCGGGTCCGGTCGTGGCACACACAGGGTGTATGAAGCTAATGAATGTTGGAAGGTTTAAGGACATGAAAGTGAAATTAATGTTGAGTATGGAGAAGAGAGAGATGTTGAAATGATTATGGGAATAGGAATGTAGGAGTGCAAGTTAGATTTATGAACATGAATGATAACAATGAAAGAGAACCATACATACGAATGAAATTATGAACATGAATGATAACAATGAAAGAGAACCATACATACCATTGAAGGAGCTTCTTAAACACTTCCTAATTCCAATCCATATGCATAGTCTTCTTTGGATGATATGTATGCATGACGAGAATAGATGGAACCCTTACACATAAATAAGTTTCGAAAGGAAGAATGGTCCAATATTGGAGCTTCTTATACATATTCAGAAACTAATCAATATGTATGGGTATGTATGGATTATATGCATGCAAGTGAATTATGATGATGGATTTTACTCACAAGCTCAAAGAAACATCCTCACTGGTTCAACGCAATACTGCGGAGCCTTCTCACACATAGAAGAAATAGAAGACATGTAAAAATACTTAAGAGACTGAGAGAGGTGACAAGAGACAAGTGACAAGTGACATGAATTAAAAGAATTTGAATTAAGTTACATGTAAAAGATCGTCGTGGTACGTCATGCTAAGTAGTCTACTGATCAAAGGTGGTTCCGACCCTCAAACCATGACAGTTCAACCGAATGTCACACGTAAGAAGGTGAGTTCCACTCCAGTGACCCTATGTCTGTCTAGGCTCGTAACGTCTAACTAAAGAAGTCTAAGACTCATTAAAATCAGCTCTAACTCACTCACACGCTCCACCGAGGGTGAGTCAAGATAGAGATGCTGGTTTCAAGAGCCTATCCTAAATTGGAGTTCTAACTTAAATTTGAAACTAGGTTCTATACTCATACTAGCTCACCTTGGATCCTCACTCGCTCAACCGAGGGTGATCGTCTCAAGGAAACCGTAAGCTAGCATGATCCCTATGGATGCCTAACAATGATGCTCTAGGAGTTTGGAGGGGGGTTTATATAGTTTTTTGAATGAATTTGGGCCCTTGGATCTAGAGAAATCAACTCTCAACTCTAGGATCACTACTTTCGATTACAACCATTTGATTAATCAAATCAATGGCTTTGAATTGTTCTTTCTATCAAATCTAGTGTAAAGGAGTGAAATTTAGGCGTCCTCATTCTCCACCATTGGATCTGGGGATGATCTGGACCGTCGGATCAGTGCTGACATCAATTCGGATAAGATAAGCCACTATTTTTGGAGAAACACTGCATTATTGATCTTTGATTGTAAAAAAAGTCTTCTTTTATGGAAAAAATTCGTGGATCCTCCTTCCTTTATTCTTTAGTGCATCTCCACCCTTGATATAGGAGCTCATCTTGACCGTACACCATGGTTCAATCATATTTTGACATGTGGCAGCCTTCAAGCCTTCAATTTGCTTATTCTAGAGAACTGCGGTGACCTTGAAAACTGGACTTTGTGCTCTTTGACCCTCCAAAAAGACTTTGATGAAGATGAAACTTTGTAGGACTATGTTTCCAAAGATCTCCTTCAGGAATATGCAGGAAAAACTCCCATCTGAATCTCCCTTGTACAAGTTTGACTACATTTGGAAGCTTGCAAGGTGGCATTAAGGTGTCTAGGAAGCTCTGATAGCCTTGAAAATTTGTACAAATATGTAGCCACATATGATCTTTATACATGCCAAACCATATGGCTAACATAATTTTCTATACAAGAATTTGTAGGGTCAAACTAGAAAAATTACATTTTTACAAAATGAACATAGCATATCAATGTGCTACAAAATCCATTTTTTGCTGAAATTTGGGCTATAGACTGCCTTTGACAATCTTTACAAGTATATGGATTTTCATCTAATTTGGTGACAATGAAATTTTTGCCCTAATTTCCCAACTTTGACCAGCTTTGACCAGCTTTGACCGCTACCATGGACTTTCTTGATTTCTTTGAAACTTTGTATGTGACCTTCCTTTGACATCCTTGATGCATCCTGGACTTCTCGGGGAATTCTGGCTACCTTCGCCAAATATGTTTTTTGTAGGCCTTCACAAGTGAGAGAGGAGAGCAAATCTCGACGACATTCGCCCCCACTAAACCTGCGATTCCTCCGGAAGCGCCACTCTAGCATCTGTGAAAAACAAAATGTTCCAGGCATCAAATTCTTTTATAGGCAACATAAGAAACATGGAAGGAAAATTGATTATATGCATGAATTATTAGGTAACGTGACATGAAGCAAAATTTGCATGAAAGAAAGAATTGAAACAGGCAACATGAATATGCATGAACAAATAGGCAACATATATGCAAATGAACAAGCAACATTGGCAACAAGAAAGAAAAAAAACAAGCATCAATATGAAGTGGAAGTGGATGTATTGAGTCGTTTTAAGCATCAGTTCCTCTCATCTTGAAGAAAATTTTGTACCTTTTTCATAAAGCAATCTACCTTAAATATGATTATAAACAAAGATTTAGGATTTTCAAGAGACATCTTTCATCTTTAGCTTATTTTAGATCAACTCCTTTCCTACATAAATATGAATATGCTCTTTCTCTAATAACATGCAAGGAAATCTAACTAAACTCCACTAATGCATAAATCTGCCTATATAGCCCGTGATTTATTCTACTATGCCTCTTTATCCTCCTTTGGCTTGCTCTTTTTTTTTTTTTTTTTCGATGATGATGATGATTCGGCAACTTTATGGTTACGATCACTTTTTTGGGGTGGAAGAAAGTGTAAACTTCTTGGTAACATGTAGCTTTTTTTTTTTTTTTTTTTGACGAGGAAAAATTAAACCCCGATACAAGGTACAACCATTTTTGATGACGGAGAACAGTCGTTTAAACTCCGATACAAGTGCTGTGAGATGGACTAAGGATGTAGAAACATGCAATAGCAGGAGCTAGGATTTCAACAATTATGCTTTCGATATAGGATACATATGCATGTTTATATATGAAAGTCATGTCACCAAAATAAACCTCCAAATCTACATGCCCTATCTTTCCACAATCCTAGATTATAATCAATTCCTTAGTAGATAAGTTACTACTTAAGATACAATTTTACACAAGTAGAGAAATCATCATTTGCCCTTTTTGACTCAAGTGATGTGGATATGCAATGCAATGCAAAGACTGAAAAAAAACATGCATGAAACAAGCATGGAAAAAAAAAAAAATAGAATGAACTTGAAAAAAAACAAAGCAACATGAACTTGAAAAATTAATGATATTTTTATATGTTTTTTTTTTATTTTTTTTATTTTTCCTTTTTTTTATTTATATTTTTATTTTTTATAGCATGGATACTCCTGTTTATGAATCGGCCTCATTGTTGTCATCTTCTTCAATGTGCTCCTCCAAAATGTACTCGTCATTATCACGTTTCTTGAATAGCTTTATCCTTTTACCTGCAATCAAAGTTTTTAGTGCAACACCATTTAATTCACAAAGAGCATACGTACCATTGTTGTTGACTTTTGATACAATGTATGGCCCAAACCACCGTTGAGTGAGCTTTTTGTGTGCATCATATTGAGAGTCAAATGTACTATCATAAATGAGCACCCAATCTCCTACTTCAATTGGATTAGGACGCAGTCGATGAGTTTTATCAAAATAATGCTTATTCTTCATTCTAGATTCTCTTAATTTTTCAACAACATCATCAAGTCTTACTTTACCTTGTTCTAACTGTTTAATGCGCAAACTCAAAAAGTCATCAGTAGACATGTTTTCAGACCAAGGCAAATTTGACCATGCAAAAATATGAGATTGAATTGGAAACAATGGTTTTTGACAGTACATAAGTTCAGCAGGCATATACCCAGTAGTACGCGTGCACGTCATTCTATCTGCCCAAAGTGCAAAAGGTAAGAATCTAGGCCATTGTTTGATGTCACTGTTACATGCTTTAGATATGGCTTTCACAATAGGTGGATGCCCTCTCTCTATTTTACCATTGGCCTCTGGATTATATGCAGTAGTAAGAGACAAATGAATACCGTGATGATCAAAGAACTCTTTAGCTTCTCTCGCATTTAATTCTCCACGATCGGCAACTACTTTCTCTATGTACCCAAAGCGACTTATGACATCTTCAAGCAAGAATTTGCAAACATTGTAAGTGGTCTTAGATCGTAGTGCACGTCCCTCTACATGATTAGTTAAGTCTTCTCTTGCAAGTACAATGTAACGCATTTTGTCGATACCTTTAGGCATAGTTACAAGATCTACTACCCACTTGTAGTGAATACAAGGTGGATAAGTAGGATGCAACGGATCTCTATGTTTGACTGATGAATGAAGTTGACAAGTAGAACATGTAGAAACATAGCTACTAATGTCAACATACATCCTAGGCCAATAATAGGTACTTCTAATTTTTTCATATGTTCCAAAAAATCCTTTATGACCTGCCCATAATGTCTCATGCATTTCCTTCATTACTTGCAATTGAAGACCTCGTTTTCCTAGGACTCGTTGTGGATTCTTAACCTTACCCTTAGCATGTCTCCAAAGATAACCATTACATAGGAAAAAGTTATAAGCTCGTTTCCTAATGTTACGGAATCTATTCGTAGTCCAGTTAGGTAATGGTTGTAGTGTACTAAGATACTTTCCTATGTCTCTCCATTCATTTTCGTACTCAGACTCATGAAATTGCTCATACTCATATATATGTGGAACATAGTCAATTAAGTTCACATTCTTTATTAGATCATTTTCAAGATCATCAAATCTAGCTCTCGATAACATATCAGCAACTGAATTTGACTTACCTGAAATATGAACTAACTCAGGATTTATGAACTTAATATATGAGATCCATCTAAGCATGGCTATATCAGGAGATGAAAAATTGGCTATCATTCCAATGAGAGGCAAACAATCAGTCTCAACTTTGACATTTGCACCAATGAAATATTCTTTGTCTGTTTTCAAAGCTGTTACCATACCCCATAGTTCTCTTTTGATCTGTGGATATTTTCGTTGTGTTTCATGTAGAATTTTGGCACCAAACCTAATTGCATATCTATTCCCTTCACTATCATCTTGACTTATGACCCAACCTATACCAATAGGACTAGTATCAACAGTCAATATAATAGGTTTGTTAGCAGAATAGTCTACACGCTTAAGGATGGGAGCTTCAAGCAATAATTTCTTCAATTTATGCATACCTTGAGTGTGTTTGTCAGTCCAAATAAATTTTTGTTTCTTCCTCAACAAGTCATAAAGACAATCAGCAACATGAGCAAAGTGAGGGATCCAAATAACATAAAAGATGCAAGCACCAAGAAATCTACGTACCTCACTCACGTTGTTACATGTTTCAGAAATCTTGCTAATGGCATCAACTTTTTGTGGGTATGGCTTTCGACCATAATGGCCACATAAATGTCCAACAATAAGTACCTCGTTGACACCAAAAACAGATTTCTCTATGGAAAATGTGAGACCTAACTCTTCAAATCGTTGAAATATTCTTTCACAATCAGAGATATGGTCAAGAACAAATTTACGACATCCCGATGAATCTAAAGTAATGTCCTTTACATGTTCCTCACTCCCTTTAATTGGAATATCATCAATGAATGGCATAGTTATATGAGGGATAAAGTCATGTAAGACCATATTCATAGCACTCATCATATGAGCCACAGAATTAGTCGCTCCTTGAGGTAAAGTACACATTCGCACTAAGCCTAAAGGAGTTTTCATTGTGGTTATGTCACGACTATCAATTGCTAATTGGAATTGGTCATATCCAGAATATAGATCACCCATTGAATAGATAGAATGTCCTGAAAATGATTCAGCAAACTCATCTACAATGGGTCCTGTTCCTACATTCCTTATGCTGACTTTATTGACGGGTTGGAGATCTTGAATAAAACGTAGTTTCCCATTCTTTTTAGGCACAGTGAACCATCTGTTTGAGTAAGGTGCAAAAGATGGCTCTTAAATTCTCATGTTTATCTTCTCCTTAAGTAGTTTCATTAGCTCAGGTAAGTGAGCCTTTGGAACAGGTATAGGACGAAGATTCCATGGAATATGTGGAATAGTAAAGATTATCATGGGTGCAACTAGCTTAGGATCTACACAACCAATCTCATGAGGATACATAGTAAAGGCTTTTCCATGGCTCCGTATAACTCTCTCAAATTTATCTCTCTCTGCTGGCAAAAGAAAGTCATCATCTCTACCAATTTTCACTTGTTTGATTGTCTCATCCGTGAATGTATGTCCTATGTTTTTCTTATCTCGAAGAATTGGATCATTTTTCACATCAATAATTTTTTCATTACTTCCTTGAGGTAACGGTTGAGCTATGGGTTTGATTTTTTTGTGTACAGTTTTGTACTTTGTTTCAACTAAGGCATCATGTGTTTGGTTAAATTTTGAGCACTTGTCAACATTGAGAGCATACTCTTGGATTAGAGCATACTCATCAAGGGAAGAAAGAAGAATAATATGGGAATTAGAATTTTGTTGAAGACATAACTCTAACTCCTCAAGAGTAGAGAAACAATGAGATGTTTCAATCACATGCTCAATGTTCTCATCATGTTCCATGATTTTGTTATTTTTATAATTTTTTTGGGTTTTTTGGATAAAAGACTTGGACAATTGACTCTTATGAAGAAAATCTAATCTAGAATGTGGAAAACAAAGTGACAAACTATTGTACATGTTGGTTGGATGCGAGATGTCAAACCAATATCCACTGTTGTCCCGCTCAACAATGGATTCTATCCAAAATTTTGATCATATGTAGCTCCAAACATGAATCGAGGTGCACAATCACTACAAGCATGCTCATGAACCTGAGTAACAATAGGTTTCTTTCTAATTGACAATCGATTCCTAGGATGATTCACTCCTACTGTCATGACTTGAAGTGATTGCATTCCATCCTTAGACTTAAATCTAGCATAGGTAGACCCATCATCCATGGCTTTAGTTTCCATACGACTCTCACAAATAAAGGGTTGACCTAAGAGAACTTCATAGGAGCAATTATCTTGAATAAAAAAGTGAAACTCTTCTGTGATTCCTCCTATGGATATGGGCACACTAGCACAAGCTCCATTTAGGGTACCTACACCATTATCTGCAGTTCTCATACGCCATCCACAATCTTTATCTATGGGCCATCGAAACTTATCATAGACTTCTCTTGAAATCACATTGATTTTAGAGCCGGAATCTACTAATGCATTTACAGTGATAGTGTTCTTATCATTTCCTATTTTAACATGCATCTCTGATGTACCTCTAGACCAAAATGTTCTTTTAAAGTGACTTTCAGGATTGTTTTCATGATTTTCATGGTCAGGTTGAATAGGTCCTAAGAAATTTTTATTAACATTTACTTCATCATCATCAAAGTCCTCTTCATCAGATTCATCAAAGTTTAAGGCTTCATTCATAGCTTGATCTTGATCTAGAGAATCTTGCATCTCAGTATCTAGATTAAGCGGAAACATCTTCCTTTTAATTAGGCCGATAAAGTTATCTTTAAAAACAGGCTTTGCAATAGAGAAAACTTGTTCTAAAGATATAGTCAATTGACTCTTAAGCAAAATGTCATCTAAAATCTCCATAGGATCTATTTTTCTCTCAATTTCTAAAATCAAGATGGCTTTAGGTTTTCTCTTTGGTTTCTTTTGTTTTTGCTCAAGGTCTTGTTTTTGTTCATGTTCTCGTGTTTGGTCTTCAGTTGGTTTTGATTGTTCTTGTTTATCTAAAGGCTTTGGTTCTGTTTTTCTTTGCTTTGTCTTCTTCCCTTTTTGTTTCTCCTCTTGTTTTTGTTCATTGGGTTCTGATTCTTGTTTTTTATCTTTGGATTGTGATGTTTCTCCTTGCTCTATGATTGTTTCTATTCCCTCTGAGGTTTGTTTTCGAGTCACTCTTCTTTCACTAGGCTCAGCTTCATCTCTTTTTCGTTTTTCTTCTACATTGGATATGTGAGAAATAAGAGATTGATCTTCTATCGGTGACTCCCAAGCCGTTATTCTCCTAATCTCATCTCGTGCTCTTACTAAAGCCTCTATGGAAAAATCACCTTCCTTTGTGGGTTTACTTGATTCTACTTGTTGTTCATCAAGAGCTTCTAGTTTCACTCCTCTAGTTCCTACGTCCATTATGGTTATATTTTCATAATGTTTTTTCATTCCTCCCTTACCATAATTTCCTTGCAAAGGTAGCCTAGATCGATAGTCACAGATTTTCTTGTCTATGTCTATTACTAGTCATTGCTCCTTAGCATCCTTCAATAGTTCGCAATCTCTCAAAAAGTGCTCTAACGAATCACACCAAGGACACCTACAAGGGCCACGCACAAAACCATTTGGATTTTGAGGATTTTGATTAACTTGTGGTGGGAAATTTTGAAATTGAGGATTTTGTTGATATGGTATTGCTTGAACAGGATAATTAGGATTTTGATAAGGCAATTGATGTATTTGAGGAGCTTGGGGAGCAACATGTGGTACTTGAGGTGCAAGAGGAGTTTCCATATTATACGGTTGATGATTGTGAAAATTTTGATTTTGAGGATTTTGAAAAGCTATTTGTGAAGCTTGAGGATACATGTTTTGATACATTTGAGGATTTTGCACATGAGGATGAGGATTTTGCATTGGAGGAACTTGATATGCTTGAGTAGGAGCTACTTGTGGATTTTGCTTGGTAGCTATAACATGTGGATTAGGCTCTTGAAAAGTCATTGGGTTCATTTGATTTTGGAAAGTTTTGGTGTAATTAGATTGTAAAGCATCTATAGTCTTGGCCAAATTGGATTGTGTAGCAATAAGACTTTCCATTTGCTTAGTGAGAATTTCCACTTGAGATTGTTCAACTACACTTTTATTTGGCTCTACTTTAAAACCTTGAGTAGGCTCCATCATTTGAGGAATAGGAGTAGAGTCAAAAAGCATAGCATGGGATTGTTCTCTAACTTGCTCCTTAGTTTGTGGAAGGCTAGCTTGAGGAAGACTAGTTTGCTCATAAAGCATGGATTGCCTTTGATGTCTATGGGCTACAGCCTCTACTACTTTACGCACTTTTTGCCAATTGTCAGTAAGACCATAACGCTTATCCAGCTCTTCTAATCGCCGTTCAACTTCCCTACGAGTTTCAGGATGAAGAAGTTTAAGAAAATTGATCACAAGATCAGGTTCCAAAGTTATCTTATCCTCATTAGGAAGTTGTTCATAGCGTCTAATATACTCATTTTGTAAGTGAGTAATAGAGCTACTAGGCTTTGGAGAATTGACCCATCGTAAGAATCCATCCCAATTATGTTGGCTATAATCTTCAAGATAGAATTCTTTGAGCATCTCCTTTCTAAAATCACTCCAAGGAAGACTATCATATTGAGTGACACGGTTTATGATAGAGCTATCAACAATTCGTTCAAAGAATGATATCAAAAGATCTTCGGGAAGACCAAAAATCATAGCTTGCTCTTCAAACAAATCTAAGTAGCTTGTTATGTTGATGCCATTGAATTTTCCCTTCTCTCTCAACATAGAAGAGACTATTCTTTGGCCTTGTTTCTCAACAATAAGGGATTTGAATCCTTCCTCCATCTTATGTGAATAAGCAAGTGATGCACGATGCTCTAGATCTCTCACAAATGCATTTACTTCACGACAAAGATGTGCACGATACTGTGAGAAATCCAGTGCAACACTCAAGACTGGTGATGATGATATGATAAGGATGAAAAATATGAAACAAAGGATATGGATCACAACCTCCCAACAAGATCAAAAGCAAATGCCACGAAGCGTTTCACGTCGGGTTCAAATGTGGAGGTGATCGCAATCCGGGTGGATCGGGTCCGGTCGTGGCACACACAGGGTGTATGAAGCTAATGAATGTTGGAAGGTTTAAGGACATGAAAGTGAAATTAATGTTGAGTATGGAGAAGACAGAGATGTTGAAATGATTATGGGAATAGGAATGTAGGAGTGCAAGTTAGATTTATGAACATGAATGATAAGAATGAAAGAGAACCATACATACGAATGAAATTTGGAAGGAAGAATGTTCCATTGAAGGAGCTTCTTAAACACTTCCTAATTCCAATCCATATGCATAGTCTTCTTTGGATGATATGTATGCATGACGAGAATAGATGGAACCCTTACACATAAACCAGTTTCGAAAGGAAGAATGGTCCAATATTGGAGCTTCTTATACACTTTCAGAAACTAATCAATATGTATGGGTATGTATGGATTATATGCATGCAAGTGAATTATGATGATAGAGTTTACTCACAAGCTCAAAGAAATATCCTCACTGGTTCAACGCAATACTGCGGAGCCTTCTCACACATAGAAGAAATAGAAGACATGTAAAAATACTTAAGAGACTGAGAGAGGAGACAAGAGACAAGTGACAAGTGACATGAATTAAAAGGATTTGAATTAAGTTACATGTAAAATATCGTCGTGGTACGTCATGCTAAGCAGTCTACTGATCAAAGGTGGTTCGGACCCTCAAACCATGACAGTTCAACCGAATGTCACACGTAAGAAGGTGAGTTCCACTCCAGTGACCCTATGTCTGTCTAGGCTCGTAACGTCTAACTAAAGAAGTCTAAGACTCATTAAAATCAGCTCTAACTCACTCACACGCTCCACCGAGGGTGAGTCAAGATAGAGATGCTGGTTTCAAGAGCCTATCCTAAATTGGAGTTCTAACTTAAATTTGAAACTAGGTTCTATACTCATACTAGCTCACCTTGGATCCTCACTCGCTCAACCGAGGGTGATCGTCTCAAGGAAACCGTAAGCTAGCATGAGCCCTATGGATGCCTAACAATGATGCTCTAGGAGTTTGGAGGGGGGTTTATATAGTTTTTTGAATGAATTTGGGCCCTTGGATATAGAGAAATCAACTCTCAACTCTAGGATCACTACTTTCGATTACAACCATTTGATTAATCAAATCAATGGCTTGGAATTGTTCTTTCTATCAAATCTAGTGTAAAGGAGTGAAATTTAGGCGCCCTCATTCTCCACCATTGGATCTGGGGATGATCTGGACCGTCGGATCAGTGCTGACATCAATTCGGATAAGATAAGCCACTATTTTTGGAGAAACACTGCATTATTGATCTTTGATTGTAAAAAAAGTCTTCTTTTATGGAAAAAATTCGTGGATCCTCCTTCCTTTATGCTTTAGTGCATCTCCACCCTTGATATAGGAGCTCATCTTGACCATACACCATGTTTCAATCATATTTTGACATGTGGCAACCCTTCAAGCCTTCAATTTTCTTATTCTAGAGAACTGCGGTGACCTTGAAAACTGGACTTTGTGCTCTTTGACCCTCCAAAAAGACTTTGATGAAGATGAAACTTTGTAGGACTATGTTTCCAAAGATCTCCTTCAGGAATATGCAGGAAAAACTCCCATCTGAATCTCCCTTGTACAAGTTTGACTACATTTGGAAGCTTGCAAGGTGGCATTAAGGTGTCTAGGAAGCTCTGATAGCCTTGAAAATTTGTACAAATATGTAGCCACATATGATCTTTATACATGCCAAACCATATGGCTAACATAATTTTCTATACAAGAATTTGTAGGGTCAAACTAGAAAAATTACATTTTTACAAAATGAACATAGCATATCAATGTGCTACAAAATCCATTTTTTGCTGAAATTTGGGCTATAGACTGCCTTTGACAATCTTTACAAGTATATGGATTTTCATCTAATTTGGTGACAATGAAATTTTTGCCCTAATTTCCCAACTTTGACCAGCTTTGACCAGCTTTGACCGCTACCATGGACTTTCTTGATTTCTTTGAAACTTTGTATGTGACCTTCCTTTGACATCCTTGATGCATCCTGGACTTCTCGGGGAATTCTGGCTACCTTCGCCAAATATGTTTTTTGTAGGCCTTCACAAGTGAGAGAGGAGAGCAAATCTGGACGACACCGGCCTAGTTAAAAATTAGGTTCCAGGGCCAATTCGAGGGCTTAAACGGAGCCTAAAAAATACGAAAATTGATATGTAGGTACTTCTAAGGCTCCTCAAGCTCAAGGACTCCTTGGCTTGCACAAAATGGAGCTACAAAAATATGAAATGGTATTTACAATGATTGTTAGTGATAAGAATCACTGTTATAAAGATGTTAACTTGGAAAAATTTGAAGGGCCTATCTGCCAGATTTGCGTCGACTGCTTTGTCTACTCAATCCTTCACCTCGCTCTGACTCTCTCCGCTGGCTTCCTTGTCTAGTCATTCCTTGGGTGCCCATACTGCTCTCAACAATAGGCCAAAGATCCAAATACTTTGCAATGGTCTAGTGTAGGTCTCTTACCCCACCATGCCTCATAAGGTGTCATACCCTGCAAGGCTTTACAAGGTAGCCTATTGACCAAATAAGTAGCTGTATTTACAGCCTCAGCCCACAAATAATTTGGGCAATTTTTCTCCTTCATCATGGATCTTGCAAAATCAACAAGAGTCCTATTCCTCCTTTCTGCTACACCATTTTGTTGAGGAGAGTACCTGCAAGTAACCTCTCTTTTTATATCTGCATTCCACAAGTAATCACTAAACTCATTAGAAAAATACTCTCCCCCTCCATCTGACCTTCGTCTTTTCAATTTATGTCCTGTAATTCTCTCTGCATACACATGATAATGTTTGAATGTATTGAATACTTCTGACTTTTGATCACATAGATAGTGATCCATCTGGTAGCATCATCAACATAAATCACATAATACCTTGAACCATTGATACTGAAATCCTTTGATGGTCCCCACACATCTGTGTGTACCAACTCAAGTTTCTCTGAATACATAAACCCATGCTTAGAATAGGGTTGCTTATGAGCCTTACCTAATTGACATGCCTCACATCTGTATGTCATATGTTGACCTGCAACATTAGGCAATCCAAGCACTGAACCATTATTAATCATGTCTTTAATACCTCTTTCATTGAAATGTCCAAGTCTCTTGTGCCAAAGATCTAACTCAGAGATCTTATGTCCTCCATAAGTGAACAAAGCATGACCAACATTACCTTGAATCTTAAATGTGAACAATCTTCCTTCTTTTTTTCCTGAAACAATTTGTTTATACCCATTGCTAGGGTCTTCCACAAACACTCCTTCATTAGTGAACCTTACTTCATAACCTTTTTCCACAATTTGTCCTACACTTATCAAATTCTTAGGAATTGTAGGAACATACAAGACCTTACTCAATAAGGTGCTACCATCCTTGGCCTTCACTGATCCAATTGACTTCACATTGTGCTTTGTGTTGTCACCTGTTTGAACAACATGATTAGATACCTTATTCTCCAAATCAGTCATCAAGGCTATATTACCACTCAGGTAATTGCTACACCTTGAGTCAATGTAGAAGACTCTTTGATCTTCACTCTGCCTGTCACAAGTTGCATTCATTATCAATGTTGAATCTTCCTTCTGATCTGAAGCATAATTGTAGTAGGTATTGTTATATTGTTGACTTTGGAAACCTCTACCTGCATTTCTTCCAAAGTAACCCCTACTACCTCTACCTCTGAAATTACCTCTTTGATTTCTGCCTCCTCTTCCTCTTGAATTATAGTTCTGATTGTATCCACCATTATTCTGAGTGTTATGCCAACAATCATTGGCTAAATGATTTGTCTTACCACAAATCCAGCAAGCTTTGGATCCATCTTTGTTACTCCTGCCTCTTCCTCTACCTTTGCCACCTACTCTTCCTCTTAGGAAGTTGTCTTGACTAGTTGTGCCTTCTTCTTCATTTGCTTGTTGCTTTCCTTTGTTAGTTTTCTTCTTGTCTTTAGAGTACATTGCATGTCCTGCAATCTTGTCAACATCTCCTTTGATATCATTCTCAAAGGTTAGCATATGTCCTAACAATTGATTCAAATCAGGAGTGAAATGATCCAAAGAAAGTTCCGTGAACAAAATAAAAGGTTTCCACTTCTCATCACCTCTTAGTCCTGTAAGAATTTTCCTTACCAATTTATCTTCTTCAATGTCTTCATCCACTGCTCCTAATGCATCTGCAATGTCCTTCATCTTTGTCACATAATCAGATATTGATTGTGAAGCCTTCTTCTTGAAAGTGGTAAACTCTGCCCATAGGGATGCCTTCCTTGACTTTGTAGTGTTTTGGAAATGCTCCTCCAAAGCATTCCATATCTCACTTGCACTTTCAAGACCTCTAATGTGAGGTAGCAAGTAGTCATTGACTGCCATATAAATTATGCTCCTAGCTTGAGCATCTCTTTTCATCCAATTCTTCAAATTTGATAATTCTTCCCTAGTTGGAACACTAGGATCTCTGAATTGTGGCTTTTCTTCTTCTCCTGTAATGTAAGCTATCAAATCTTTGCTCATTAGATGAGCTTCCATCCTCATTGACCATGCATGATAGTTCTCTCTATCCAATTTCTCTATCTGAAGAGAATCTCCCATCTTCCTTCACCTGTATTAACAGATCTTTAAGCTTTATGAGAAATAAATGTACCTTGACTTCGATATTACTCCTTCTGATCCTTTTGACAACTTCAATGTGTCTTCCTTCAAGCTTTCTTCAATCTTTGTCCTTTTGATCCTTCAAGATGTAAAGTTTGTATTTCTGCAGTAGTCGGAGTCTCCCTTTCCTTGATTCTGATGCTTCCTGCTCTGATACCACTGATGGAGAGTGTTAATCTCCAAAAGAACAAGTTGACCTTGAATTTAGACCACCTCTATATCAAGAACAACTTCAGACTCCACCAAATTTAGAGAACATTCACCAACTTATCAGAAAATTAACTATTTTGAAAAACTCAACTTCTCAGAAAAGTCTGTTGCAGATTAATCTCTGATTGACTAACCATTTGTGTAAAGTTTTTTATAAAACTTTGTAGGTTGCTTCGCCTTAAGATTGCGCACCTTTTGCAACTTGAATCTTGTCAAATGACTGAGTATACTTCGAGAAATAACTCAAACACTTTACCTATGTGTAAAACTACTTCTCTGCAGTAGCGACTTTGACACCTGTAACTTCTTAGCTTTGGTTCTCCCAATGTCGAACCCGTTTTATCAAATCCTTTTGGATGTAGATAGCTTATCTCTCAACTTAGATTTTGAGCTATCATATGTGTAAAAATTTACACTGTGAACTGAGCACTACTCATTTCATTGAACTCGAAATCTGCGCCTGTTTCAGGAGACTGTGAACATTCTTTACATATGAATGTTCCTACACACAACTCTCTTAACCTGATTACAATTGGAAGCTGAAATTTTGTACAGAGGTTGATCAACTCTACACTTAGACTTGTACAAAAGCATTCCACAGAATCTTTACCACAGAAGGAGAAGACACGAAAACTTTGGGTGCAACTTTTTCTTCTATTCCTCAGAAGATTACAACTGAGTTATGAGAGAGTTTTCTTCTCATTCCTATGAACTCTAATGAGTCTTAAAACTTAAAAATGCACTAATCTCATACTCTCCTATTGTCTCCTCTATTGCCGAGACATTTTTCCAAAGTATTTATAGGCAAATATGTACAAGCTTATAACTAGACAAAAGTATAAGTGATCTATGTCTTCACTAATGTACATATGTGTACATATCATTCATCCTGTGAATGTAACCACCTTCTTTGCTTCAAGACTTGATCTTATCTCCATCTTTTTGTCTTCCAAACTTCAATTGGTGATTGGTCTACACCAACAATGTAAAATGGGCACCCTCTGTTCTGATCGACGGGGGAAATATATGTCTTCTAAATTTAATGCATTTCTGGCTGAATGTGGGATAAAACACTAGTGTAGAGTGCTATATACACCTCAATAGAATGGAGTTGCTGAACGAAAGAATAGGTCACTCATGGAGATGGCAAGGTGTATGGTCAAAAGTCAGGCTTTACCACATAGTTGCTAGCTTGAGGCTATCATGTGTGTAGTATATGTACTGAACAAGTGTCCCACTAAAGCACTGCATTCTATCACTCCATATGAGGCTTGGCATGATCGCAAGCCATTTGTTGCTCATCTGCGTATTTTTGGTTGTTTGGCATATGCATTAGTGCCTGAAAAAATTCTTAGAAAATTGGTTGATAAAGCAGTAAAATGTATTTTTGTTGGGTATTTTTGAAAGTAAAGGCTATCGTCTGTATCATCCACATACTAAACGCTTTCTGGTTAGCCACGATGTTGTTTTTGTGGAAGATGCTATTTAGCCATTGCTTTCATGTACTAACGAGACATCTGTTAGCTCAAAAGACATGTATGATACTTTGCTACCTCTTTTTATAGGTGGACAGTCTAGTGTTGGTCCTAATGAGGTAACTTCTTAGCCTTTGCAGGTTTCATGTGATGATGCACATAATTCCATTTCTGATGTAGATGTACATGATGCACTTATTGATGAGAGAGCTGATATTGAGCAGGCAAGAACTATGCCAAAATGGTTGGTGTACACCTTGCATGACAACAAATTAGATGCACTTGTGTCATATCGTACTCGTTCAGGCTCTCATAGTGCCTCTTTTTCATCACATTTCTATGTTATGGCTGCATCTAGTCTCTGTGATGAGAATGAGCCTGTTTTGTTTGATGAAGCACAAAATTCAGAAAATTGGATGGCTACTATGCAATCTGAATATGATGCTATAATGAAGAATGGTACTTGGTCTTTATGTGACTTTCCTCCTAGCAAGAAGGCCATTGGCACTAAGTGGGTATACAAGCTGAAGCGTAAACCACATAGTACAGTTGACAGGTATAAGGCTAGGCTTGTTGCAAAGGGTTATGCACAGGAAAGAGGCATTGATTTTGATGAGAGCTTTGCACCTACATGTCGTATGACTACTGTTGGGAGCATCTATGCACTTGCAGCTCATCATGGTTGGAATATACATCAGCTGGACATTAAAACAGAATTTCTGAATGGTGACTTGCATGAAGAAGTGTATGTTTTTCAGCCCCATGGCTTTGTGCAGAAAGGCATGAAAGCAAGGTGTGCAGGTTAAAGAAGGCATTATATGGTTTAAAGCAAGCACCACGTGCTTGGTATGAGAAGATACATGCCTATATGATTATAGATTGTTTTGAGAACAGTCCAACTGAAAGCACCTTATATGTTAAGCGTGCTAATGATGTGCTTCTAATCATTGTTGTCTGATTTGGGGCATTTGCATCCTTATTTGGGCATTCAATTTATGCAAGTTGATGGTGGAATGGATTTGTGTCAAATGAAATATATTGACACGCTATTGCAACATTTTGGCCTTGAAGATTGTAAGCCTATTGCCACTCCTATGGAGACAGGTTTTTTATTGAGTCTTCATGATGCTAGAGATGCATTTGATGTTGTTCTCTATCAGCAGGCTGTTGGATGCTTGATTTACTTATGCATTAATCAACCAGATATTCAGTTTGTTGTCTCACAGATGAGCAGATTTATGCATTGCCCAGGAGTCAAGCATTGGCAGGCAGTTAAGCACATCTTTCGCTATCGGAGTGGTACTCGGCTACTTGGGTTGTTTTATCCCAAGGGGGATCACTACCGTCAGATTTGCATGCTTTTTTTGACTCTGATTGGGCTGGTTTCTATGACACTTGTGTGTCCACTAGTGGCTTTTGCTTCATGCTTGGTAGCTCATGTATATCTTGGTTGAGCAAGAAGCAACCTACTATGGCCACTTCCAGTTGTGAAGTTGAGTATAGGGCAACTTTCACAGCGACTGTTGAGTGTGTGTGGCTCAGATGCCTTATGGCTGATTTGGGTGTTGGTCAGACTTCTACCACCACCATCTTCACTGACAGTCAGAGCCCATTGGCATTTGCGATGAACCCTATGTTCCATGCTCGCACTAAGCACATTGAGGTGCATTATCACTATGTGAGAGAGAGGTTCTCTACTGGGGAGATCAGCTTGCCATATGTGCCCATGCATGAGAACATTGTAGACCTTTTCAGGAAGGCTCTACCTAGGGAGAAGTTTGAAGCTTTCCACAAAGCTTTGGGCTTAATTCCTTTTGTGGAGTGATTTCCACATAGCTTGGCACTTCCTTATACATGAGTTCCAGCTCCTTGTTCACCGCATCACTCCCAGGGGGGATTTGTTGATATATTTAGGTAGTGATTTGTGTGAACACACTAGGACTGCCGAGGCACTTTTTTTCCCTCTTTAGGAGGTTTTTTTCCCCGGCTTGAATATACGCCTATTGCCCTAATGGGCTACTTATCTTTGTACATTCTCTAGTAGTACATTTAGTATTCTGTGTTGTGCTCCAGGCTTCTTCTTCTTCCATGTGTTGTTCGTGTGCTTCCGCAGACGTCTAACTCCAACACTTTTTATGCTCGCTTTGATGACTTGCACTCAGGGGATGAGCAATGATCTTAAAGCTTTTTGTTGCTTCAAGAAGTTTAGCTTCGTGAAGCCAAGACCCATGATCACTTCTTGCGTACTCCTAGTTTTGAAGTGGGACAATTAGTCTTGTTTTATAATTCTAATTCTTGTAGAGCCATAAGAAAATTCAAGTTCTAGTGGTTTCGCCCATACCGGATTTTGGCACAATTAGGCCCGCTACATTCAGGTTGGAAACTCTCACTAGAGAGGTGATCCCCAATCTCGTGAATGGATCCAAGTTATATGCCTTTTGTTGCCCTCACACATCTTCATGACTTGTCATGTTTATAGGGCATTCCTTCTAGATGTTGTATTTTCCATTAGTAATGGTAGTTGCATTTTCTCTCGCTATTCCATTTTCGGCCGCTATTTTGGTTTTCACCATATTACCAATACCTATGTTTTGGCTCATTTTGTATTGACCCATTGACCATAATTGAGTTCGTAATTTTTTCTAGAATCTAATTTTAAAACCCAATGCACTCGTTTTAGTGTATCATCATGTTGGTGGCCCGATCATGGTGTCGACCCTCCACTTTCCATGTTCATGGTTTTGCCATGCATTGGATGGCTGCATGGTAGTCAGATCCTTTGTGTGTTTGTTACCTTGATTGGTTGCATGTTGATCGTTTCTCCTTATCTATTTAAGCGATGGATTTTTCTTCGTCTCCTTTACTGTGTCTTTGTGTAAGTGATCTCTTTGTTCTTTATGTTCTATGCACATGTATTCACAGCAGCCATCAAAACCTTGTCCCATATCACTATGTTTAGTGAGGGCATCTCCCTTGAGCTCGCTGAGTACTTCTCAATATGTGGCTTGCTCCATTTCACTTAGTTTCCATGGCACACTCTGCGGCACACCCCCTACCTATGACTATTGCTCGGGCGATCGCCAATTGCTCCATCTCCGAAACTACATGGGCGGCTTTGAGTCATTCTTTATGGCTCACATCACGGTTGATACACTCATCTCCCAACTCAACGTGTCTAATGAAGGCTAGCATGAGGTCACCCAATTACCATTAGAGACCATGAATCTGTTGTTCCCCTGCAAATCATCCAATCAATATGCTATCATGTGCTGACCCTCTCCATAGTGCCATGCCCTCCAGTTCCTAGTTACCACCATAAATTTACAAAAATGTAATTATGGTATCTCCCATCCTATGTACTCCGTCATTGATTTGGATGCCCATGAGCCAATCAATTGGGCTATGTTTTACTTTTTTCACATTCAAAAAGAGTGCCAAGCAGATCCCTAGACCAAACTCTCCTTTCGAAGGCACCTCCCGCAATTGGGGAGCGAAGGAAGTTCTGAGGAAGGGAGAGCGGTGCGGGGTTGGATTAGGCACCGCTGGGTGCATTGTTCCCCCTTGTCCAACGAGTAGTGTCTGCATGCTAGGCCTCTCGCCCGTGCTATGGTGGTCGAATCATACGTCGTAGGCCTGCACCCTGGGAAGAGAAAGATAAGGGAAAGCTCCTATGTGGGAACGTAATTGTTGCGGATGATACATCAAAATACAGTGCAGAATTAAACAACAATTCTCAATGATAGAATGAAAATATAGATGATGTCGTCTAATAAATTCCAATGATACAATGATTTCCGCTATATTACTGATCCGTGATACAATATGTTGCTACATTGCAGATCAGGTAACACAGTATAGACTTTCCGCTAGAGTGCAAGACAACACTCACGAGCTCCACCTTTGGTCTTTGCAGTCAGATCTTTTCTTTTCTTCGCTCTTCGGCCAATGCTTTACTTCAAATCTTCTTAGCAATAACTTTTCTTCTCTTTACTTCAAAAATCTGTGCATTGAAGTTGATTGTTTCATCCAAAGATAGCAAGTTTTTTGAGCTCGTCAATGTGCAAACCTATCCCTTTTGTATCGAGTCTTTCTCCTTGATGCTCCAAAGTACATAGTTGAGTTTATTGCACCAATAACATGCATATAAGGTCTATTCGAGTCTCTGTAATCTCAAGGGTTGGTCTTGTGCTTGTTGACTAGACCAATCTTTGTCACTTTGGAACTCACTTTTCTACCTCCTTCAAGATTATCCAAGATCTCGTATTGGTATCACAGCTAGATCAAGATGGGTGATGGATTTCCCTCAACGATTGAGAAGCTTGATAGACACAACTATGCAGCTTGAAAAATTAGAATGGAGGCCTATTTGCAAGGTAGAAATCTTTATGGACGACCTACACAAAAGGACATAGATAAGCTCACACTTTGTTGTGCAACGGATGCTCAAGCAAGGTCATACATACCAAACTCTATCTATGATTTTCTATTACCACATATCAGAGGATACAAGACATCTCAAGAGACTTGGCATGCCCTAGAGACTTTCTTTATTTCTAGTACCAAAGCAAGAAAGAATCATCTTTGGAATGAATTCAACCAAACAAAGAATACACCTAAACAAAATATCATCGAATTTGTTACCAAGTTCAAGGAAGTTGGAGATCAATAAGCATCCGTTGGAGAGCTGATTGAAGAAGTGGACATCATGAGGTAGATTCTAAATGCAATTAGAAGTGATAAGCAATGACAATCGTTCACCATGGCTTATGTTCTCATCATGGATGCACAAAATCCAGATTTTGAGATCTTGCTTGGAAAACTCTTCAATTAAGAGGCCAACAATAGCATAAAGTGTTGGAAGAGATGGTGGATAGTCTTTAGAGATGAAGTGGTGTGGCTCAAATATGCTTCTCACTTGCCAAGAATAATTGTTTGAGACTGTAGCGGGACTCCTTAGCTAGCTAATGATCATAAATAACCATATATGATGTTTGGAACATGATCCACGAATCAATGGATCAAAACAAATAGGTAGGAAGTTGATCCAAGACCAAAAACGTGCTATTCTTGGTTGTATACCTTCTCAATAGTTTGAACAGTTCTTTGAGCACAATAGCAGTTAGCTTAATTCCTTTTGGTGATGTATAATTAGATTAAATAGCTACCAATCATGAGTGATTTCATAAAGAATAATGAGCTACACATTGAGTAAGATGTTTGACAAATCATAAGACATCCCCGACATTTTCGGGGTGTATCAGTCAATAGACTAGAGAGTAATGATGTGCTAATATCTCAAGTTTTTGATAAGCAATGATATTGAGATTTTGTATCAATATAGTAGAAAATATACAGAATATATCATGCTTTAAATCACTACGAATGATCAATCATACACTGAGAATAAGCTTTGAGAGTGTAAAGAGTGTAACCCCAAATCTTCATAGAGTTGCTTGAGCCACATAGCCTCTTGTGTTGCATTTGCTAGCCCTTTGTATTTGGCTTTTGTAGATGATAAGGCCAAAGTTGGTTGCTTTTTAAATTGCCATGATATAAGCTTTGAAGCTTCAAAAGGTACATACCCTGAGGTGCTCCTCCTATCATCCTTGGAGCCAGCTCAATCTAGATTAGAATACATCTTTATGTCCAAGTCAGAAGTGAAAGGATAAAATAGTCATTCATTCATGGGACACGTAAGATACTTTAGCACCCTCTTGCGATCTTCCATGTGAGGATTTCTTGGTGCATGCATAAACTGGCTTAATGTACTTACTTCATAAGAAATGTCTACTCTTCTTAGGATAGCATAGTTGAGACTCCCTACAAGTTTTTCATAACTTGTAACATCCTCAAGGAGTTCTCCTTCATGAGAACTAAGCTTATGGTTGAGTTCCATGGGAGTAGCTGCAATTTCGGTGTTCTCCATCTTAACTTTTACCAGCATATCATGAATATACTTTCTCTGAGTAATAAATATACGAGAATCTGTATACAGAGGCTCTAAGCTAAGAAAGTATGTTAACAAACCAAGATCACTGATTTTAAAAACAACCCGAGATCATTGATTTTAAATTCTTCCATTAGTTGAGCCTTAACCTGCTTGATGTCCTTAGCATCATTCCCTTTAATTATGTCATCAACATAGACAGATAAGTAGATAACTTTTGAGTTGGTCTTCTTTATAAATAAAGAAAAATTTACCTTGCCAGCCACAAAACCTTGATCTTGCAAATAAGTAACAAGCCTATGGTTCTAATCTCTAGCAGCTTGCTTTAGGCCATAAAGTGCCTTCCTTAGCTTGCATAGATAAACCGATTTATCTTTATCTTCATTTCTTGGTGGTTGTGCCATATGCACTTCTTCTACGATCCATCCATTTAAGAATGCATTTTTGACATCTAACTTATATAGATTCCAATTCTTGGAAGCAGCAACACTTATGAGAACCCTAATTGTTGGCATCTTTGCCACATGTGAAAAGGTTTCTTCATAGTCCACTCCATGGGTTTGAGCAAACCCCTTTGCCACTAAACTTGCCTTGTACCTATTTATACAACCATTTGAATTCTTTTTTCTGTTATATATCCACTTGGATCCTATTTCCTTCATGCTTCAATTCTTGGGAGCCTAGTCCCCAGTATGGTTTTCCTGAAGTGCTTCTACTTCTTCATGCATGGCGACTCTCCATTCTTTCCTCTTACTAGCCTCTTCAAATGAAGAAGGTTCTTCTATCATAGAGTCTTTATTGATATACAAAGAATTCTTGGTGACTAATGATGTATCATAGCCATACCTTATGGGCTTTCTACTCTCCCTTTGAAGTCTCTTGAGTGCTTGATTGGAGAACTCTAGAATGTCTTCCAATTGCTTGAGCTTGGTCTTTCCTCTTGACTTCCATGCCCTGAAATCAATTTGCTCTTCATCCTCTGAATTGATATCTTCTGGTAGTTGTTGATCTTCTTGAGTGAGAGTTGGAGAATCATTTTCCAAATCATAAGGAAACTTGATCTTCCTGCAATCATCTTCAAACCATGAATTATTTTCATCAAATACTACATTCCTACTAAATCCTTTGTTAGTGGGATTGTATAGCCTATAACTCTTTTGGTTTTGGTCATATCCAATGAATATACACTTTTTAGATTTAGGATCAAGCTTCTCTCTAATCTATGAGGAGATTTGTGCATAAGCAATGCACCCAAAGACTAGCACCAGTCTATCCACCTGTAAAAAGAGGCAGCAAAGTATCATACATGTCTTTGGAGCTAACTGATATCTCCTTGGTAAATGAAAGTAGTGGTTGAATAGCATCTTCCACAAAAGCAACATCATAGCTAACCAAAATGCATTTTGTTTGTGGATGATACAAATGATAGCCTTTGCTTTCATAACTATACCTAAAAGAAATGCATCTCACTACTTTATCATCTGATTTCCTATGTTGTTGTTCAGGCACTAATGCATATGCCAAACAACCAAAAACATGTAGGTGAGCAATAGATGTCTTACAACTGTGCCAAGCCTCATATGGAGGCATAGACTACAATTCTTTAGTGGGATACTTGTTAAGCGCATATGTTGCACACATAATAGCCTCAAGCCGAAAACTATGTGGTAAAGCCTGAATCTTGATCATACACCTTACCATCTCCATAACTAACTTGTTCTTCCATTTAGAAACTCCATTCCATTGAGGTGTATATGGCACTGTACAGTGATGTTTTATCCCACATTTAGCCAAAAATGCATTAAAGTCAAAAGACATATATTCCCCCCTCGATCAAAACGAGGGGTGCCCATTTTACATGTTGACAGATTTGTAGCCCAAATCGAAAACTTTTTGAAGCACATAAACACTTCGGGATTTTCTTTCAGTGGATATACCCATCCATGCTTGAGAAAATAATTAATAAAAGTCACAAAGTAAAGATAGTTTTCAAAAGAGGGTGTCTGCATAGGACCAGAGCCACCACTGTGAATAAGCTGCAATTTTTTAGGAGCTCCAACTGAACCATCTTTTGATAAGGAGAAAGCTTACATTTTTACCAAAATATAGCCTTCATAGACATGTTTTACTAGGTGCCTCAAGTTTGGGCGAAGAGGACACCATTTTAGATTTCTGCAGGTGCAACAAACTAGCAAAATTTTGATAAAGAAAGCATGCATGCCAAAGCTTTGCATCTGACATAGCCTGAGAATCATGTACTGCACATGCCGAATCATTCATAAAGTTTTCATAGTCTATCATCTTATACTGCCCACAACATAAAATGCCAAAAGCAAATCACGTCGTAATTTGACAGATCATGAACTATACATTTGTCATCAATAAATTTTACAACCAAAGCCAGTCTTGGCTAAAGCTAAAATTGATAATAGATTATTCTTGATCCCTGGCACAAATAAAGCATCTAACAATATAAAAGAACTACCATCAATAGTAGTGAGAATGCTCTTACCAACTCACATGCACTACAAAGAATACGGGCACATAGCGATGTCGGGAAGAAGGAGGTCAAGCGAACGGGAAGAATAGGCACGGGGGTTGGATCAGGCCCCCTCTAGTGTGCACCGTTCCCGTTGTCCGGCGAGCGGCGTCTGCGCCTTGGACGCCTCGCCCTCTCACTCTGTGGTGTGTGGTGATCCTCGTAAGGCCCCTACCCTCGAGGAAGAGAACGTGCGTATGTACACGTGAGACCATAGGCATAGAGAGTGCAAAAATCCAAGTATACAACACTAAGGCACGGAAGTCAAATGCAGCTATGCTGAAGTCATCCAATAAATTCTGAATGATACAAATACTCTTGCTATAGTGTGGGTCGATGATACAGCAAATCACTACAGTGCGATAGGGTGAAATAATAAGCCGTCGCTATAGTGCGGATCGGCCGGATATAAGATAGGCCTCTTGCTACAGTGCAAAAAGGCGCCCAGGATCTTCGTCTTTGGTCTTTGTGGATGGATCCTTCACTTTTCTTCGGTCCAAGCTTTTCTCCAAAACTTCTCGACAAGCTTTTCTTTTCTTTACTTCAATAGTCCATACAAAGTCAAATACCTGGAGAATATATGCACCAAGAAGATCCACAAGGAGTATTAGAAATCAATAATCCATTGAAACTTTTGATAAAACACACTTGCTATGAAAACTATGCTTTTTTTTATTTATTTCTTTTATCTTGATTTGATTTTCTTTTTCTTTATGTTGTTTTCTTTTAATAATAACTCATTAAATCTCTCTCTTTAACCTTTTCGTTTAAAACAATGGTAGCAAAGACGTCAAACTTATGATCATAATGTCTTTCCAAAAAAAAACAATCCATATTTTTTTTTAATATCTTTTCCAGTATCTGCTCTTTTATGCATCATCTGCAGTTCGCTCCTCCTCATCAAGGACTCGGATGACCACATCATCAATCTCTTCATAAAAATTTTGTTTTCACACAAAATTTGAACCACCACCTCCTAATGTTTTGTTTTTGTTTCTTGTAAGCAAGGATTGCATAGGGAGCAGTTTCTAGAGCTCACAAGGATTTCTTGTGAGCTCTAGAAATTTTTGCTCCTCTATCATGGAATATGGAGTGACTAGAGGACTGTCTCCCATCGTGTTTTGTAACGGAAGAACTAAAATAACTAGCATGTGATAAAAAAGGTAATATAGAGAAATGATAGTGTACAAAAAAACCTAGCAAAAAAAATAAACAAAAATTAGTTTGTACAAGTGTTTGATTCAAAAATCCTCTAGTTTAGCATCCTCTTGGGGATCGGATGCACCGAGAATATCTATTTCTATATTGATGACATCTAAATTGCTTTCTATGCTCGTTTCTTCCTGATCATCGTCCATTGCTTCGTCTTCTGGAACAATGACCTCTAAAAGAAATGCATTTCACTGCTTTATCATCTGATTTCCTATGTTGTTGTTCAGGCACTAATGCATATGCCAAACAACCAAAAACATGTAGGTGAGCAACAGATGTCTTACAACTGTGCCAAGCCTCATATGGAGGCATAGACTACAATTCTTTAGTGCGATACTTGTTAAGCACATATGTTGCACACATAATAGCCTCCAGCCGAAAACTATGTGGTAAAGCCTGAATCTTGATCATACACCTTACCATCTCCATAACTGACTTGTTCTTCCATTTAGAAACTCCATTCCATTGAGGTGTATATGGCACTGTACAGTGATGTTTTATCCCACATTTAGCCAAAAATGCATTAAAGTCAAAAGACATATATTCCCCCCCTCTATCAAAATGAGGGGTGCCCATTTTACATGTTGACAGATTTGTAGTCCAAATCGAAAACTTTTTGAAGCACATAAACACTTCGGGATTTTCTTTCAGTGGATATACCCATCCATGCTTGGAAAAAATAATCAATAAAAGTCACAAAGTAAAGATAGTTTTTAAAAGAGGGTGTCTGCATAGGACTAGAGCCACCACTGTGAATAAGCTGCAATTTTTTAGTAGCTCCAACTGAACCATCTTTTGATAAGGAGAAACACTACATTTTTACCAAACTATAGCCTTAATAGACATGTTTTACTAGGTGCATCAAGTTTGGGCGAAGAGGACACCATTTTAGATTTCTGCAGGTGCAGCAAACTAGCAAAATTTTGATAAAGAAAGCATGCATGCCAAAGCTTTGCATCTGACATAGCCTGAGAATCATGTACTGCACATGTCGAATCATTCATAAAGTTTTCATAGTCTATCATCTTATACCGCCCACAACATAAAATGCCAAAAGCAATAATCACGTTGTAATTTGACAGATCATGAACTATACATTTCTCATCAATAAATTTTACAATCAAGCCAATCTTGGCTAAAGCTAAAATTGATAATAGATTATTCTTGATCCCTGGCACAAATAAAGCATCTAACAATATAAAAGAACTACCATCAATAGTAGTGAGAATGCTCTTACCAACTCACATGCACTACAAAGAATACGGGCACATAGCGATGTCGGGAAGAAGGAGGTCAAGCGAACGGGAAGAATAGGCGCGGGGGTTGGATCAGGCCCCCTCTAGTGTGCACCATTCCCGTTGTCCGACGAGCGGCGTCTGCGCCTTGGACGCCTCGCCCTCTCACTCTCTGGTGTGTGGTGATCCTCGTAAGGCCCCTACCCTCGAGGAAGAGAACGTGCGTACGTACACGTGAGACCATAGGCATAGAGAGTGCAAAAATCCAAGTATACAACACTAAGGCACGGAAGTCAAATGCAGCTATGCTGAAGTCATCCAATAAATTCTGAATGATACAAAGACTCATGCTATAGTGTGGGTCGATGATACAGCAAATCACTATAGTGCGATAGGGTGAAATAATAAGCCGTCGCTATAGTGCGGATCGGCCGGATATAAGATAGGCCTCTTGCTACAGTGCAAAAAGGCGCCCAGGATCTTCGTCTTTGGTCTTTGTGGATGGATCCTTCCTTCACTTTTCTTCGGTCCAAGCTTTTCTCCAAAACTTCTCGGCAAGCTTTTCTTTTCTTTACTTCAATAGTCCATACAAAGTCAAATACCTGGAGAATATATGCACCAAGAAGATCCACAAGGAGTATTAGAAATCAATAATCCATTGAAACTTGTGATAAAACACACTTGCTATGAAAAATATGCTTTTTTCTATTTATTTCTTTTATCTTGATTTGATTTTCTTTTTCTTTATGTTGTTTTCTTTTAATAATAACTCATTAAATCTCTCTCTTTAACCTTTTCGTTTAAAACAATGGTAGCAAAGACGTCAAACTTATGATCATAATGTCTTTCCAAAAAAAACAATCCATATAATAGGGGTTTACGGTTGTGCTTATCAAGGAAGCATTTTTTTTAATATCTTTTCCAGTATCTGCTCTTTTATGCATCGTCTACAGTTCGCTCCTCCTCATCAAGGACTCGGATGACCACATCATCAATCTCTTCATAAAAATTTTGTTTTCACACAAAATTTGAACCACCACCTCCTAATGTTTTGTTTTTGTTTCTTGTAAGCAAGGATTGCATAGGGAGCAGTTTCTAGAGCTCACAAGGATTTCTTGTGAGCTCTAGAAACTGCTCCTCTATCATGGAATATGGAGTGACTAGAGGACTGTCTCCCATCGTGTTTCGTAACGGAAGAACTCAAATAACTGGCATGTGATAAAAAAGGTAATATAGAGAAATGATAGTGTACAAAAATACTAGCAAAAAAAATAAACAAAAATTAGTTCGTACGAGTGTTTGATTCAAAAATCCTCTAGTTTAGCATCCTCTTGGGGATCGGATGCACTGAGAATATCTATTCCTATATTGATGACATCTAAATTGCTTTCTATGCTCGTTTCTTCCTCATCATCGTCCATTGCTTCGTCTTCTAGAACAATGACCTCTAAAAGAAATGCATTTCACTGCTTTATCATCTGATTTCCTATGTTGTTGTTCAGGCACTAATACATATGCCAAACAACCAAAAACATGTAGGTGAGCAACAGATGTCTTACAACTGTGCCAAGCCTCATATGGAGGCATAGACTACAATTCTTTAGTGGGATACTTGTTAAGCACATATGTTGCATACATAGTAGCCTCAAGCCGAAAACTATGTGGTAAAGCCTGAATCTTGATCATACACCTTACCATCTCCATAAGTGACTTGTTCTTCCATTTATAAACTCCATTCCATTGAGGTGTATATGGCACTGTACAGTGATGTTTTATCCCACATTTAGCCAAAAATGCATTAAAGTCAAAAGACATATATTCCCCCCCTCGATCAAAATGAGGGGTGCCCATTTTACATGTTGACAGATTTGTAGCCCAAATCGAAAACTTTTTGAAGCACATAAACACTTCGGGATTTTCTTTCAGTGGATATACCCATCCATGCTTGGAAAAAATAATCAATAAAAGTCACAAAGTAAAGATAGTTTTCAAAAGAGGGTGTCTGCATAGGACTAGAGCCACCACTGTGAATAAGCTGCAATTTTTCAGTAGCTCCAACTGAACCATCTTTTGATAAGGAGAAACACTACATTTTTACCAAACTATAGCCTTCATAGACATGTTTTACTAGGTGCATCAAGTTTGGGCGAAGAGGACACCATTTTAGATTTCTGCAGGTGCAGCAAACTAGCAAAATTTTGATAAAGAAAGCATGCATGCCAAAGCTTTGCATCTGACATAGCCTGAGAATCATGTACTGCACATGCCGAATCATTCATAAAGTTTTTTTGTACAAGTGTTTGATTCAAGAATCCTCTAGTTTAGCATCCTCTTGGGGATCGGATGCACCGAGAATATCTATTTCTATATGGATGACATCTAAATTGCTTTCTATGCTCGTTTCTTCCTGATCATCGTCCATTGCTTCGTCTTCTGGAACAATGACCTCTTCTTCTCGAACAATGATCTCTTCCTCTTCGACGATCGAATGAATCTCTGAGTCCACTACAGATGGACTTTCTTCTACATCTATGTTCTCACGTATTTGTCTACTACATGGAGCAACTTGTAAAACAAATAGCCACTCTAGTTCTTTTAAATCTGGTATAAATCTACAAGGTCTTCTCTAAATCGTTTTGCTCCACACTTTGGACATACGTGGAGATGCTCAAAATCATTCTGAAAGAGGATGCAATCATTGGGACAAGCATGAATCTTAGTATAATCCATTCCAATGGACTGTAAAAGTTTTTTTGCATCCCCACGTGTTGGAGGCATGTCATTGCCCTTTGGCAGAAATTGATCTTTAAGAAGCCTGTAATAAGCAATTAAAGTGATATTAGTAAATAAAGTTATTTTGATACAACAATGAAAGTTTATTTCAAATCCACTTACCTAAAAAATTCGGTGACACTACTATCTGACCATCCATAAATGGATTGCAGATTGAGCATCGTGAGTGATGCACGTAGTACAAATATCTTTGCTCCATTGTAAAGTGGTAAACGAGCTAGCCTTCGCATGTTTTCATATTCTTCATTGACTTCTGATCGTGGAAATTCTGTCATGTCCATGAAACTTTCGACATCTTCTCCACCATCATGATCTTCGTCCATCTCATAAAATGCTTCGAGCATCTCTTCCATATGTTCATTTCGTGTAATTCTATTAGTACTTGCTTGTACATCTAAGTCCTTTTTTGTTCTCTTTTGTCCACGAGAGGTTATTGGTGCAATGTTGTTTGGGTCTATTTGCTCACCTGGGGGACCATGCGAATGGTCGCGTAGATTTTCTAGTCAACTTTTATCAAAGGACACATACTCTCTAACATGTGCAATACAAATCCGTCATTTTCGATAAATTTGATACTTGCACTGAGTCCAAGGACATGCCATTCTCTCCTCCAGATCCAAACTATCCATTTGATACAATATAGACATTTTAGAACATTTTTTTTATTAAACCTAAAAAATCATATTCCTAAAGACTTAAACATGAAATACTAAAACCTAAATACTTAAACACCTAAAAAAAGCTAAAACCCTAATCTATATAATTATCCGATTTTATATATTTATTTATTTATATATTCAAATTTTTTAATCCTATTTTTATATATATTTAATTATATATACTTAATTAAATTATTTAAAACACTAGTTCTTTTTATATTTATTTATCTATATAATTATCCTATGTTATATTTATATTTATTTATATATTCAATTTTTTTCCTTAGCTAATCCTATTTTTATATATTTAATTATATATATTTAATTAAATTATTTAAAACACTAGTTCTTTTTATATTTATTTATCTATATAATTATCCTATTTTATATATATACTGATTCAGATTTTTTCCTTAATTTTTTTCTATATTTTCTCTTTATATAAATTTAATTGAGTATATGTATGCCTAAACCCTAAAACACTAATCTTAAAGATCTAGACCTAAAACATGTATATATGTGTATGCATGTGTATATATATGTGTATGCATGTGTATATATATGTGTATGGTATATATATGTGTATATAGATAGGTGTATAAGTATATGTGCGTATGTGTATGATTGAACGCACTGGTTGGGCAAAGCATGAATAAAAAGAGAAAATAAAAATAAAAATAAAATAAAAACAAAATAAAAATAAATAAGTAAATATTGATCGTAAATAAAAAATAAACTAAAATAAAAAATATTGGAAGGGGGGGTTGGGGAGGGGGGGACGGGGAGAGAGAGAGAGAGAGAGAGAGAGAGAGAGAGAGAGGTTTTTTTAGAAAAATAAATTCAGCCTTCAAGGGGGTTTTATGTTAAAAATACCCTACAAATACAGAAAAAATGCTAATAAAATCCAAAAAAATAAAAGAAAAAACAAAAAATTAAGAAAAATTCCCAAAATGGTTTCTTGATATTTCTAGGCCACTTTCCCACTCATAACCATAGAGAGCTTCCTTTAGTCTTCCATTTTGTCAAGAAAATGGCATTGAAAAAGAGGAAAAATGCTAGAAAAAATTCTAAAAAGGCCTTAAAAATTCCCAAACATTTCCTAAAAGTTTTTTTATAAAAAGGTTGTGAAGTGGCTTCTAAGTTGCATAAAAATCAAGCAACAAACATGAAAATGGATGAAAACTACTAAAACTTGAGCAAAATTGGAATCAGAAGGCTATGTACAACCTGGAAAGATTTGGCAAGTTCCAGGTCATCCATAAATCTTCAGTTGTTTTGATGATACTCATTGAGCCATGATATGATGACTAAGAGAAACCCCTCCGTAATCTCTAAATTTACTGCACCTCATTTGTTTTGTCTTCTTTTTGGGCGTATTGACCATCTGATAGGGCCACCCTAAATCCTTCATTAGAATATTATCTCCTCCATACTACATATTTTGTATCTTTGTTTCAGCTACTTTATGACTTAATTTACAAAATTTCATTTTTACTATTCCAGCTTCTTCATCCAATGGAACCCTCTACTTCCAAAGACTTGCACGTACTCCTTCCACATCCTTGTAAAGCCCTGCACTTACTATCATAAAAATTGACATAACAGATGATATCCATACTAGTATCCATAACAAACTAGCCATTGATATAGGATTTGAAGTAGCTTTTTCATTGCTGCACTTAAGGGCTTTTCTTTTCTTCTCTCTTTTATGGTCTTTGACTGAGACTGTCTCACTCAAATCAGTAACCTGAATGATGTCCTCTTTTTCTTCATAAGCTTCCTCTCTACTTGAGTTTGGAAAAATTCCATAGTAAGAAGATGGATTTTCTACATGGAGCCAAGCCAACATGTTTTCTTCTTCATATAAATTTGCTTCTTCAATTAGATCTGCTTCTGGGTTGTCCAATTCTTCTTCCATATAAATACCGATTGTCTACATCATGCTGGTATGTCTTTGATTGTGTAGTCCTTCTTCTAGAAATATCTGCTGCAACTTTTTTCCCTCTTGCTTTACCCACATTGTGTCCTTTGCCGAGTTATCTTTATGCATAACAACAACCTTTGCCACTAAACTTGTTGTGGAAGCCTCATCAATTATTTGCAAGATTTTTGACCTGAGTTCCCATTCATCTTTATTAAATAAAAAATACTGACCTCCTTTTTGATGGACTTTAGTCTTGAAGCTTCTGATTCCTTAAGAGCATGGTCTCCAATTGACTTATCAAACTCCTCATGAGCCCTATTGAATGCGTGTCCAATGGCATCACTGATACTTATGAGATTTTTCTTTTTGCCTTATGTCTGCATATGTGGTGGCTTTGTCTGCAGATGTCTCTTTATCTTTATTCAATCCATTAATCGTTGATTATTGACCCATTTCTACTTGATCCTTCCCCTTGCTTCTTGTTGACACATAAATCATTTGAATGTGGGGCCTAGATGAAGATGCTTAGTTCTTATGACAACAATTAGTATAGTGGTCTCTGGCCATTGGGCAGTTCCTACAAGGAGGGGCATTTTCTGGTAGAGTGCACCTACTTTGGTAATGCCCACATTCTCCACATCTGAAACAAATAATTGACCTCCTTGGCCCATTTCCAAAGTTATCTCTATCTCTAGGGTTGTAATTGTTACATTGCTTAGGTGCAGCCGCCATCACATTAGTTGGTGTTAGGGCTCCTCCTTGTGTCCAATATGTTGTTGCAGGCATTCCTCTTGACTGACATTCATAGGCCTCATGACCAACTTTCCTGCATAGTTGGCACATTACACTTAACAAAGGACATTCACTTACTACATGACCCTACTTGCTGCACATGGTACACCATAGCCCACTTTTGATGCCACCTCCTTTGAATTCTTGCAACTCCTCTCAAAGTTGAGTCAGCTCTTCTGCTTGAGCTTCCTCTTCTATTTGTAGGTTCAATGCTTCAATTTCCCTCCTCAATTGATTCACAACACTCTCCTCCTCTTTATAGGGCTTATTCCTTTTTAAGCTCTCAAGCTCTTTCCTTAGTTGAATTACTGGGCCTTCAGGTTCTCTAGGATATGAAAAATTGGAAGAGCTTGCCCCATACCACTATCTAATTTGTTCCAATCTTGTAGCTCTATTGATAAATTCTTCTATTGTTGCTGTCAGTAAAACTAACTCCTTTATTTTACATTGTGTAGTCACTGGAAATGGTTTAGCTAGCCATTTCTTAATAAAGAAATCATATGGAGGGTCTCGTAGTTTGGCCATCAAGGCCTTAGCTCTTGTCACAAATTTTGGGAAGGTCTTCCCAAGACCTAATCTTAAATTTTCTAATTCTTCAATAATGCTTTCAGTTGTGTTCCCTTGTTGGAATTGTGTCCTAAATGATTCCTTCATCAAGTCCCATGTGTTGAAATGGTTGTCAACAAACTAACTAAACCATTTGTTTGCTAGCCCTTCTAATGTTGCAGGGAAAAGAATCAGAAATGCGTCCTCTCTTCCCATCAGACCCCTTGTTTTACATAATGCTAAAAATCTCCTAATTTGCTCATCTAAGTCTTCTTGTGACAGCCCTCTGAAGGATTGAAATTTCATATTCAATCTAGAAAGTAAAGTTTTCGAATCCACATGGGTTGCCATATTCTTTACGGATGATGTTAATGACAATGGATTGGTTGATCTTCAGTCCTTCCTTCTTGTTCCTTTGCAAGGGACCCTCAAGCTTTGAGACCGGGTTGCGGTCATGAGCTGTTCATACTCCTCTTAGTTTAAGAGATTTCCAATGGAAACAAGATTACCTCTTAAGTCAGTACAGTACTATCAATACCCTTGAGCTCGTCTACACTTTGCAATTTGCTTTTCCTATGCTCAAATATCCTTGTGTCCCATCGCGCGTGCCAAATTTTGTTGTGGGATTCCTGTGCAAAAAGGGATTTGAGCATTTGTAGGTGAAGGGAGAAAGATATAGACACTAGAAGCCTCTGTAGATTGATTATAAGGAGAAAAGTACAATGGTGATGTACATTATAATTCAAATGCTTTCTGTTCAAAATCTTAAAGAGTGCACAATCACAAAGTACACAATACCCAAGGTTCTTGTTGCTACTGACCTTCTCTACACTAGACCTCCACCTTCTCCAAGCTTGCACTTGTGCACACCTTGCACTCAAGCTTCCAATAGGGAGAGGGATGGGCACCTTTTGTTTGTGCACGCACAGCTTCAATGGGACCTTGGGACCTTTGGTTTTATGGCTTAGCACTTCTATGCAAACTTCTTATTCACTCTTCATGCACACTTGGCACTTCACTTCTTTGCGTCGCACACACACTGTATGTCTCTCACTCCCCTCTTAGTCTAGACTATGCTTACCTTGTGTAGTCCTCCAAGAATAATGCCTTGCCTTGATTTGAGTGTCAGTTCGCGTATGCTCCTAACCGCTAAAGTATCTTGGTGCTTCACTTTGATGTCCCAAGATTGTCTCCAAAAGTGGGCAGCCAACAAATCCATGTTTTGTCCTGTAGTGACTTTAGACTAAAACAAAAAAGTTTAATTGGGGGGGGCACACTTTCACTTCTACGTACACTCCTGCTTCACATACCTTCACATTTCACCTTTTAATTCTTTAAATGTGCACCTAAGAGAGGGTTAACCTAAACCTTCCAGAATACTTTAAAATCACTTTGAACCATAGAGAAATTACAGAAATACCTCTACAACTTGCAACCAACTTTCTGCAGGTATACTATTTGTGAACAATCAATTGTGCACTACTTGTGCACCTTGACACCCGACTTTGAAGGCTTTGACTTCACCCATGTTGATTTTGACTTTGAACATGTTGACTTTGACCCTTTGACTTTGATCCTTTGACTTTGATTATGGTTGACTTTGACCAATATGACTTTTATGGGCTCAATAGTTTCCAAAAATGGGATCCATGCTGATGAAAGTTAAATTAAAGCTATTGTGAATGTAGAAAAGCCAACTAATGTGAAGGAACTCCAAACCTTCATGGTTCACTAGGGATACTATAGAAAATTTGTGCATAAATTTGCAAATAATGCAACACCCCTTTATGCAATAATTACAATGTTTTAATGGACCCAAGAATGTGAAAAAGCCTTTGAAATGCTGAAAAATTGTTTGGTTACAACACCCATTTTGAAAACCCCACAGTTAGATCAAATTTTTCATGTCCATGTTGATGCTTCAAATTTTGATTTGGGATGTGTTCTTGCACATCCTATTGAAGGAAGCAAGTTGGATTTTCCAATTGCTTATGCTAATACACAATTGAACCAAGCCGAGAAAAATTATACAACCACTAAGATGGAGGGATTAGGAATGGTATTTGTTGTAAAAAAAGTATAGGCATTATCTTCTAGCCAACAAGTTCAAAAATTTTGTGGATAACCAAGCATTATTGTACTTGGTGAATAAACCTTGCCACACAAGAAGAATAGTGAGATGGTTTTTACTTCTCATGGAATTTGATTTTGAAGTAGTAGTAAGGCAAGGAAAAACACATATGAGAGTAGATCATTTGTCTAGGATACAAACCAAAGACCAAGAATCTCCCATAGATGATGAGTTGCTAGATGCTTACCTATTCAAGGTAGAAAGCATTCCCAATTGAGGAATAACATTAGTACCTTTTTGGACTATTGGACCTTGTAGGACAGCTAAGCAGAAGCTTTCAATTACTTGTTGGACACTCATATCATGTAAATCACATTGGCTTTTTGGAGTACTGTACTCTAGAAGAGGAGCAAATAAGTTATTTAGAGAAGGCACATTGTTGGAATCCATGTACACATGCTTCCAAGTTAGTCACTCTGCATAAATTAGCCAGAATGGGTGTCCATTGGCCTACAAAAACACAAGATGTGGAAAGATATATTTCTAAGTGCCCAAAGTGTCAACATCTGGCCCATATGGACATTGTAACTTTGTATTCTTTTGAGAAAAACCCTAATTCTAGTACACACATAGTTGAGGAATTAAGAAACCCACAAACAACTGAAACTATGAAACTTAATGTGGACCCCAGAAACTTGAAGGAAATAACGAAGGATATTAGCTCATAGGAAACCAGTTGTATAAGAAGGGTATATATGGATATCTGAGAATTTGTGTCCTTGAGGAAAATACATGGAAATGTTAGAGATGGCCCACTCAAGTGTAGCAGGAGCTAACTTTTCAAGTGACAGAACTACTAAATTGATCCTATACTTTGGATTTTGGTGGCCAACTCTTTTTCTAGATGCCTGAACATTTGTGAAAAGGTTTGACACATGCCAGAAAGCAAGTCAGCCTAGTAGAAGAGATGACATGCCATTGACATCATTAATTTCTGTTATAGCATTTTGAAAATGGGGATTAGACTTCATTGGACCAATACATCCTCGAGCTAAAAGTTCTCATGCATAATATATCATTGTAGCTAGTGAATGTCTCAGAAAGTGGGGAGAAGCAAGGGCTATAAGGAAAAATTATGCTCATACTACAACAAAATTTCTTTATGAGAGTATAATAACTAGATTTGGATTACCAATTGAATTGGTAAGTGATAGGGGAACTCATTTCGTTAACTAGGTTATTGAGAACATCACTCATCATTTCATGATTATTCATAGAAAATCAGCCCCTTATCATCCTCAAGCAAAGGGATTGGCAGAAAGTACAAACAAAGTACTTTGTACTATACTATCAAACCTACTAAATCCAAATAGAACTGATTGGGATCTGCAACTCCATCATGTTTTATGGGCTTATAGAGTGGCATGCAAAACTGTTATTGGTACAACACCCTTTAATTTGGTATATGGAAAAAATGTTGTTTTGCCATTAGAATTTCTTATACCTACATTGAAGGTGGGAAATCAACCAAAATGGCCTAGACATGAGTCGTCAGAAAGAGTTTTGGAGTTAGAGAAGGTGGGAGCTTCAAGACTTCAAGCTATCATGAGCATCTATGTAGATAAGAAGAGACAGAAGGCATATCATGATATCCATGTTAGAGATAAAGATTTGCAAGCAGGAGACTTGGTATTAGCTTACACTTTGAAAGAACACTAGCAGAAACTCTAGAAGAGAGGACATGGACCCTATATCATTCATCAAATAAGCAATAGTGGTGCATTCCAATTGGCAAATATAGATGGAGAAGTCACATTACGTCCAAAAGTGAACCTTGCATGGGCCTTGTAAGGATTCCTAATTTTAAGGGATTAAAATGGCTAATTAGGTGGATTAAGAGGCTAGGAGAAACCACCAGTGGTATTGTACATTAAAATAATGAATAAAGCCATGTAGAGCATTCGTGTGTTTTTCTAGCCTTTAGATGTATTGTTTGGATGGCCACGATATGATTTAGAATTTGGGAATTAAAAATAAAAAAGGAAATCTCAAACTCTGTCACTAGAAGACAAAATAGGTGCAATGGGAGACAAAATAGCTCATGCGTGGGAAGAAAGAGAGTATAATTTCACAGTCGACGCCATTTTTCAACCGTTAGATCTTCACATGCTTGGATGGTGGAGATTGAGACCCAAATTTCTGGCACTAGAAGACAAAATAGGTGCAATGGGAGATAAAATAGCTCACGTGTGGGTATTATTTTGGAATCGACACCAGTTTTTAGCCGTTGGATCTTCACATGCTTGGATGGTGGAGATTGGTACCCAAGCTTCTGGCACTAAAAGACAAATGGCTTGATATTCGCACAAGATACGTGGGGATCCTCATGGAATTTAGTCCATTAGATGGACTACAAATTGAATGGTCTAGATTTAATGTCTAGTGATCCATGCATTGATAAAATCAAAGCCATTGGATTCTCTCCAAATCCAATGGCCCAAATTTCAGGCGCCGTTTCCTCTCAAGAACTGACCTTAGCCATTGAATTTCTAGAGGATCCAAGGGTTCTATTTGATTTCCATTCCCTTCAAAAACTACTTCAATGAAAAAACCACGAATTTTGACAAGTATATGTGGTTTTGACTGGCCCAAACCAAGGGAAGCCTATACCTAGCCTAGTGGACTAAGGGACTAGACTCTGTTCACCACCCTCCTCTCATTGGTCCATCACTAATCACTCTCTAATCCAAAAGGCCCATGCAGGGTTCATTTTTTTTCCTAATGATGCCAAACTTCATAAGTGGATGTAGAGTGTAGAGATATAATCAACCTTTGTCCACCCAAGAGTGGAGGAGACTGCATCAAGCTAAACATAGAAGACATGAAGAAGAAAGAATGAGGTATGAGGCTCAACAAGAAGCTAAGGAAAAAACAAGAAAATCTAAAGAAATCAAAGAGGTATTGATGTGTGAAAGGCCTTTAGCGAAAATGAGAGAACACTTGCGTGTGACTTTGATGAAGTCCCAAAAAGAAGAAATTAGGCTTTTAATAGACTCTGGGTCACAAGTAAATCTAATTAGTATTGAGTTACTAAATAGATTAAACTCAAAAAGAAAGATGATTAAAACCCTAATCGAAACCCTAGATGGGCACATAGTTCAAACTTTATCTACAAAAATAATCACATTTGAATTTGACCAAGAACATAAGAATACAGAATGTGAAGAATGGCCTAATCACATGATGTCTGAAAAAAGGGTTTTGGGACAACCATGTATGAAACAAGGAAAGGTAATAATGAAGTTTGAAAAAATGTCCCTTCATTTGAAAATAAATAACAAAAACTCTTAATACGTTTTGCTAGTCATGATAAGTAAGAAACCAATGAGGAGATTCATAGCCTAGAAATGGAGAAATGTCTTTTTCCATTAGAAACAAATCTAGATCTACATAAGAATATTTTCCATGACAATAGCAACTCTCAGCATAGGCAACAAAGACATTAGAAAAAGCAATCATTTTTGAAGCAAGTCTAGGTATGAAAGCCAAAAGGAGTTCAGAAGACTCCAAGTCAAAAGACTAAGTGGCTATGGAGACCTAAAGAGATGAAGCAATGCTTGGAAGAAGTATGTATGAAAGATTCAAGGAAGTTCAAGAGACAAAACAGAACCTGTTGGATTACGAAGTCTAACCTAGTACTAGTAGCACAACACACAAGTGAAAAGCACAATCATTTACAGCCACATAAGTTCTCTAAAACTAGTTGTATGAAAGCCTCTTCATCCGATAAACACTTAGGTATATTGCCTAAGACCTCAATTTCGCATTATGTGGAGAAATGCATCTCCAAAGTATGCATGAATAGGGCAACACTACAATGTTGTGCATTCACTAGGCACATGAGAGCTTTCCCAGGCACTTGTCATAACTCTTTTTCTTGGAAAAAGAGTAGGAGGGGAAGAAAGTTCCCTCATTTATTTTCCAACATATCAATTTTAGGATGATCAATAGATGTAAATGTCTAGTAGAAAAATGTTTAGGGAAATATATGAAAAAATCAAAAGAAAAGAATATACAAAAAAATCAAATAAGAATATCAGAAAAAAATAGAAATTGTTTTTAGAGAAAAATGAAAGAAGAAAAAAAAGGAAACAAACTATATAGAAAAAGAGTGAAAAAATGAAAATGAAAAAAATAAATCAATTGAAATTTCAGAAACAAAAAGGACATCAATTCTTTACTTCTATTTTTGTCATTTTGTTTTTCTTTGCAAATTTTGAAGCACAAGCAAGATCTAGGTTAGAATTAGGAAGTTGAAAAACTCCTTGATTTCTCAATATCTATTTTGATTTGGTAATTTAGATTTTTTTTAATTCTTTCCCAAATAGGCACAAGAAACAATAGAAATCTTGCTTCACCTCTGATGATCACCTACTTTGAGTCTTGGGAATCACTAGTTGTGTGAATTTGGAAGAAGATATTTTATCTCAAGATTGTTTTGAAGTATTTCTTTTCTTTTCCTTTGAACATGACTCATGGTGCAGAACTATGTGTGTGGTGTATTTTTTTCTGACTTTACAGGATGGTGAATACCAAGGAACTTACTATTCATGACTTCAAAGCTGAATCAGTGGTGGTATCTAGGGGACATTGGTTCCTAGATAGTGAAGCAGTTGAGCAAGTTTTTGAATTGGAATATGATGCAGAGTAAGATCTTCCTGAGGCAGAGTAGATAATTAAAGAACTTAAGGCGACTATCAGGATAATTGGTCAACACATATTTATGGTGAAGTTGGAAGGCAACAAATACACAATGTTATGTCAAGAATTCTACAAGTTCCAGAGGGTGACTGCCAATTACAAGAGATGGACGGCTATGGGACTTCACAGAATTTTGGAAGAACCAATCTTCTTCATAGATTTTGAAAGGGTGTCTCAAGTAATGTCTAGTCTGGTGGAATTGGAAAAAGGAAATGAAGCTTATTTTAGGTGTTGAGTGAAAGATAAAGAGGGCAAGGATGTACAAATCACTATCAAGATAGAGCATATAAGAGCAGCTCTGAAGTTTTATTCTATAGGAACTAAACTGGATGGCAATTTTTTCAAAAAGAATGTAGCCACCTATGTTGGATTTTCCAAGTTTGCTGACTTTAAAGGCAAAGAGAATGAAGAATTTGCCACAAGAATGTTTCTACAATTCTTCTGCTTCTCAAAGTTTCCTAGATACAATATGCCTCACAAACCAGTTACTCCCATCATGCTAAAAAATAAAGATAAATCTTAACCCTTTGGAGTGATAAATGTGACTCCATATGTTCATGAATAGTTTAAGGAAGCTACAAAGCGTTGGCAACCGAAAAAATTTATGAATGGAGCCCACTTTCGGACAAGAGTCATATATCACATCTTGGACATAGGAGAATATGGGATAAAAATAGGAATGTGAGGATCACAAATGAAGAGGAAAAGTGTGAGTAAAGAGGTGATGCGAAGCAAGAAGAGAAGAACATATCCAAGGAAGGTAGAGTTTGAATAGGAAGAGGCCACAAAAGAAGAAATTGTAGCTGCTAAGAAGGAAGTACAGGCTGATAAAGAACCACATCCACCTTAGACAAGGAAGGAACAGTTATATGCTTATTTGACTCCAGGTAGCAACAAGAGAGTTTTATATGAAGCTCAATATCAAAAAATGTTGGAAAATCACTCAGACAAGGCGAATGACTAGAGACAAGATGACATAGAGCATTATGAAGAACTCCATGATCAGATGATGTCTGTAGAAATAGAGGAAATGTTTGTTGGAAAGGAGGTAGATCTATTAGCCTATTTTAAGGAGTTACAAGGGCCTCCAGTCAAAATATATAAAAACAAAGACCCATTATTAGGTGCTTAAGAAAATAACTAACTCTATCCTAAAAAAATATAAACTTTAGTCTAGCTATTTGAATGTACGAAATGAAATTTCGTAGATACCAACAATAGTTCCCACGTAACCAAGTTCACCATCTATAAAGTCCGTGTCTTTTGAGGTAGCACGTGATAGTTGCTTGAAAGAAGCAACAATACTAGAATCCTTTGTTTTACTTAAAGAGTCAATGGCTTTGATTCTAATATGTTGTCCAAAAGCCCACATATTAGTGAACATTCAAGCCTGCAAAAGAAATCAAATTAGTAAATAGAAACTAATATACACATATGAAAAAAATAAAATATTATTAAAATAAAACTACCTTTCGTTCACAACCTATTATTAACTCTCTCTACTAATCTGAGATTTCCTCACTATTTGCTTTGGCATGTTGCAAACGACTATATAGTCAATCTGGGAAAGAAGATATATCTGCAATCTCATTATTATCGAGATTACGTCTATATCTTTTGTTTCTTCACCTTTTACTTCGGAGATTTTGAAGTTCCTGTTCGTACTCGCTAAGGAATGCATTCACTATTATATGCTACAAAAGTAGAAACATAAGTTTATTCTTGAAATGTAAATAAAAATGGAACTCCCTTACCTGATAATACCTCATCTGTTATTTTTGAAGAAGACTCATTGGTCCATGCACGTGGAGCTTCTTCATGAACTCTTTCAAGGTACTCACTAACGTAATACATGCTCTCCTCAAGCATCCAACCCTTTGCCATGGATCCTTTTGGTTTCGCTCTTTGTTGCACATAACCTTTTAATATTCCCATAAATCGCTGGACCCAAAACATCTATCGAGTGTTGACAACACCTGCAATCTCTATTTCATCTACAAGATGGACTAATAAATGAACTTGAATATCAAAAAAAGAAGTAGGAAGTTCTTTCTCCATCAAACATAGTAGCTCTTTGCATTCACATTTTTTTTGTGGGATCGATTTTTTGTCAATCTCTTTTGATTTAATCCACCTATATATACCATTAAAAAAATTATAAAGAAGTTAATTAAAAAATAAAAGATATCCAATATTCATACATACTAAATATAAAAGTATAATAATTACCTTATAAGCAATCCAAGATGATAGATCACACCTCGTACTCCTTTAGTTGTACATCCATAGATAACCAAAGGTAAAATATGTTTCAAAACATGGGTCTTTAACCCAGATAATCTCTTATCATCCATAGTAAACATGTTTTGAAAAGTTGCTCCATATCCTGTAGGAGTCTTAATCAATTGAATTCTATTGTTGATAGTCTGTATCTCTTTTGTTGTAAGTACCCAACGAGCAGGTGCATAAGTCGTTTCCTATCGATGTCTATCAAAAACTGGCCCTAACTTTGGTTTTGATTTTTTATCTTTCAAATCATTCCTTGATGTTATGGTATCTTTTAGTCCAAGAAGATGTTTCCATAGTCAATAACCAATATTCTTGAATATATGCATATGATCAAGAAGATGACATACTTTTAACTCTTTCCAATACTCCAAAGAATACCATATTGATATGTTCTCTGTGAGTGCCAATTTTCCTTTACCTCTCTTTACATACTCAGTATCTTCATCATATCTGAAAACTTTTTATTCTAGATCTATCAGAGGTCCATCAAGCATCATAGGTTTGGGACACTGACCTGTTTCAAGCTTTCCATTAAAATGTATCACTTCTCTTCTAGATCTTAATGGATGATCATCAGGCAAGAATCGTCGATATCAAAGAAAAATATTTGTGTTGAGATTCTTACTATAGATTGATCTCAACCAATCACCACAATATGGACAAGCTTTGTAACCCTTAGTAGATATTCCTACATCATGAAAACGATAAAAATATAATTAGACTAAATCATATTTATTTATATGCATGTTGAATAAAAAAATTACATCAATACCTGAACAAACACCATATTCTAGAAAATCGTGAATAGTCCAAGCCACAATACCATGAACGGTAATATGCCTTTCATTGATGCTTTTCGATACATCAATGAGATTAATACCTCTCCATAACTCTTAGAGATCGTCAATGAGAGGAGCAAGATATATATTGATATCTTTAACTTGTATTTTGCCTTCGATTAAAGTGAAAGCATTAAATGCTCCTTTTTAATGCTAAGATATGGCAGAAGATTGTAGTTTATGACTACCACTGGCCATGTTGACCATTTACTCAATTTCATGGAGAATGGATTAACCCCATCTAATGCAACTCCTAACTTTAGATTCTGTGGATTTTGTGCAAATTCATGCCATGTAGAATCAATATACTGAAAAGCAACACTATCATGAGAAATTCTGATTATTCCATCAATAATTTTAAGATCATGTCCCCATGTGAAAAGCTTTGATAATTCAGGGCTTTGATACATATGTCTAATCCGTGGAGCCAATGGCAAACGTCTCAATACCTTCTTCGCCCTTATATCAAGGAGATTGACATTTGGGACCTGTCAAATAGTCTGGATATTCACCTCTATATAAAATACAATCATTAGGACATGCATGCATACATTGATAATCTATACCAAGATTGTTGATTATCTTCTTCATTTCATCATGTGAGGTAGGAAGAATATTCAGACTTGGTAAAAACTTTTCATATAATAACCTATAAGTTCATAAAAAAAAAGATATATTAAAAAAAGTAAATAAATAAATATACATATATATATATGCATATAATTTAATATATGTGTATGCTTATGTGTATGTGTATATGCATGTGCATGTGTATACATATGTTTATGTGTATATGTATATATGTATATGTATATATGTATGTATATGCATTTTATAGGTGTATATGTATGTATATATACATATGTGTATATGTATGCAAATATGTATATGTATGTGTGTATACATGTGTATGTATGTATGTATGTATGTATGTATGTATGTATGTATGTATGAATGTGTATGTATGTATGCATATGTATGTATGCATGTGTAGCTGTGTATATTTGATTTCGTTTTTAATTGTTTTTTGTATATTGTGGTTTGCAAATTTTCATATCTGGACCATTGAATCGTCTAGTGGTTTCCTATTTTATAGTCAATCTATTACCTGTCTTGCTAAGTTGTTTACAAATATTAAGTATTAGTTACCTATGAAGGTATTAAGTCATCAATAAAATGGGGGGATCAAATTTATCGCAAATATTTTGAAAGATGCATTAATAGTTTTAAAGGATGGGTGGACAAAAAGTGTTCATTCAATGCAAGTTCTTGTTCTTACCTTAGCTAAAGTAAGAATAAAAACCTACATTGATTGAATAGTTTTTTTCCACCCATCCTTTAAAATTATTTTTCCATTCCTCAAAATCTTTAAGATAAATTTGGTTCTCCCATTTTACTAATGACTTAATACCTGCATAGCTAACTAATAGTTAATATTGTATGCAAAAGAGTTAGCAACACACGTATTCGGCCAACTAAAATAGGAGAAACATATATGTCAAGAAGATTCTAAAGGTTGGGTGGACAATTCTAAAGGCTAGATGGACAAAACATCTTTATTCGATACAGGTATGTATAATTTGACCTTACTCTCATAACATGTGTATGTGTGTTTATGTTTTTAATTGTTTTTTTGCATATTGTGTTTTGCAGATTTTCATATCTAGAACATTGAATCATATGATGGTTTCCCATTGTATAGTCAATCTATTACCTGTCTTGTTAAGCTGTTTACAAATATTAAGTATCAATTACCTATGAAGCTATTAATTCATATGTAAAATGGGAGGATCAAATTTATCATGAATATTTTGAAAGATGCATTAATAATTTTAAAAGATGGGCAGACAAAAAGTGTCCATTCAATGCAAGTTCTTGTTCTTACCTTATCTAAAGTAAGAATAAAAACCTACATTGAATGGACACTTTTTGTCCACCCATCCTTTAAAATTATTTTTCCATCCTTCAAAATCTTCGAGATAAATTTGCTCCTCCCATTTTACATATGACTTAATACCTGCATAGCTAACTGATACTTAATATTTCTACTCAAAAGAGTTAGTAGCATAGGTATTAGGTCGACTATTTTGGAGAAACATGTGTCAAGAAGATTCTAAAGGTTGGGTGGACAATTCTAAAGGCGAGATGGACAAAACATCTTCATTCGATATAGGTATGTATAATTTGACCTTACTCTCATAACATGTGTATATGTGTGTGTATGTTTATATGTGTGTATACATTCATGTATATTATGTGTATGTTTGTATATGCATGTATATATATATATATATATATATATATATATATATATATATATATATATATATATATATATATATATATATATATATATATATATATATATATATATATATATATATATATGTGTGTGTGTGTGTGTGTGTGTGTGTGTATGCATATATATATAAATAGATAGAAAATTGAAAATTATACCTTAATAGTGTCGAAACATATATATTACTCCATCCAAAATGATTTTGAAGATTGATAATAAGTAAGCTCGCACTTAGTCGTGTCAAACGACTTCCTTCATATACATGCTTTAGACATTCCTCTCGAAGATATTTCTCATTTCTAGAAATATCAATGCTCTCACTATCATTTTGATACCAATCCTCAATAAAATCTCCCATGCCATCACCTTCATCATTGTCGCACAAATCGTGTACTTTATCTTCTTTTGAATATAGATCTTTCAACCTTGCATATTCCATAGGATCACTTTTGTGTAGCCTCCTCATAGAAGCTTCTGATAAATGAGGTCTTACTGGCAATTGTGAATGGTGTGGAGGAATATCATCAACAGCATACATTGGACTCTACACATATAAATAAAATTCATTAGTATTCCACAAATGAATAAAAAGTAAAATTTAAACATAAAATTAAATATATAAGTTATTAAATATTGATAGAAAATTTTTATTCTCTCTAGCGAAAAGGTGCTCTTAGAGGTCTACGCCATCCATAATTCAGTAATAGGTCATCACCAGCATATAATGTAGTAACAACATTGACAACTATGTATCGTGATACATCTCTACTCATGTATGGTGATTCATGAATATTTTCACGCTCCTCAAATGTGCAATTAGTCCTTGAACTATTATGTAACCCTCGACTATTATTTATTAAACCTGCTATATTTCCATGTGTGTAAGGTCTTCCATCAATATATAATCTTTCATTTTCTGCATGTAAAATCCTTCTACTAGTAAGGGATGTTGCGTTCAAGCATATTCCATAAGTACTCATGCTTTGACATAATGTGAAAGTCGATGCCAATCTCCCCATCCATATATAAGACCACAAAATGACATAAGAGTGACTTTAGAGTTCGGAGGCACATACAAATCCTCTACAATAAAGAGACCACGACCAGCATTAGTAATAGTGGATGGAGCAATCATATAGTGATTACCCCAAAAGTTGAAAACCTCTCCATCTAAAGGAAGTGGTCCTCTATTCCATCCTCTATATATTCTTCTATCATATGTTTATACTAGTGAACAATCACGAGCTAGCAATGGATAATCTCCAGCTGTTTCAGTCTCTAAACCAGGAGGTAGATGATTTCTAGAAATGTCTACTTGTAATTGATGAATAGAAAGTCCATGATATGTATGAGGTATACTAACATTATGAGAAAAATTATCATCATCCTCATCATCGAGCAAGTATTCCTGTATATCAACAGTAATTTGATTTTGTATATGGTTTTTAAATAAAATACTGACATTAATTTATATGAAAAATACATACCCAAGCATTATCACGTTGACCAAGTGATGGTGCATGCTCAAAAGTACCATACTCTGCCTCATGTTCAATACATTCCAATTGTGGTCTTTGATACGTGCCATAATAAGAGTTACACCAACATATAATATGCTCTTGATAGTAAAATTCATCATAATTCCTATCAGAGGACACATGTGAAGTCGTTGCATGGGTAGGAGGTAGTGGAGTACCCTTTGATTGATCAAAATCTAATTATAATAAGAAAAAAAATATATATAACGTATGTATCCATCAAATATATTTAAAATTAAATGTTTGATATACTTACAGTATATACTCATTGCACGATGAGGAGACGGTGGCGGAGTTCCATCTAATTGATCAGAATCTACAAATAATGGTATTTGATATTAATAATCTGATTGTTTACATACATAAACATTCACATATACATATTTACACATACACACATATTCACATATTCACATATACACATTTACACATACAACATATTGACATATACACAAATACACATTATTGTGGGATAAATGCATCTATTTTGTATGAATGAATGTATATGCATGCATGTGTGTGTATGTATATATGTGGATATGTATATGTGTGTTTATGTTATATGTATGTATATGTGTATATGTATGCATGTATGGATGTGTATATGTTTGCATGTATATGTGTATGTGGGTATGTGTATGTGTGTGTATATATGTGTATGTATTCTGATTTTTTTTTTCTAGTTGAGATTAAATTAACAGGAGATATTGTATGGTGGAAAAAAATAAGAGGCAACCTAACATACCACTAAGACGTGGCAGTTTTTTTGTAGAAAGCTACATCTTTAGGAGTCATTTCCTGAGCAAAAGGTATAGAAACTAATAGTTTATATTTATAATTTTCATATATTTTAGTAATTTTTTACATTTAATTTATGTATTTCTTTTTTCTTAAATAAATAGGCTGCTGCAAAGAAGAGAGTTGAGTCGGGCCACACATCGCACCTAAGCCAAATGGGCCATCATGGTTTTGTAGCTACATTTGTAAGTATATGTGTTATTCACTACAACATATGAGGGGCATACAGACATTGCCTATACCGACGATCACTCTCGGCGTCGATATAAACATTGGAAAAGTCCACTTAAAGATACCGATGGTCAAGTGATCGTCGGTATGATTGTTTAAAATGGATCGTCGGGATGTCCCCCGACCGTCGGTGTGGGCGTCGATATGGGCCTTGGTATGAGCGTTGGTATGGGCATCAGTATAAGCGTCGGTAATTTACTCAAAGTTACCAGCACCCATATCGATGCCCATATCGACGTCGTGTTTTAAACATACCAGGAACCCGAGAGCAAAACTGAACATTTTTGTGCATGTTTGAGTATTGGTTGTTTTCTATCGAACTTGCTAACACTAACTGAATTGCGACCTGCATTGTCTTGTGCACACACACACAGAGATCTCTCACTCTACACACACACACACACTCTCTCTATTTAGGTCTCACATCCTAATAAGTGGTGCACGTATTCTTAGCCTTTCTCTTTCTCTATGCTTTAGGTCTTATAATTTTTCTTCTCTTTGATTTTGCTGAAGTTCTTTAGCATCGATTCTTTGGAATTTGACGACATACATTACGCTTTGACAACAATGATCCAAAAGAGGGACATACTTGTAAGTGATTGTTTTATTCTCTATTGATAGAGAGAGAAAGAGAATGATGAGAGAGAGAGAAAGAGAGAGAGAAAAGAGAGAGAGAGAGAGATAGAGATAGAGATAGAGAGATAAAGAGAGAGAGAGTGAGAGATAAAGAGAGATGAAAGAGTGGAAGATAGAGATAGAAAGATAGAGCATACATACACACACACACACATACACACACACACATCTACACATCTACACATGCATACATATACACATACATGTACACACATGCATGCTTACATACACACACATATACACACATGCATGCTTACATACACACATATATACACACATGCATGCATACACACACATACAAATATACACACATGCATACATACACACACATGCATACACACATATATACACACACATATATACACACACATATATACACACACATATATACACATATGCATACATATACATACGCACACATGCATACACACATACATACACACATATATACACACATACATACACACACATACATACACACATATACACACATGCATGCATACAAATGCACACACACAAATGCACACACATACACACATGCATGCATACACACATATACACACATGCATACATACACACACATACATACACACACACATATACACATATGCATACACACATACATACACACATATACACACATGCATGCATACATATACACACATACACATACACATATACACACATGCATGCATACATACACACATATACACATATACAAACATGCATACATACACACACATGTACACACATGCATACATACACACACATATGTACACACACGCATACATACACACACATATGTACACACATGCATACATACACACATATACACACATGCATGCATACATACACACACATATACACACATGCATGCATACACTCACATGCACACACACATACATACACACATGCATGCACACACTCACACACATGAATGCATACACACACATGCATACATACACACACATACACATATACTCACACATGCATACATAGACACACATACTTATATACACACATGCATACATTCACACACACACACACATACACACATGCACATATATACACACACATAAGCTAGTGTTTTAATTAAATATATATAATTAAATTTATAAAATTTCAATTTTAAAGCTCTTTTTACATCAAATATATAAAACTAGGATTAGGGTTTTTAGGCTATTTACACATACATACACATATACTTATACACATATATTTATACACATGCATACACATACACACATGTTTTAGGTCTAGGTCTTTCCGATTAGGGTTTTAGGGTTTTTACACATGCATAACATATATGCACACATATACATACACATATAATACATATATAAATGTATATAAACATGCATATAGAAATACACATATTTTAGGTCTACATATTTAAGATTAGGGTTTTAGGGTTTGGGCATACATATAATTTAATTACATTTATATTAAAAAAATATATAGAAAAAGATAAGGAAAAAATTTGAATATATAAATAAACATATATATAAAATAGGATTAGGGGTTTAGGTTTTTCTACATGTTTAAGTATTTAGGTTTTAGTATTTCAGGTTTAATTCTTTAGGTTTTAGTATTTCAGGTTTAACTCTTTCTAATTAGGGTTTTAGGGTTTTAACACCTACATAACATATATACACGCATACACATACACATACAATACATATATACATGTATATACACATGCATGTAGAAATATACATATTTTAGGTCTAGATCTTTAAGATTAGGGTTTTAGGGTTTAGGCATACATATAACTCAATTAAATTTATACGAAGAGAAAATATAGAAAAAAATTAAGGAAAAAATCTGAATATATAAATAAATATACATATAAAATAGAATAATTATATTGATAATTAAATATTAAACAAACATGTGTTTTAAATAATTTAATTAAATATATATAATTAAATATATATCATTAAATATATAAAAATAAGATTAATTAAGAAAAAAATCTGAATATATATATATATATATATATATATATATATATATATATATATATATATATATATATATATATATATATATATATATATATATATATATATATATATATAATAGGATAATTATATAGAGAAATAAATATGATAAGAACTAGTGTTTTAAATAAATAAATTAAATATATATGATTAAATATATAAAAATAGGTTTAATTTTAATCATTTTAATCAGAGTAAATATATATACACATACACATACACACATATACTTATACACCTATCTATATACGCATATATATACACATACACATATATATACACATGCATACACATATATACATGTTTTAGGTGTAGGTCTTTTTTATTAGGGTTTTAGGGTTTTAACACCTACATGACATCTATACACACATACACATACACATATAATACACATATACATGTATATACACATGCATACAGAAATATACATATTTGAGGTAAAGATCTTTAAGATTAGGGATTTAGGGTTTAGCCATACATATAACTCAATTAAATTTATATAAAGATAAAATATAGAAAAAAATTAAGGAAAAAATCTGCATAAGTATATATATATATATAAAATAGGATAATTATATAGATAAATAAATATAAAAAGAACTAGTGTTTTAAATAATGTAATTAAATATATAAAAATAGGATTAATGAAAAAAATCTGAACTAGTATTTTAAATAAATAAATTTAATATATAAGATTAAATATATAAAAATAGGTTTAATTTTAATCAAAATAATCAGAGTAAATATATATATGCATATATATATATATATATAATCATTAAAAATACTTTATATATATATATATATATATATATATATATATATATATATATTTATTTATTTATTTATTTATTTATTTATTTATTTTCACGAGTCCAATGCTTTTGTCTCTAGATTGTACCTCGGATGGCCAATTTTTTAAGAATTGGAGTCATTCTCATGTCTTTTGGCACCTTTGGACTCAATTGCTACCTTATTGTTTCCAAAATCCCACCTTTTCTCTGACTTTTCGTCAAAACCCACATGTTTTGAGCACATTTCTCACATGTTTTTCATTATGCACATGATCCACATGGTCTATTCTCTCCTTATTTTACCATATGTTTCAACATTTCCCATATGCATGCTCTCTAGCTTTAATGTTTTATCATTTTGGCCCTCTCCAGACCCCATAATCCTACTCCCTCACCCTCCCTTTACCCTTCTACCAAGCCCCATCCTTATCCCTCCTTGACCTATCACTCTTAGGCACCTCAGCCTACCTTCCCCCTCCTTCCTACCCTCCATTCGCCATCCCTTGATTTTCTATGCAACCTTTCCACTTTTGGTTCTTCTCTTGTGTGTGTTCTCTAATGCTCTTGGTACGCTTGGTAGCTGCTCAAGTGTCCTTTTGAAGATATTGCAACACAAGAATCATGGTGTTATCTCTACTCAGAGTTTTGTGTATAGCTCTTCGGGATAGAGAGCCCATTAGGTGGTGGCAACTATTGAGCCCAAAAAAGTCATATTGGTCAAAGTCAAGCACAATCAAAGTCAAAGGATCAAATTCACAGGGGTAAAGTCAAAGTGATCAAAGTCAACATGTTCAAAGTCAAAATCAACATGGGTGAAGTCAAAGCATTCAAAGTGGGGTGTCAAGGTGCACAGGTAGTGCACAATGAATTGTTCACAAAGGTTATAATTGTAGAAAGTTGGTTGCGGGTTGTAGAGGTACTTCTGTAATTTCTCTAAGGTTCAAAGTGTTTTTAAAGTGTTTTGGAAGGTTCAGGTGAACCCTCTCTTAAGTACACATTTGAAGAATTAAAAGGCAAAATGTGAAGCGACAGTGTACGCAGAAGTGAAAGTGTGCCCCCCCAATTATTTTTTTTTGTTTTATTCTAAAGACATTATACGACAAAAAAAGGATTAGTTGGCTGCCCACTTTTGGAAACAATCTTGGGACATCAAAGTGGGCACCAAGATACTTTAGCAGTTAGGAGCATACGTGAACCGACACTCAAATCAAGGCAAGGCATTATTCTTTGAGGACTACGCAAGGTGAGCATAGTCTAGACGAAGAGGGGAGTAAGAGACATATAGTGTGTGTGCAACCCAGAGAAGTGAAGTGCCAAGTGTGCATGAAAAGTGAATAAGAAGTTTGCAGAGAAGTGCTAAGTCATAAAACCAAAGGCCCCAAGGTCCCATTGAAGCTCTACGCGTGTCGAGAGAAGGTGTCCATCCCTCCCCCTATCGTAAGATTGAGTGCAAGGTGTGCACAATTGCAAGCTTGGAGAAGGTGGAGGTCTGGTGCAGAGAAGGTCAACAGCAATAAGAACCTTCGGTATTGTGTACTTTATCATTGTGCACTCTTTGGGATTTTGCACAGAAAGCATTTGGATTGTATTGTACACCATTGCACTTTTCTCCTTATAATCAATCTACAGAAGCTTCCAATGTCTGTATCATTCTTCTTATCTTTCTCCCTTCTCCTACAAACACTCAAATTCCTTTCTGCACAAGAATCTCCAAGCAGAAACTATGTGGCCTAATATTCTTCCTTACATAACAAAGAAGACATATTTTTCAGGATTTAAACACACTTTGTAGGTTCTACATTTCTTGAATATGTTCTCCAAGTCCTGTAGATGATTTTGTCTTTCATTTGAAAAAGTACATAGATCGTCTACATAAATTTCCATCATGGTTTTCAGAAAATATTTGAACACATTAAACATTAACCTTTGAAAGGTGGCTCCTGCATTGGTTAACCCAAAAAGGATCGCCCTAAATGCATATATTCCCCACTCAGTGGAAAATGCTATTTTATGTTGATCTTGCAAAGCAATAGGAACTTGGTTATATCTAGAAAATCCATCCAAGAAATTGTAGACTTCCTTTCCAACTACTCTTTCTAAGAGATGTTCAATTGTTGCTAATGGAGACCTATCCCTTTTAGTTGCTCAATTAACTTTTTTCAGGTTAATACACAACCTAAGTTTTCCATTCTAGCTAGACTAGTTAAGGGTAGTCCAAAAGCTTCAAATTGAACTTTATAGTCCTCTACCTCTTCAGACCTAATCAGCTCTCTGAACTCAGCAGCATGTGCTTGAGGATCCGAGTAACCCTCATACAGGTTTTTCATGCACTTAGCCACCGGATAGGGTCAGAGCATGCTACCTTGAGTTTGCCATTGTGGACTCCTTCTAATTGGAAATTCAAGCATCTCATCTCCTTCCTTTTCAAAAGGATTAGGAGAGGTATATAAGGTCTATTCATGAAATTTGGGAATTATTCAAGTCCCATTTATAATACAAGTGATGGTATTAACTTATAATTTATATGTTATATTCTTCTTACAAAGATCAAGTCATGAATACATCTTCTTTTTCTTAAAATAATATTAGTTGATGAGCTTATTTAAAAAACACCAAGGAGAATATGAATAAACAAAGAAAAGCATTTAGCCTTGAATTTTTTTGAAATATGAAGTCTGTTATTATCCAATTCAATAGTAATAGGTCAATTATACATTATTTGATATATCAATAAATGCTCATATAATAAATATCCCAAAATATAATGTTATAAAAATCAATAAATTGATTTAAATTTAATTGTATAACAAATCTATCCTAATATGAATTTAGAGCTTACAATTTAATACAAACAATAAATATATTCAATTTGGTCTCAGGTCGGGGACGGGGGTTCAACCCCCATCAGCACAAGGGACATGTTTAACATGGAAAGTTCTATCTTGTTGCTGATGTGCCACCGTTTGTCCTTCTTCGTGATAGTTGTGATCACAATTTAACCCAGTTATGTAAACCCCTATTTTTATGGGATAAGGTGGGTCCCACAAATACTATTCCCTTCCTTATACAGTTGCAATTTCAAAGTTAAAGCCCAGAGGAGTAGGCCTCGGTTGAACCTCCATTAAAAAAAAGCAACCACATGAATTTAGATCTAATTTAACAATACTTAATAATATGCAATTTGATATACTAATAATTGTTCATTTAGGTGAATAATATGAAAATTATGTCAATACTATGTTGTTTAAAAACATGAAAATATTGTTTCATATAATTTTATAATAAATCTATCATACTAGTTTAGAGCTTTGAAAAACAATCGAATTCAATAATAACTCAAATATATGCAATTTAGGCTACCAATAATTTTTCACTTGGTTGAACAGTCCCATATGTGGTTTTTAAAAACACCAATAAAATACATGATGTTCAAATATTTTAAAATCATTGATATCATTTCTTAATATATTGTTCAAGTACATAATATGTTTCTCTATCACAAGGTCTCTGATTTACAATTGTATTGCATGTATAAGAATGTCTGTTCTTTGAGCAAATCCATCCATAAAGCCAAGGAATCATTGTTTTGGATAAAAAGTTTTCCAACTCCTCCGATGATTGCCTCCACAACATCGGTAGAATTACATAAGTGCCTTTCATATTCCAAATCACATGATATAATGTATCATAAAAAATAATGGTATTATTTCCATCCAAATCTGGAAAAATTTTCCAAATTGTGTCCAAGGTTTTATGGTGCACAAACTTATATCCGATACGGATATCAGTTTTTTGGCATGCACCCTCACCTGCTATAATATGAAATCTTTGATGGTGTTTTGGAAAACATAGTGCAAGTATTCTTTGAGCTATCGACACTCTTTCTATGGTCCAAATCCACACTTCAAAAAGATCCATACAAAAATCCAAGAAATATAATGCATCCTTGCGAATGTAATGCGCAATTCTTGTGTTATCTTCAATAAAATTCATATGGTTTTGCAAATATTCAAGTAATAGATCACCCCTTTCCTTATCAATTGTCTTCAGCAAAATGCCATTCATTTCCAGTATCAATACCCTGCTTTCATCTCTTGGGAATGACGAAAATCCTTGCTTTCTTGATGAAGATTCATATATGTGTGAAGACCAGCGAGACATCAATGCCAACCTTGTGTTTTCTTTGTAATTCATATGCAAATCAGCATTTTTTTCTGCAAGAAAAATGAAGTTAATTAGATTTATATAAAAATCAATTTAATTGTTTAACATTCTATATTACTTCATAATTACAGTAATTAAAGATATGTTTAATCAAGCCATTATCATTTCTCTTAATATTCAAAACTTATAGTGAACTAAAATTGATAATACATAAGAAAATATAAGAAAATTCATTTAAATGCATGATTTTATATTCATGGGGATTCCAATTTCCTTTTATAGTTTTTCTTACAATCAATATAATCAAAAGTAGACTAAGCCTAGAAAAAACTTCATATACTGTTGCTCTAGCACAATGGTGAGAACCACATTAAGAAGCTCCACCTCCTTAATGTCAATCCGCGGAAGAGATAGGAGTGATATGAAGATCGTGAATGTGAGATGAAGTGAGAGTGAAGGTGAGAAGCATAGAGATGCACACACACATACACACACACTACGAAGAGACAAGCAAGACACAATGGAAGGTGAGAAATCAACTCTATTGCTCAAGATCTCAATTACAAGCTCAAAAATAGCTCTAAGCTCACACTAACCAACCTCAAAAATGAGCTCTCTAGCTCTTTTTATAGATTCTAGACTAGTTTTGATCGGTTTCACATCTAGTGACCGGCATAGTTAAAAAATAGGTCCTAGGTGCTATTTGAAAGGGTAAACGGTGTCTAAAAATAACCAAAATTGATACGCTCATTCTACCTAAGCTCCTCAAGCTCGAGGACTCCTCGGCTTGCACAAAATGGAGCTATGAATTACAAAAAGGGTCTTTTCTATGTTACATATGTTACAATAGTGATGAAAATCATTATTGGAGGTTTTTTGAAGAATATTTATAAATCATAATCTTTGAAAAATTGATTCGACTGACTCCCTGCTCTGCCTTTACATGCTTCCGTGTCTTCTATGCCTCTGGCTGCTGCCAACACCCCCCTCCCTCTCGCTTTTGTTGTCCTCGATAGAACCTTGTTGTGCGGTCTGTCGAATGTAATTTTGGAGTAGTTCCTGAGCGAGGGTGTGTTCTGATATTCGAATGCCTCGGGCCAAATCGGCCTCGAGTTTCTCCCAATCAATTGGTTGCGGTTCATTAGGTGGTGGGAGTCGATAATGTGTGGAATAAACCATCTGTTCACAAGCGAATAATTGCAAGAGGTGTGTAGGCCTGCTTATGAACACTTCTGAATGGTATTCCCAGAATCCGGTTGTGAACATCTCTTCGACAGTCTGCTTGTAGCACGCCGGTAAATATTTAATTCTGCAATGCCAGGCATAACACACCCGTAGCGATGGCGTTGTACTCATATCATATGCAAGATCTAGATTGCCATGCTCGAAGCCTGGGGTGTTTACATGAGGTGCCTTTACATGACGGAAGACTTTGAAAACCATTTGCATCATGTCAAAGATTTTGACAGTCATGTGCTCTGCTATATCGTCCATGTGTTTCAAGCGAGGGAGCCAGTGAAAATCGTGGCCATCATGTATCCCACTGTCGGTAGTTCTATGGGTGGCTTGAAATATGGGTAATTTAACCAATCCTGGCACTGCTTGTTGTTTTGTATTTTGATAGCAAATGCTGTCCAGGAGCGGGGACGTGGCACTGGTCCCCAACATGGGTTGTATTTCAAATGTAGTGGTGCCTTTACCCAAGTACTCATCATCTCAAGATTTTCTTGTAAAAGATCTTTACGCCACTCTGGTTGATAAATCTCGCCTTGTTGTGCATCCAGTGGCAAATCATCAGGCTCAAACTGAGTGGCATGAGATGGTTTCTTGCTTGTTTCTTTCTATATGGCCAACTGATACTCGGCCATTAGCATAAAATACGGTTTGTACTGCTCATGCCCTGATATGTATCTGCGGGGGGCCAAATGAGCGAAGTAGGGCGACTATAAAATTCTTTCCTCAATCATTTCCATTGCGTGCAGTTGCGCCTCTACTCGTGCTGAGTGGGTGGTTCCAAGCTCTCCAATTGTCTTCATCCATGCGGGGGTTGGAAGTTCATAAGTCATCTGGCCTTCAGCCGTGACTCGTCCGCCTGGGATGGGTTGTGGTTCGTAGGCTTCTTCAAAGGTTTCCTCCACCGGAATGGTTACATTTTCTTCATCGAATAGGAGCTCTGGTGGGGAATCCGGCCTTGGTGGTGCTTCGTATATAGTTGTCCTTGATTCAAGAGTTGATACCTGGGCCCGTAATGCGTTCAGTTCCTCTAGGATGTCGGGAGATGGGTCAGTAGGAGCTGGTAATCCTTGTGTTGCTGGTAGTCCTTGTGTTGCAGGTGCTCTGAGCTGGAGTAGTTTATGATCTTCTTTCAACTTTTGATATTCTTCGTTCATTTGATCGTATTCATCGAGCAATCTGAGGTGATCATCGAGCAACATTTTCATTGATTCGGAGGGCACTGCTTTGAACCGGATAGGACTTAATGGTTGGTCGGGATGATCGAGAGCAGCTTCTAAATTCTCTCGGTTCTAATCCTGTAAGCGTTGATTCTCTTCTTTTGCAGCTGCTAAGTGTCGTCTTAAGAGTCCCATATTTCTTGTTAATGTTGCGTTGCGAATTGTCTGGGCCCTAAGCAAGTTGTCAAGATCAACAGTGGCCTCTTTGGTCTTCTCTTCACTTTCTAATTCCAGCTTGTGGTATGCCTCGCGTAATTCTTGGTATCGAGTATTCAATGAGGCATTCTCAATCGACAATGAATTAAGTTGCGACTGCAATTCGTTGGTTGTCCTCTGCATCTGCTGATAATTATTTCCAAGAGATGTGAACTCATCTCTTACTTGCGTCATACACGTGAACATCTGTCGAAATGCTGTGTCTATGGTGGGTGATAATATTAATGGTGTGCTAAGTGAAGATGCAGTGGGTGTAGATGCAAAGGGAATGGGGAATGGGGGTGGGAAAGTGGATGCTGTGGTGATTGTTGAAAATTGTGGTGTGCTTAAATATTGTGGTGCCATAATTGAAGTGAGTGGGGGTGCAATGGGGGGTGATATATCCATATCGCTGGATGTGGTGTCGAGTGTCGTGACTGTGAATAGTGGTGTGATCGTGGGTAAGTGTGTGGGTGTAAATACAGGGTTTACAAAGGTTGAGGAGTAATTTACAGAGGGGTTGTCTTGGACGGCTTGGTGGAAAGGGGAAAGAGGGGTTACGGTTGGTCAGGGAGGTGAGACTGAGGAGAAGGTTAATGGAGGTGGGAATGGGAAAAGGGGTCTTGGAGGTGTGGGGAAGGATGGAAAAGATGGATGGAGAAATGGGTTGGATAGAAAGGTGGATGTGTTAGGGGGTAGACTAGGTTGAGTGGGTGTGGGAATTGTGGGCTGAATGGGAGTAAGGACGACTTCTACTACTCCACCGGAGAAGGAGGATGTTGTTCTGGGAGAAGGAGGGTGAATAGGGGAGGCTGGATGGATGGGAGGTGATGGAGGAGCGGTTGGGGTGGTCGGTACTTTGACGACTGTGGTGGTATGTACAGTGGTAGTACAGGGTGGGGAGTCTACGAGGATGGCTTCTTATGCCAAAGAGCTTTCAGGGACAAGACGTGCTTCCTTGGCCTGTTCTGAAGATTGTCCGTCGATGGGTACCCGAATATATTCACCAGGTTTGGTTAGTAAGCGGATTCTGCGGGGGTCATACTGCGGTAGCGGTTTTCTCTGCAAATATCTTAAGGCTTCAGTGGGTCCAACTGATTTGACAAGCTCTCTGAAACCTCTGATGTATACTTCTTCGAACCTGCCCGAGACAAGCTCTTGTTCTATGAGGGTTTGGCTCTCCTCGTCAGTCAACTTCTTGCACGCCCAAACCTTTTCCATAGTACGGTATAACTTTTTGATGGCCAGTGTATAAGCTGCTGCTTCGAAGGTTTCTTCTTCGTGTGTGCTCGTGTCACCTTGGGTGTCCGTTTTTTGTCCTTGTTCGTCTGTTTGCACATGTTCTTGGGATTCATGAGTTCCCTGACTGGCTTCGTCATCGCCTTCATCTTCGTCAGTTTCTGTTCTTTCTCCCTCGGAACTAGACACTATTTGTCTTTGTGGTTGATCTCGCGGTGTGGTAGGGTAGCTGGGCCTTTCATATTCTTGAGAGAAGATCTGGCCTTCTGAAAACTAAAATTCACTTGAAAATACGTCCTGCATCTCAAAGTCAAATGTGGTATTTGCTTGTTCTGCTTCTAAATGGGGTATCGGAAAAGAGAAAGCTTCCGCACCAATAGTGGTGGGAACTTCTGCTGTAGTGGTGGTAGGTCCTGTAACTGTGGCTGCTTGAGTAGTTACTGTGCTGGTAGTGCCTTCCGTTACAGCTGGTCTTGATAACCGTATATGAATAGGTTGTACTGTGGGAGTGGCTTCTGTCGGAGACTGCTTTGGAGATGGTTGTGGTGAGGGTGATTCTAGCACCTGAAGGCAGGGGATAGTTCCTCTCATTCGCTTTCCTGCTCTTCCTTTGCTAGTCTTCCTAGCTTTCTTTGTGCTTCCTTTAAGCGCTTTCAGCTCCTCACTTGTCATTGCTCGCTCGATAGGTAAATCGTAGGCCAAACACATATATACAATGCGCGTGAGGGCACAACATCCATTAATGACCTTCTTCCTTTCCCATCTGTGTTGTGCTAAATACATCTGATCGATGATCCAGCTAGCTAGATCAACTCTCTAGGTCCAATACAAGATAAATACAAACCAAATCATATTCATTTGTGAGGCATTGTGAATCTGTCCTGAGCGGGGAAAGCAAAATGCTGCATACATATCCGTAGTGGTTTTGAAATCTCCTCCCACTTAGTGACGTCCCCACGTTTCATAGGGTCAGGAACTAACCTTTCTCGCTCTGTAGGTGTGTGGGTTCCATGAATCTTGATGGCAGCTCGAATCAGATCTTTAGAAAGATAAAATCTTTTATATGGTGGATCGTTCACTAAAGATGGCATAATAAAAGTTCCTGGCAGATCCTTGTTCTCTGAAGCTATCAAAGTGGTGATTAAATAATAGCATCTGTAGAGGTCAGGTTTAGGCAAAGGGTCACTGAAATACTCTGTGAAGCCGGCTCTTGCCCAAACATGTGTTAAGTCTTGTGTGTTCTATAGTCCTTCGAACTCTCTTGAGAAGAACTGATATTTTCCCCATGTACAGTCATCAAAAGGCAAATTAGCCTCAAATATAAACTCAACATCCGCCAATGGTCCTGCCAGCCCTTGAAACCAATGAGAATTGCGATGAATCTTCTCAGTATAGCCTCGAGGAGGGTCGTCGATAGGCATGGGTCCTGGGAATCCTTGGAATTCTGGCGGTGGAGCCGTCGGATGGGACTCTGCGAGTAAAACACCGATAGGTGCTACAGGTGCTCTGGGGCCTGCTTCTGATGGTCCTTCTTCGGTTTGCATGATGATTTTCGTGCTAATGGAAAAGATCTGCTACAAAAGATTAGCACATTAGTATGGAAATTAATTATGATCCCATGAAGGTGAGACCGCAATCCCTTTCCATACCCGATGTGTAACCCGTGTAGCTAAGTGTTGTGATGTGATTGATGCAATGCTTCTTGCAGAACTAGTGCAGGTCTCTAGACACCTATATGTTTTCAGATATTGCATGCAGTTCTTTGATGAGATGTTATTACAGGTGATGTTGGGTTATAGTGTGTGGATTTATACAAGGTTCAGTCATGAATGAGTTATTACAAGGTTGTAGATTAGCCGGGGTGGTAGTTATGTTAGATAAGGGATTAGGAGAAGACTTCTGGATACGTTTCGGTATCCACTTCCTAAGAGTTTGTGATCGGGTGATAGGTCTCTGCGAAGGGACAAAAGATGATATAGGATCTGGTGGTATGGAGGGTTGAAAAGATTTTCGAGGGGTATATTTTACATGGCTTGAGGGTTGTGCTATAGTACATGGTTTGGGTACCCAAATTTGCGTGGGTGTTGGTTGGTTTGTTAGGTACTTCTTGGCAATCCAAATTTGTCGAATATTTGTAGTCGTAGAAGAAGGTCGAGGAGATCTTGGATACTGTTTCTGCTTCTGCCTTGACTTCTTCTTATCGTTGTCTGCATTGTTGAAATATGTTGGTGGTTTTTGTCCTTTTGGCACCCATATCTGTCTTGTGCCTCTTGCTTTATGATACTGAGACTGTAGCTTTCTTCCTTGTGTCGTCTGATGTTGTCGTCGGTCTGGGTTCCTTCGTCGTGGTTGACTCTTTTGTGGTTGAGGTTGAGAGGTCAGATGGACACTCTGCTTTGGAAAAGAAGGGAGGTCCAACACTTGTGAAACCTGCCCATTAGGAAGTGCTCCGTTTTGTACTTTTAATCTAGGCCAGTCCGCAGTAAGTGTGGAAGGATGGGCACCGCAGGGTGTTTTGCCCATGTGTCCGCTGATGTAACCCACCTGACCGCTCATTGTGTCCATTTGACCAAGCAGTTGGGTAATTGCCCCTTCTAGTTTGCAGGAAACCCAAGGGAAAATCTCCTGACATCCTTCTGATTGACCATTGTCCATCGCCAATCCCGCGTGGGTTGGTGTAGACGTAACGTGACTGATCTGACCAAAGATCTTCCAATCTTCCGTCACATGCATTTCATAGGGTCTAGGGCTACAAACCTCAGTCGGAATGCCATTAGGGAAGTCAAGCCGTAGGTTCCAATCTGCAAGGAGCCTTGTCTAAGATTTAGGTCCACTGAGTGATTGTATAGCCAATCTTGGCCAAGGATTAGGGGTTCTATCAAGTCGTCGTCATGGCACACTAGTAGTTTCACTGTCAAGGTCACTTCGTTTATGAGGATAGGAAGATCCACCTCACCCATGCAAGGGGTTTCCATGCCTCCTAGCCCTATGAGGTATGCCTCAATCGGCCGCATTTCTGTTCCTGAATCCTTATAGTGGGACCATCTAATCGCACTAGTCGCAGCACCTGAGTCAATTAAAGCCCTGAGCTCTTGGCAAGGGTTGCCGTGCTCTAGCCTGACTGTAATGAATGGTCTCCAATCCACTATGCTAGGATGAGTGGTTGACTTTACTTGACACATGGCCATGGGATATCTGGGTGATGTTTCCAGATGATTATAATGTTCTCTCCCTAGTCCTTGTCTTCTTAACTTCATGCGCTTAATGCGTTCTATAGCTTCTGCCTGAGCTTCAGGTTGTATTCTATTTTCTTCCTCCTTACGCTTCTTTGCCAACGTGAGTCCTCTAAGCATATCCTCAGTAAGAGGTTCTTGGTATAGTCTGACTCTACAGCCACTAATGTAATTAGGCATTATATCTCCTTCTAAAGTGGCTAATTGTACTGCTCCACTTGTCGAGAGTCTGTTAATGATCATAGGTCCATAACCTCGCTTTTCTAACTTCCGTGCGTGTTGTTTCAGCGTATATACTAGAACTAAATCTCCTTCTTTCAAGCCTTTATCTTTCACATGTGCATCAAAATATGCTTTCTGTCGCTTCTTCGCCGCGTATATTCCTATTGCTGCTTTCAGCCTGGTTTTTCCTAATCGTTCCAAGTCCATTATTCTTGCTGATAATTCATGGCCGGTCCACTGATGTTCTTGTGCAACCTTAAGGGTCGGTATCAAGAAGTCCAAAGGAAGCACAGCATTCTGACCAAAAACCATCTCAAAGGGAGTTGCATTGAGTACGGTCTTGTAGGCCACTCGATATCCCAAACAGCGTGGTGTAACTGTTTGTCCCAATCTGAACGTTTGTTGTTCACGAGTTTCGTCAGTACGTTACAAAGGATCTTGTTAGTGCTTTCAGCCTGACCATTGGCCTGAGGATGATATGGTGCGGATTTCTTGTGAATCACCATAAAATCGTGTAACAAATATTCAATGACTTGTTTTAGAAAGTGAGATCCTCGATCGCTCACTAACTCTATAGGCAATCCATATCTTGTAAAGACATTTTCAAATAAGAATTTTGCAGTCGTGTATGCATCATTCTTTTTCGTGGCTTTTGCCTCTACCCATTTGGTGAGATAATCTGTGGCAACAATAATGTATTCTGCATGTGTAACTTTTGCAGGGGGGTTAATGGGTCCTACAAAGTCTATACCCCACTTAGAAAATGCACGTCCGCCCATCATGGGTTTCAATGGCATTTCATCTCTGTGAGTAGGAAATTGAGTTCTTTCGCACACATCACATCTCTTTACATAAGTATGTGCATCCATGTGAAGAGTGGGCCACCATAATCCTGCAAAGATGATGGCTTTGATTATCCTATCGGGTCCAAAATGACCTCCTGCAACACCTTGGTGTGCAGTCTCTAGTACGCTCAAATAATCGCTTTCATGAACACATTGTCTTAAGTATCCATCTCGTCCTTGTTTGTATAGGTTATCGTCAATAAGTGAATAGTCTTGAGCTTCCTACTCTAGACTGCGTTGTCGTGCTAAAGTCATTCCTTGAGGGAATGTGTTCGTCCTCAAGTATGTCACTAAAGGTTCACTCCAGTCTGGTGTGAGAGACACGTGATACAATGTAGAATGTTCTACTGGTGGTCTTTCACAACAAACATGGCATTCTTTACACAACTTCTAGACATCTGCTTCCATCGTAGGCCAATATACTCCTAGTCTATGTTGAGTCTTCAAGGTTCGATGTTTTGATTGATGTTGGTTTAGTGCACCTATGTGTGCTAATTGCAACCAATTCGCATGTTCTGATTCATCTACACAACAAGCAAGAATCTTTTGATTATCCTGTTTATATATGCTTCCTGCTATGATTTGATATCTTTGAGGTTTGGTAATCTTTCCTTCTTTGATCCTTAACTTAGGATTCTTGGGTCGATACGTGAGAATTGGCACTATAGGCTTAGCCCATTCTGGTGCTATCTCAAGGTTAAACAAATATGCATCTGGTAATTCATCCGCTATCCCTTGAGGAGCTTCTCCTGAGGTTAGTCTCGAGAGGTGGTTAGTTCTAAGATGTGTCTTTCCTTTCCTGACTACTACTTCAAAATCGTACTCCATGAGTAATAGCCAACGTATTAATCGTCACATGTTACATGGCTTATTTGTGAAGAGAGATGGTGGATGCAATCCAAAGATGAGTAGGTGCTGCTACAACTAGCTTCACACCAGCCAACTAAGACTTCAGAGTTGATTAGTAGACCCTTTGAGCTTCCTAAATCCACCAAAATATCAGCCAAGTACTTTGGAACATGTATCCCAAAAGTTTAAGTCAAGACAGACTAGTTGCGAAATGACTAGCTCCCAAAACTTGCTATTTTTGGACATACACCTGCTAGAAAAAATGAACAGTGCTCTCAACCTGGTAGGAGTTAGAAAAATTCATTTTGGGCATAGCAAATAGACTTAGCAAGCTTCCCAATACAAGTTAAAACACTTCAAATGATGGACTGAGCACTGAGAACAAGTTTCATCAATTTCTGGAACATGCCCACCATTCTCGGGGCTCTGCAGAGATAAACCAGTGAGAAGTAAAATGCAGATATCTCCAACATTATAAATTCAATGACCTTGAAAATTTATATGCAGAAAGTAAACAGTAAGAGCTATTCAACACATGTTAAAGCACTGAAAAAGGATCACTAGAACTCGAGATATGACCTTCTGAAGGTACCGCTCTGAGTGAGTATAGCAGAGAACAAAACAAAGAAGTAGATGATAATAAATGTATAGATTCACATATCATTACAACCACATTGGCAATGAATCTTTGCACAATGGGAGTAGAATGATAGAGCTATCGAGTAAGCTCTTCAATCTCTACAAAATGACATCAAGTGGTCACGTACAAGGTTTGCTCATCGCCTCTTCCTTCTTGCTCCTTTTATAGCTATTCTTGGAGGGAGTTTTGAATTCGAATTCAAATGGATCCACCTAAAAGTGATCCCCAAAGTTAGGAGAGATTCCCTCAGCTCTAAATTTCATGGTTTTAGGTAGTTAGAGCCACGAATTTTCTTTTACATCATGGATGCGGTAAGCCATCCTTTTCCTTTTTTCTTTTTCCATTTACAAGAGATAAAATGTACTCTTTTACAAGAGGTGTTCACATGACTACTCATGTGACTTACAAATGAGGATAATATCAAGCATGTCAAGCATGTAGGCTTGGGCAAAATGCACCAACAGCTCCCCCTCAAGCCTAACATGCTTGGCCTCCAAATAAGTCTTCAATTGTCCTTGATTTCCTGCAAGCCGATCATCAACTTGAATCTACTTAATTTCGTACCATCAAGAGCTTTAGTCAACATGTCGGCACATTGCATATCTATAGAGACATAGGATAGTTGAATATCCTTGCTCATTAGCTTCTCCCTTACATAATGGTAGTGGACTTCAATATGCTTGGTTCTAGCATGGTATACCAGATTAGCTGCTAGATGTAGTGAGCTTGTGTTGTCACCAAAAATATGAGGTGTTGAAGAATGAAGTCCAAGATCTGTGTACAAAGACTTTAACCACATGATTTCTTGAGTTGCATTAGCCAAACCTCTATATTCTGCCTCAATAGAAGATAATGCCACGGTTGGTTGGTTCTTCGATGACCAAGAAATGATTTTTGAACCTGCAAATGATATATACCCTGATGTGCTTCTTCTATCATCTTTAGATCCGGCCCAATCTGCATCTGAGTAGAGCTTTAGCTCAATATCTGAAGTATATGAATAAAACAAACCTTCATTCATGGTCCCCTTTAGGTACTTGAGGACTCTCTTGGCCGCTTCCATATGTGTTCTTCTCGGCTTATGCATAAACTGACTCAATATGCTAACACTATAGCATAATCCACCCTTGTGAGTGTTGCATAGTTCAAACTTCCAACCAAGCTTTGATAGCTTGTGATGTCTTCAATTGGCTCTCCTTCATAAGCACTAAGCTTCTGATTTTGCTCCATAGGTGTACCTGCACACTTGGTATTTTCCATCTTGAACTTGACGAGCATGTCATGGACATACTTCCTTTGTGTGATGTATATACCTGAATCTGTGTAGATAAACTCCAATCCAAGAAAATAAGTGAGTGGTCCGAGGTCACTTATTTTGAACTCCTCCTTCATTTGACTCTTTACCTGTTTGATTCCTTCAAGATCATTGCCTGTGATAATAATATCATCAACATACACACATAAATAGATCACTTCAGATCCATTCCTCTTTATGAACAAAGAGGTATCCGCCTTGCTAGCTTTGAATCCTTGGTCCTTCAAATAAGTCACGAATCTGAAATTCCAAGCTCTTGGAGCTTGCTTCAATCCATACAAAGCTTTCTTTAGTTTGCATACATAGTTAGGATGATGTGCATCCTCATATCCAGGAGGTTGTGCCATATACACTTCCTCAGAAATCCATCCATTCAAGAAAGCATTCTTTACATCAAGTTGATAAAGATTCCAATTTCTAGATGTAGCAAGACTAATGAGAACCCTAATTGTAGGCATTTTTGCAACAGGAGAGAAAGTCTCCTCATAATCAATACCATGGGTTTGAGCAAACCCTTTAGCAACTAACCTTGCTTTGTGTCTATTTATACTTCCATCTGGATTCCTCTTGATTTTGTATATCCATCGAGATCCGATTATCTTCATAGATGGCTTGTTAGGTACAAGCTCCCAAGTGTCATTCTCCTTCAAGGCTTCCATTTCTTCGTCCATTGCATCTCTCCAAGCTTTCTTGCTTTGTGCTTCTTCAAATGTGGTAGGTTCTTCATTGGTTGAATCCTTTGCAATGTAGATTGAGTGCTTGGTGACCAAAGAAGTATCATAACCAAACCTCTCTGGTTTCTTCTTCTCCCTCGAAGACCTTCTAAGTGGTTGATGTGAGCTCTCGGGTCCATATGTAGCATCCTGCATCTTTGCTTTTCCTTTATTCTTCCATAGCTTTAGTCTTTCCAAGTCTTCTAGGTCAATCTCCGAATCACTTTCTTCATCCGCTTCGACTCCTTTGGTTGAAGTGATGGAAAATCTTCATCCAAGTCATATGGCAGCTTCACTTTCCTGTCATCATCAAACCATGATTTGTTTTCATCAAAAATTACATCTCTACTCACAGAAAATCCTTTATTGGTTGGATTGTACAATCTATATCCTTTTTGGTTTTGGTCATAACCAATAAATACGCACTTCTCTGCCTTGGGATCCAATTTCCCTCTTACTTGAGAAGGAATGTGAGCATAGGCTAAGCATCCAAATATTTTGCAATGCTCTAGACTAGGTCTTCTTCCATTCCACACTTCATATGGAGTGGTTCCATCTAGTGACTTAGATGGAAGTCTATTTATGAGATATGTGGCTGTAGACACAGCCTCTGCCCATAGGTAGTTTGGCAATCCCTTTTTGTTGAGCATGGACCTTGCTGCTTCGACAATAGCTCTGTTCCTCCTCTCTGCTACACCATTGAGTTCGGGTGTATACCTTGTAGTGACTTCCCTTTTAATGCCTCTTTCATGCAAGAAGGCATCAAATTCAGAAGAGAAGTATTCTCCTCCACCATCTGATCTGAGTCATTTCGAAGTCCTACCTGTTTGGTTTTCAACAAGAGCAATATACTTCTTAAAGCAATTAAACACTTCATCCTTATGCTTCATGAAAAGCAGAACATGGTTCGAGCATCCCGAATCAATGTAAAATATGTGATCATCATCCTTACCCTTCTTCGCTGATAGATTCATAATCAATAATAAATCTTCTTGACTTTGGTCCTCTGCATAGTTATTGTAATCTCTTCTTCCTCTATGGCCACTTTCATAGTTGTTGTTGTTGTTCTAATTGTTGTTGTAGTAGTTGTTGTTGTTGTAGCCTCCATTGTATCTACCTCTATTTGATCCATAGCCACCTCTATTGAATCCTCTTCCTCTTGAGTTCCTCGGGTTCCTGAAACATCTTCAGTAGTATGGTTAGATAAGCCACATATGTTGCAAGGTTGAGATGATTGGAATCTCCCCCTGCCTTGCTTTCCACTTCTGCCTCTTCCTCTAGCTCTTCCTCTACCTACAAAGTTTGCTTGGAAAGAGCTTCCTTCATCTTCATTCTTCATATTCTTTGACTTGTCCTTGACCTTAGCTTTATCAGAATATAAGGCAGAAGTTTTGTATAAATCCATGGCTGTTGTGAATGACTCCCACTTGTCGACTGCTTTGATTCCATTCATGATTTATCTTATGATTTGCTCCTCTTCAATTACCTCTCCAATGCTTCCAAGTTGGTCGGAAATCTCCTTCATCTTTGTGACATAATCAGTCACATTTTGCTTCGGGCTTTTCTTCATTGTTGTGAACTCCATCCACAATTGGTTCTTCCTTGCTCGAGTGTTGGAAGAGAAGAAAGAAGCAAGTGCATTCCAGGTTTCTCTTGATGTCTTGCATCCCTTGACATGAGGTAAAAGAAAATCAGAGATTGAGTTTAGAATATAGGACCTTGCGAGTGCATCCTTCGAACACCAATTCGAAAGTCCTTCCACTTCTTCATGTGATGGTTGCCCTTTGTTCCTCATGGTTGGCATTGCTTCATCTCCGGATATGAATCCATATAGATTCCCCCCTTGAAGGTAAGCCTCCATCCTTAGAGACCATGCCGGATAGTTGTTTTGATCCAATTTGTCAATTGTTGATGGAAATCCATCTCCCATGTTGCTTGACTATGCTCTGATACCACTGTGAAGAGAGATGGTGGATGCAATCCAAAGATGAGTTGGTGCTGCTACAACCAGCTTCACACCAGCCAACTGAGACTTCAGAGTTGACTAGTAGACCCTTTGAGCTTCCTAAATCCACCAAAATATCAGCCAAGTACTTTGGAACATGTATCCCAAAAGTTTAAGTCAAGACAGACTAGTTGCGAAATGACTAGCTCCCAAAACGTGCTATTTTTGGACATACACCTGCTAGAAAAAATGAACAGTGCTCTCAACCTGGTAGGAGTTAGAAGAATTCCTTTTGGGCATAGCAAATAGACTTAGCAAGCTTCCCAATCCAAGTTAAAACACTTCAAATGATGGACTGAGCACTGAGAACAAGTTTCATCAATTTCTGGAACATGCCCACCATTCTCGGGGCTCTATAGAGATAGACCAGTGAGCAATAAAATGCAGATATCTCCAAGATTATATATTCAATGACCTTGGAAATTTATATGCAGAAACTAGACAGTAAGAGCTATCCAACGCACATTAAATTACTGAAAAAAGATCAGCAGAACTTGAGATATGACCTTCTGAAGATACTGCTCTGAGTGAGTATAGCAGAGAACAAAACAGAGAAGTGAGAAAGGAAGAAAGGGAGAAGCATAGTCTAAGGAAGAAAGGGAGAGAAGTGCAAGAGTCACCGACGCAGAGAAGTGGAAGTGCAAGGTGCATGGAGAGAGACTATGGATTTGTGCAGAGAGTGCTAAGCTATAGTCCCCTAAGTATCTCAAGGTCCCTTTGCAGTGTGCGCGTGCCGACAGAAGGTATTCACTCCTCACCCTTTGTGGAAGCTTAGTGCAAGGTGTGCACAAGGATAAGCTTGAAGCAGGTGGAGGTCTGGTGCAGAGGAGGCCGGCGGCAAGAAGACTTTGGGATATTGGGTATTTTTTAATTGGGCACTCTGTGGATTTGTGCACAGAGAGGTATTGGCTTGTCTTGTATTTCAAACATTGTAATTGTCTTACTGTAATCAATCGGCAGAAGCTTCCAGGTGTATTTTCTCTTCTTGTTTCTTCCCTTTTCTCCTACAAACCCTCAAACTCCTTCTTGTCTAAGAATCCACCAACAAAATTTGGCACGCACAGTGGGACTTCCAAGGAGATTTGAGCTTAGGAGAAACCAAGTGCAAAGCATAGAAGGGATCAAGTGTCGACAGAACCACAGTGCTACTTCATCAAACAAAAGGTAAATATTCTTATCAAGTGTCTCACATTCAGTGGGCTATGAGCTGCTCATGACCGCAACTCGGTCCCAAGTATTGAGGGTCACCTGCAACAGACAAGGAGGAAGGTTGTTAGAAGGTCCCCCAGTCCACTATCTTCAACATCATCAGTCAAGAGCATGGCGGGTCAGGTAGACTTGGAAACTTTACTCTCTAGATTAAATATAAAGTTTCCTTCTTTCAAAGGCTTAGCTCAGGAGGATCCAGATGAACACATTAGAAGGTTTTTGGCACTATGTAAGACTAGAGGCCTAATGGGTAGGGAGGATGCCTTTTTTATTCTCTTCCCTGCCACATTAGAGGGATTAGCTGATAAGTGGTTCAGCCAGTTTGCTGAAAACCATTTTACCACTTGGGATGTGATGAAAGATGCTTTTAAAAATCAGTTTCAGCATGGCAACACTGCAGAGATGATCATAGAAGAGCTAGAAAATTTAAGATTAGGTCTAGGAGAAAAGTTCCCAAAGTTTGTGACTCGGGCCAAAGCACTAATGGCTAAATTGCCAGATCCACCACACGACTTTTTTGTCAAGAAATGGTTGGCTACGCCCCTACCAGTGGCCACCCAATGCAAAATAAAGGAACTAGTGCTACCTACAGCCTCCATAGAGGAGTTCATCAGCACAGCCACACGCTTGGAGCAGATAAGGTACCAGTATGGAGCAACCTCTTCCCAACCAACATATGGTACAGAATTGGAGGATCCAGTGATACAGCTAAGGAAAGAGCTGGAGGTCTTAAAAAGAAATAAGCCCTACAAAGAGGAAGAGAATGTTGTTGCTCAGTTGAGAAGGGAGATTGAAGCACTAAAGTTCCAAAAGGAGGAGGAGGCCCAGGTAGGGGAATTGGCTCAGCTACGACAGGAGTTGCAGGAGCTCAAAGGAGGTGGCATCAAGAGTGGACTTTGGTGTTCCATGTGCAACAAGCAAGGTCACATAGTAAGTGAATGTCCTCTGTTAAGTGTGACTTGTCAATTATGCAGGAAAGGTGGCCATGAGGCCCATGAATGCCAATCAAGAGGAATGCCTGCAACAACATATTGGACACAGGGAGGACCCCAAACCACCACAAATGTGATGGCTGCTGCACCAAACCAAGGTAACAACTATAATCCTAGACAGAGGAATACTTTTGGAAATGGACCTAGGAGGCCAATCATCTGTTTTAGATGTGGAGAATGCGGGCACTATCAAAGTAGGTGCACCCTACAAGAGAATGCCCCTCCTTGCAGGAACTGCCCTGAGGCCAGAGACCATTATACAAATTGTTGCCCTAAGAATCAAGCCTCTTCATCAGGGCCCCATATCCAAATGATTTCTGTGCACAAAGAAGAAGTGTGTGATCTAGTCAATGAGCCATCACCATCTACCAGGGTGGTGCAATTAGAAGAAATAGAATCTTTGGCTGTGCAGACAAGAAGCAAGGGGAAAGCTCAAGCAGACATAGGACAAGAATCAAAGATTAAGGAGGGGAATCAAAATAGAGAAACATCTGTAGATAAAGATAAAATCAACAAAGGTGCAGATTCAGGTCAAAAAGAAGATCCCCTATGCACCAGTGATGCCATTGGGCATGCTTTCAACAGGGCTCATGAGGAGTTTGACAAGTCAATTGGAGCCCATGCTCTCAAGGAATCAGAGGCTTCAAAACTACTCAAATCCATGAAAAAGGAGGTTAGTATTTTTTATTTAATAAAGATGGATGGGAAATTCAGGTCAGAGTTATTGCAGATAATTGATGAAGCTTCCACTACAAGTTTGGTGGCAAAGACGGCGGTTTCACATAAAGGAAAAATTGTAGGGGAAGCACCCCTTACAGATTATAAAAGTCCTCGGCTTACAGTATCAATCAAGGGTCATGAATTTCAAGGAGTTATTGTGGATGGTGGTTCTGGCATTAACTTGATGCCTGAACATACAATGGAAAAGATTGGACTCCACCCTTCAAGGCCTGCAAATTTCACTGTTACTTTGGCAGATCAGAGCAAAGTAAGGCCCTTGGGAGTGATCCCAAAAGTTCCACTTGAAGTACAAGGTAATCTATTCATTCTAGATTTTGTGGTTTTAAGATTGCCCCATGTTGAAGGAGGATTTCCTCTCTTAATTGGACGACCATGGCTGAGGCATGCAATTGTCATTCATGATTGGGGCAAGGACACTATGTGGGTACAAAAGAAAGGGCAGGAGCTGACACAGATTTATTTAGAAGAGGGCCCAGATAATCAAGGAAACACTAGCATGATGCAAACAGTTGGCATTTGCATGGAAACAGAATCGGAGGATCAACCCCAAATAGATTTTGAGGAAGAAGAGGATATTCTAAATTGGCTCCAAGCAAGCAACTCTTCCTCTTGTTTTGGAATTTTTCTTAATAATTCTTGCACGACTTAGAAGGAGTGCCTGCAACTTATGGGGAGCACAGAATCCCTCTGGTTGATGGAGCCAAACCCATAAGAGGGAAGAGTTATAGACTTAATCCAAAATATGTTGAAGCTATCTATGTGGAAATCCAAAAGATGGAGGATGCAGGAATCATCATTCTTGTAGAACACTCGGAATGGCTCTCACCTATAGTTATAGTACCAAAGAAGAATACTAATAAAATTAGAATTTGTGTTGACTTTAGAGCACTCAACAAGGTGACCATTCCAGATGGATTCCCAATGCCTTTTGCAGAACAGGTCATTGAAGAAGTGGCTAGGCATGCATTATATAGCTTTATGGATGGATTCAGTGGCTATAACCAAATATCAATACATCCAAAGGATCGTGAAAAGACTGCTTTTATCACACTCTGGGGAACATATGTGTATGTAAAAATGCCATTTGGGCTCAGAAATGCTCCAGAACGATCAATCTCATTTTTGGCCCCCTATTGCTGGAATCACTTAGAATCTTCATGGATGACTTCTCTTCATTTTCAGGATCTCACAAAGAAACTCCTCTAGATTGTTTGGACCATCACTTGAGGCAGCTGCAGAATGTTTTCAAAAGATGCAGGGAGACTAAGTTAAAGCTCAATCCAAACAAATGTCATTTCCTTGTGACAGAAGGAACTCTCTTAGGACATGTGGTGTCTGCTAAATGTATGGCCCTAGATCCTGACAAAATCATTTCTATATTAAAGTTGCCTAAACCTAAATCCCCTAAAGAGATTCAGAGTTTCTTGGGGCATATTGGATACCATAGAAGGTTTATAAAAATGTATGCAGAGATAGCCAGACCACTGGCTAGACTTACAGGTAAGGAAGTACCTTTTAAATGGGAAGAAGAGGAGGAAAAAGCATATCAAACATTACGGTCAAGGTTAGTGTCTGCTCCTATTTTGGTCACACCTGAGTGGTCAAAAATCTTTCATATACATGTAGATGCCAGTGCCTATGTAGTGGGGGCAGTTTTGACCCAACCCAGTGAAGAATTTAAAGTGGACAGACCAATTCAATATGCCAGTAGAATCTTGACCAAGGCTAAAAGGAATTAGAGTACTACAGAAAGGGAAGCCCTAGCAATGGTTTTTGTTGTCCAAAAGTTCCGTCATTACTTATTGGGAGTAAAATTTATTATTATAACTGATCACCAACCACTAAAATACCTACTCAACAAACCACAAGCCACTGGTAGAATATGGAGGTGGTTATTGTTGTTCCAAGAGTTTGATTTCTGTAGTCCATAAACCAGGTAAAGAAAATGTTATGGCGGATCACCTATCCAGAATCAATATGATGAATCAAACTAGTGGAATCAATGATGATTTTCTAGATGCTCATCTGTTTGCTGTACAAGCTCAAGGTTGGTATTATGATATCAAAATTTTCATTAAAACTGGGTTGTATCCAGAAAAGGCTAGTGCTGTGCAAAAGAAGAGACTGCTAATCAAGAGTAGACCATATACCTTCATTGAAGATAAATTGTATAGACAGGGCAAGGATGACAGGTTCAGGAAGTGTTTGGAAGAAGAAGAAGTGAGGGAAGTTCTTCACTCTGCACATGAAGGAACAGGTGGTGGGCACCTTCCAGGGCATATTATGAGTCAGAGGATACTGGATGCTGGTCTATGGTGGCCTACACTATTTAAGGATGCAGATGAATGGGGAAAGGCATGTGACATTTGCCAGAGGTGTGGACCTAAGCCAACAAAGCAGAGGCATAACCCCTTGGTTGTTTCCAATTCCTGGCAACCATTTGAGAAGTGGGGGCTAGATTTTGTAGGGCCCATCTACCCTCCCGCAATTCCAAAAAGAGAAAAATATCTCTTGATAGCTACAGATTATGCGACAAAGTGGGCTCAAGCTATTGCCTCCCCCGATTGCACTGCCCAAACTGTTGCTGATTTCATTTATAGTAGCATCATTTGCAGGTTTGGATGCCCACTTGAAATTTGTACAGATCAAGGTACACATTTTGTCAATAAGGTCCTGCAGGAAATTTTCAACAGGTATAGAATTCTACATAGGACCTCTTGTGCTTACTATCCAAGAGCCAATGGACAGGCTGAGTCGACAAATAAGGTTTTAATCTCAATGTTAAGAAAGGAGTGTATGTTGCAGCCCACTTCATGGGGCATTGCTTATCAAGGTACATTGTGGGCATACAGGTTAGCCTACAAAGAGGCCACCGGATATTCTCCTTTCCAACTGGTTTATGGCATATTGCCCATTGATCCTTTTGAATTTTTACATGGATCACCTAAATTAGGATTCATTCAGGGAAAGAAGGATTGTGATGTCTCTCAGAGGCTAGGAGCACTACATAAAGTGGAGGAGATTCGTCTACTAGCAACGAAACAATTGATAGAGACTCAGATGAAGAGGAAGGAGGCACATGATCGACATCTGTGGAACAACAACATTGAAGCAGGCATGTTAGTTCTTCTCCATAGACCTCATCTTCATACACAACTGAGAGGAAAATGGCTTCCACATTGGGAAGGACCTTATAGAGTCAAAACAATGCTAAATTGGGGTGTTGTGGAGTTAGAGACGCTGAAAGGAGAGGCCTTGCCACTGGTCAATATATCAAGGCTCAAGGCCTATCATCAACACACTCGAAGAAGTATGGATCACCTGGAATTGCAAAATCTGTCCAGGTTGTACATAGCTTTCTCATCACATTTTGCTCAGTTTTAGTAGTTTTCTTTATCAATTTCATCTTTGTTACTGGTGTTTTTAGAAAACCTAGAAGGCATTTCATAACCTCTGCAAAAGTAAAACTTTTGGGTATTTTTGGCAATTTTTCTAGCATTTTTAGCATTTTTCTGGCATTTTTTATCCCTTTTCGATGTCATTTTCTTGCGATATTTGAGGAATAAAGGAAGCTCTCTGTAGGTTTGATTGCATAATTCTAGCTTAGGCCTGTAGCAAAATTTTTGAGAATTTTTTGGAAATTTTTTGGATTTTCTTTGCAATTTTTCTAGATTTTTTATGTATTTTCTTTGATTTTCGGGGACAATTAAAAAAAAAAAAGAAATAAAAAAAACGACCCATACGGGCGTTTTCTTTTTCTATGAAATAAAAAAAAGAAATCCCCCCACCGACCACCACCAACCAAACCCCCCCCTCTCCCCCCCCCCCTCCCCCCCCCCCCCCTCCCACGGTTCTTTTTATTTTATTTTATTTTTTATTTTATTTTGTTTTTAATTTATTTACAATTTTTTTCATTATTTATTTTTATTTTTATTTTTATTTTATTTTATTATCCGCACAGGCGTTCCAAAAAAAAAACCGCTCTTTTTATTTTCTTTTATTTTTTGTTTTCTTATTATATTTTAATATATATATATAATATTGTTTTTTTTTTCATTTTTATGGCTCAAAGCTTTTGGCTCTGGATCGTGCATCGGTTGGCCGTTTTTTACAAAAAAGGAGTCATTTTCATGTTTTTTGGCACCTCTGAACTCAGTTTTTGCCTTTAATTTTCCAAATTCCTACATTTTCTCTAAGTTTTGGTCAAACCCCACATGTTTTTCAGCTACTTTAAGACATGTTTTTATTTCCCCCTATTGTAAACATGGTCTATTCTCACCTTGTCTTCCCTTATGTTGCATAATATCCCACATGCACCCTCTGTAGCTCTACTGTTTGATCATTTTAATCACCTCCAGGCCCCATCCACATCATCCATGCCCTCCCTTTACCAATTTGCCCAGCCCCATCCTTAACCCTCCCAATCCCTTCCATCCTCGACCCTCAGCCCTCCCCTCCCCCTCCTTTCTACCCTCCCATTGCAACCCTTTGCTTTTCCATGGCAAAATCCAATTTTTGGTTCTTCTCTGGTGCTTGTTCTCTGCGGCTCTAGTGGACTTGGTGGCTGCTCAAAAGTGTCCTTTTGAAGTTTTGCAGCTCCCGAATCAGGTGTCATCTATGTACCGAGTTGCTGTAGCTCTTCGGGACGGAGAGCACATTAGGTGGTGGGCAACTATTGAGCCCATAAAAGTCATGTTGGTCAAAGTCAACTATAGTTAAAGTCAACTGGTCAAAGTCAATTGGTCAAAGTCAATTGGTCAAAGTCAACTGATCAAAGTCAACAAGATCAAGGTCAAAGTCAACAGGTGCAAAGTCAAAGTGTGTAAGTGCAGGTGTCAAAGTGCACAGGTAGTGCACAATGAATTGTCCACAAAGGGTAAATTGGAGAAAGTGGTTTGTAGGTTGCAGAGGTATTTTCTCTAATTTCCCTAAGGTTCAAAGTGTGTTTTAAAGTGTTTTGGAAGGTTCAGGTGAACCCTCCCTTATGTGCAAAAGTGAAGACTTAAAAGGAAATGTGAAGATATGTGAAGCGGCAGCGTACGCACGGGTGAAAGTATGGCCCCCCCATTAAAATTTTTGGTTTTAGACTAAAGTCACTACAAGACAAAACAGTGAGTCGTTGGCTACCACTTGTGAAGACAATCTTGGGACATCAAAAGGAGCACCAAGATACCATTGCAGTTAGGAGCGTACGTGATCGACACACTCAAATCAAGGCAAGGATCATTCTTGGACCAATCTTAGAGGAAGCAAGAGAGCATAGTCTAAGGAAGAAAGGGAGAGAAGTGCAAGAGTCACCGACGCAGAGAAGTGGAAGTGCAAGGTGCATGGAGAGAGACTAAGGATTTGTGCAGAGAGTGCTAAGCTATAGTCCCCCAAGTATCTCAAGGTCCCTTTGCAGTGTGCGCGTGGCGACAGAAGGTATTCACTCCTCCCCCTTTGTGGAAGCTTAGTGCAAGGTGTGCACAAGGATAAGCTTGAAGCAGGTGGAGGTCTGGTGCAGAGGAGGCCCGCGGCAAGAAGACTTTGGGATATTGGGTATTTGTAATTGGGCACTCTGTGGATTTGTGCACAGAGAGGTATTGGCTTGTCTTATATTTCAAACATTGTAATTGTCTTACTGTAATCAATCGGCAGAAGCTTCCAGGTGTATTTTCTCTTCTTGTCTCTTCCCTTTTCTCCTACAAACCCTCAAACTCCTTCTTGTCTAAGAATCCACCAACACCATCCTTTTCCTTTTTTCTTTTTCCATTTACAAGAGATAAAATGTACTCTTTTACAAGAGGTGTTCACATGACTACTCATGTGACTTACAAATGAGGATAATATCAAGCATATCAAGCATGTAGGCTTGGGCAAAATGCACCAACATTATTGACTAAATACAATAGGGCTTGATGATTTGTAAAGAACTTGAACTTGTTTGCCAACAAATGGTGCCTGAACTTCTTTACTGCGTAGATCATCCCTAATCCTTCTCGTTCCGTCGTGGTGTAATTTCTTTCTGCTGCGTTCAATTGTCTGCTCGCGTAAGCTATGGGGAGGTCTATATTACCTTCATTCGTGGGTTGTGCTAACACACATCCTATGGCATAGTTGGATGCATCCACATGCACATGGAATGGCTTACTCCAATCTGGGGTTGTCAATATAGGTGCTGAGCACAAACATCGTTTGAGTTCGTTGAATGAATTCTCACATTCTTCTGTTTATTCAAAATGGGTCAAAAGAGAGTACACAGGCTTGGCTATGATTGCATACATGTGTATGAATCATCTATAATAACCGCAATGGCCCATAAATGGCTGTACCTCTTTTACGTTAGTTGGTCTAGGTAGTTCTGCAATTACTTTTACCTTTTCTTCATCTGTAGAAATTCCATTCTTTGACACAATGTGTCCTAGAATTTTGCCTTGTCTGACCATGAAAACGCATTTTTCTGGGTTCAAACAAACCTGATATTCTCGACATTTGTCAAATATCTGTCTTAACTCTGGGATATGCATCTACCTTACATTTGAATGTGCACATAAGTCATTGACATAAACTTCCAAAATCTTTCGTAAGGATCCCTTAAAAACGTGACACATGAGTCGCTGGAAAGTAGGGGGTGCATTTGTTAAGCCAAAAGGCATCACACGAAATGCAAATATGCCCCATTCTGTGGCAAAAGTCGTCTTGTGTTGATCTTCTGGAGCAATGGCTACTTGATTATAGCCTGAGAATCCATCAAGGAAGCTGTAAACTTCCTTGCCCGCAACTCTTTCCAATAAGTGTTCTGTGATAGGAAGAGGATAACTATCTCTAATCGTGGCGGCATTAACTTTTTTAAGGTTAATACACACATGCAATTTTCCATTCTTCTTGGGCACAACCACGATGGGGGATACCCATTCGGTATGCTCAATCTCATAAATGAATCCTGCTTCTATCAAACGATCTATCTCCTCTTTAATCTTCACAGCGCAGTTATCATTGTACGTGTATGGTTTTTGTTTTGTCGGTTTTGCATCTGGAGTCATAGGGATTCTATGAGAACATATATCCGGATCTACTCCTTTCAAATCTTTGTAACTCCAAGCGAACACATCTCTATATTCGCGCAATAGGGCAACTAATTCTTCTTCTTCTTCATTCGTCAAATCATGCCCTATGTATGTACACTTTTCTTCTTCTCCTTCTATGGCTACTATGATTTTCTTGGTTTTCTCTCGGTTATCATATACCTCTCCAACATCAGCTTTTCTGTTTGGCATTCGTACCATTATTCTTCTATCTTCTATTTCATATTTCTTGAAGTTCTCGGGAACCTCAAACAAAGATTCTTCTTCTTCTAACATGGGTTCTTTCTTCTTTCTCTTCTTGCCTTCACTCTTGACAGTCACTTGTGTGGCTATTATCACATCATTCGTACTTTCTTCGTGGTTTTGAGGATGAGTTTCTACTTCGTAGAAATATTCTTCTTCTGATGCAAAGGGTGGGTCCATAATAATTGACTCTAAATCGAAATCACTCGCATCCTCAAATGCATCAGTGCTAGGTTCACATTCTTCTAAAACTGAATCACACATGATTGGCTCTATCGTGAAATGTGAAATGTCATAGCCATCCTCGTCACAGTGGGGTGTCCATTGTTCTTCATTGATGGCTACGTCCATGGTTGCTAGGATTTTTGCCCAACCATGGGGTTTGAATTCTTCATCTGGGAATACCACGGGTGTGTAAGCTGGGTCTTGAAGGGTTCCTGGATGTTGTTCGGCACCTAAGGTCCTTGCTTCTAACCTTTCTTCCTCTTGTTTTGCTACTTTACACATCCATAAGTGAGTGTCCTCGTGTAACCATGAGGGGTCTGACTCCAAAGAGTGTACTGATTCTGTTTCTACTTGTGTTTTATGGATGGTATTCCATTGTATTGGGGGTATGTCTCGATGTGAATAGTATTTAAGATTGACTTTAGTAGTCACTCCTAAATGTTGCAAGTACAAAGAATTAGTTCCCCAATCTTGTACGATTTGCAACTGACGCATGAATGGTCGTCCCAATATCATCTCATAAGCATGATTTTTCGCAAAGTCACAAATGGCGAAGGTATGCTCAAACTCCGTACCACAAGTGGTGAGAGATATGCCTTCTAGTAAGCCTAATGGTTTTTCTATGTGTCCATCATCCATTTGTAGCTCGGTAGGTCTGAGTGCTGGCTTACCCCAACATTTCCATAAAGTGGTGGTAGCGATGGCTACTCCGGCTCCTAAATCTAAGATGGCTTTCGTGGTGTAGCTCTGATGGGTTATTGTAAGATAAGTGTTACCTTCCTCTCCTTCACTTACATCTCCAATATTTTCTATAGGTATCTCTGGTACCTTCTTTTGTGATCCTATCTGAGAGGGAGTAGTAGCAAGCTCAGGGAATTGATTTGCTAGATGCTTCCACAATTCTGGTTTTACCTTCAACAACTCCTCTAGGGTGAGATTACATTGTACTTTGGTATTCTTTATCACTTTCATGTTTCTAGGGATTACTGATTCTTCATTCCTCACTATTATCGCGGGTGCTCTCATACTAATAGACTTTTCTTCCCAAGGTCTTGTGAACTGAGGTAATTCTTGTAAAGAATTGGATTCAAATCCTGTGTGTTCACTCAGTTGCTCCTCCTCTACATCATCGTAAATAGAGGGGATGTCTTGTGGAAATTGTTCCTGCAAGTCATCTATTTCTTGAATAGGAGGATGGGTTTCTCGTTCTTTTCTCCATTTCTCTTCTTGTATTTCTCTTAAAAATTAATGTGAATACCTATTTATGGAAGACAGGTTGTCTTGACTTTCTATGTTGGGTACTTGAGACAGGGATGGTGCGTTCCTTTCCTGTGTCTCTGGGATAGGGTTCCTATGCTCATTCTTTTTCTCTTTGCTTTCTATCAAGTATTCGAGCCTCTCCATCAATCCTTGAAAATGTAATTCCGATTTTGCCATGTTATTCCAATTAAGATATCTAGAGGCTTTGAACAAAGCTTGTGCTAATTCTACCATCTTCATGCAAAGTTTAGTTCTCTCAATTTCTAGATCAGCTCGTGGGTAGTTCTTACTCATTTCAGCTACCTGAGGTCCTTCTTTTATTCTAGCCTGATATGCATGAAACATCATGTCTAGATTTTTTGCTATGGGTTCCGCTAAGACTGATCTTGATTTCTGAGCTGGGTTCTCTTGATTCAACTCCTGAGAAGTTAATTCTAGGATTTTGGCTCTCGATTCCTTTAAACTTCCTTCCAACTCAATTATCCTTTTACTCAATTTTCTCTTGGTCCTCTCTCTGGAATCTTTCCAAGATTTTGTTTTTTTACTACTAGATTCTGCAACTTCACTACTTCCGGCTACTTTCTCCTGATTAAGCTGTTGGTTCTGTAAGAGCGCCTGGGCTCTTGTTATAGCTTGGATAGGCACGTATGTAGGGTTGGATCCATCTGCATTGTGTACAATACCTATCACGTTGGTCAGTGTCACATTTGAAGTGTTAATTGGGTTCTTAGGACAATCTTTGATTATGTGCTCTTTGCCACAATCGGCACAAAAGCCTTGGATGTTATAGTACTGTGATTGCCCTGCTATCGAAGGATGTGGATAATCCTTTATGAAGTGATCTCCTTGACACCTAAAGCATGGTCCTCTACGGCCCTGTGGTCTTTGCTGTCTCAATTGGGGTCGTGGGTTTGGGTTCGTGTACATCACATGAGCATAGTCGGGCTCCCAACTAGGTTCCACTCGTGGACTATCGTAATGATATGTCTCTATGTGTTCTGGTGACTCCGTGTAATAAGCGGGTGGACTATCTATATGAGTAGAGTCAAAACTGTTTGAGTTCAGGGAACTCTCTGTGATCAAGGGTGAAGAAGGCACTAAAGCCCTACTTAGGTTTTCTTCTGCAGCAGCATATTTCACTGAGATGACATTCGCTGGTGGGGGAGGCTGCTGAGCTAAAACAGGTTGAGGTCTCTGTTGCGCCTGATAAGGGTAGTTCTGAGGAGGCCTATAGTAATATGGCTGAGCATTGTATTGGCCTTGATACCTACCTGGTTGTGCGTATGCTTGCGGGTAGTTCTGTCTCACTGCCTGTTTGTTATATGGGTAGTCCTGAGTCATATGATTCGTGTATCTTCTCTCAATAGTACAGTATTGGCCACTAGGGTTGGCTTGTGTTTGTGTTGCATTGGGACACACATTTGCCATATGATCGCCACCACAGGTGTAACAGCGCTTGTTTGTTGTTACCCTAGGCATCTGTTTACTAGAAACTCCTAGTTTTTGGGCCACTTTTTCTGCTAGGTCCTCTATTGAGCTAGACAATTTTGTGGATGCTAGAGATGAACAGCCTGAGTCCTTGTAGACCTTTGAGAGTTCCAACTCGTCTCCTAAGTTGTCCTCAATGTCTATGCAAATTCTCACACACTGCTCTAGCGTTTTGGGTTCTTTCAAGTATACATAGGAGCATAGTTTAGAGCTCAACAAGCCGTCTAGAAACAATGACACTTGCTTGGCCTGTGAGGGTAACTCTTGCATTGGACATCTTTCAACATATTGTCTAAACCTACGTCCTGCCAGTCTCACTGTTTCCTGAGGGGTCTGTTTGAAACTATGAATCAATGAAGATGTGTCATGTTTGATCCCACTTTTAGAGAATTCAGTGATGAATGACTCTAAAAAGTGATGGATGTCTCTAAATTGCCTTTGTTGCAATGGTTGGAACCAAGTTAAAGCGGTATTCTTTAACGTTAGTCCAAATGCGTTATATTGCGTGAACATGTCTTCGACTTGCTCTGCTCTTAGTACTTGCTTGAATTCCGCTACATGGTCATAGGGATCTCCTATCCCATCAAAGTAATTTTTCATGGACTTCACTAACTGATTGGGTCTTAATATTCTTGCGTGTTCTCATGGTCTAGGTAGAGGAAAATCATCTCTACCACCTGGTATTCCATGATCTCTTTGTCTATCCGTTATGTCCGTGTCTATGGTCGTTTGATATCTTCCTATGGGATGATTGAAGCTTAATTCCAGTCTTTCTTTGTTCTTTTCTCTTTGCATGCCATGGGATGAGGATGTTCCTACCCCTTGTTGGCTTGCGTTTACGTTTGTTCTAGATGGAGGGAATACCAATTCGCCTCTCCATGTGTATGTATTTCTAGCATGGTCTGGCACCACAAATACTCTTTCTGAAGTTTCATCCAAGTATACAACCTTTCCAGGTGTATCCGGGTCCTCGAACTCATATATTGTGATGATGCCTACCTCACTGGGTTGTTCGGTTCTGTGTCTCCAAAATGCTTCGTCAGTTTCTCTATTCACAAACAGCTCTATGCTCCTGTTATCCTGAGGGATCCATTTTGGGATTAGTACTCGTGTCAGTACATATTTCCCTCTAGGTGTCTTGGGTTCTTCTAATGGTTCTTTTCCTTGAGATTTAGTTTCCGTCTCTAGCTGAATTACGCCAAACTCATTGGTGTTGTTTGGCTGCGTACTTAAGATATACATTGTTCCTTCTTTATCTATATACGCGTCTCTCTCGAATTTCACCACTGGATGTTCCAATCCAATGGGTTGATGAGGATTGTGCATTTGCACGACTTGTCTTCTCAAACCATCCTCATAGATGCGAGCACCTAATCGGTTGGTTCGGAGAAACTCTAACTCGGTCCTATAGGGTCCTTTGGGTCTTTCTAAATACGCTACATTTGATCCTCCTTCTAGTCTTTCTGTGCTAAATGCCATTTCTGATTCGCTAGTATCTGAGCTCTCGTAGGGATAACTAGTGTTCAATTGTTGAGCCCACGATCGTGCAGTAGTTCCTACACTTGCCTCTGATGATCTAAGGCTTCGTCGATCTGACTTACCTATGTGTTTGCCCGATCTAAGGTTCATTAATTTTCTTCCTTGCACGCTCAGTACACTCTTAGATCGTCAATGATTCTTTGTTATTACTTTCTTGATTCTTTTTAAATCCCTTTAGATTCTTGTCTAGATGTATGCGTCAGGAATTCGACTTTCTGTGGTACTTTGAGTTCTCGTTCTGTCAGACTTAGGTTCTTTCCTTTAGGTTCTCGTATCACACACCTCTACTTTAGTCTTGAACTTGATAAATTTAATTCTCTTGAACTTGAGGTGTTCCTATCGTCGTTAATCCACAATGCTAACGTTTATCCTAAGCAAAAAATTGACTGAGGGGGTTGAGTAATCTTCCAACCTCAAGTCAGCTTTGTTGGTTGCTCTGATGCCCAAGAAGCCGCGCTTCCCAAGCTTTATGCCCTTCACTGCCTTGCTTTGGTTGCCCTTGATTGCCTTTGCTAGACCTGGAAAAATCCAATATTAGACCAATATCACAAATGGATGATCAAGCACTTGAGTTTATACACTTTTAAAGTCCCTTAACCTTTTGCAACTTTTCTTCCAAAGCCCCCTTTCTTTCCTAGTCCCAACTATGTCAACCTCAAAAATATCCTCTCAAAAATATCCTCTCAACTAACGAGCTATAAAGCTCAAAAGACGGACTTCGGATGAGAAAGATATGAGCATTCAGGACCTCGGGGGTAAAAACTCACAAACAGGTCTTTCTTCAAATATGAGCTAAGGGGTCTCCTATGAGTCTAATCACCCTAAAATTTCCCAAAAATAGCCCCAAAATTGGCCAAAAAATCAAACCCTAAAATTTGCGTTTGGGTGAGCAATCGTGATGGTCTGAGATGATCGCGATGGTCTGGGACGTCACGATGGTCCAGGTGAACCGTCACGATGGTCTGAAGTGCACGGTCGCGATGGTCTGGAGGTGAGCAATCGCAATGGTCGGGGTGAGGCGTCACGATGGTCCGATTGAGTGAACAATCACGATGGCGTCAGTCAACGGTCAACGTGAACCGTCGTGATGGTCTGAAGTGAATCGTCGCGATGGTCACAGATGCGATGGCGTGAGCCAATCGTGATGGTCCAAATTTTGAATAGTCGTGATGGTGTAAGGGTCTCGTCGCGATGGCGTGGTTAGTGAGCAATCGCGATGGTCTAGCTTGCCACATCGCACTATCGAGGCGATGGCATGGGCCAATCGTGATGGCGTGGGGTCGACGGGATCGTCACGATGGTCAAGGACCGTTGTGATGGTTCAAGTGAACCGTCGTGATGGCGTGAGACCATCGCGATGGTCCGATCGAGCCGTCGCGATGGCGTGAGCAAATCGCGATGGTGTGACACAATCGCGATGGTCCACCAAAGTGTGAATTTTTGAAATGCAGCAATGGATTCCGAGAGGCGCAAGGGTCGCCTACACGCCCATGAACTCGCTTACCTCAAATTCCAAACTTTGCAGACCATCGCGATGGTCTGACAAAGTCGGCAATTTCTGATAGAAAGTGATTTTCTTACCTTTTTGCAGCCTTCCTGATGCACTAGAGCTCTGTACCTGCAAGAAAACTCAAAAACACACAAGTACACACAAGCACAAAAGCTCTCTCTATCTCTTGCACATGCACAAATGAGGGGAAATGAGGAGAATGGGTGGATATGGTGAATTTTCTGATTTTTTTGGAGTTGGAGATGATGATGTGGTGATGAAGATGGAGTGTGGGGGAGATGAAAAACACTAAAAACTAACTAAAAACAACAACAAAAACTGAAATTTTTACCTTCCAACGCCACTTCTTGCTATACTCTTACCATCACACATTCATCCTATACTGGATCCCCAGCAACGGCGCCAAATTTGGTGTTGCTCTAGCACAATGGTGAGAACCACGTTAAGAAGCTCCACCTCCTTAATGTCAATCCGCGGAAGAGATAGGAGTGATATGAAGATCGTGAATGTGAGATGAAGTGAGAGTGAAGGTGAGAAGCATAGAGATGCACACACACATACACACACACACTACGAAGAGACAAGCAAGACACAATGGAAGGTGAGAAATCAACTCTATTGCTCAAGATCTCAATTACAAGCTCAAAAATAGCTCTAAGCTCACACTAACCAACCTCAAAAATGAGCTCTCTAGCTCTTTTTATAGATTCTAGACTAGTTTTGACCGATTTCACATCTAGTGATTGGCATAGTTAAAAAATAGGTCCTAGGTGCTATTTGAAAGGGTAAACGGTGTCTAAAAATAACCAAAATTGATACGCTCATTCTACCTAAGCTCCTCAAGCTCGAGGACTCCTCCGCTTGCACAAAATGGAGCTATGAATTACAAAAAGGGTCTTTTCTATGTTACATATGTTACAATAGTGATGAAAATCACTGTTGGAGGTTTTTTGAAGAATATTTATAAAACATAATCTTTGAAAAATTGATTCGACTGACTCCCTGCTTTGTCTTTACATGCTTTCGTGTCTTCTATGCCTTTGGCTGCTGCCAACATATACATATACATACATACATACATATATATATATATATATATATATATATATATATATATATATATATATATATATATATATATATATATATATATATATATATATATATATATATATATATATATATATATATATATATATATATATATATATATATATATATATATGTATGTGTGTGTGTGTATGCACATATATACACGTACATACATACACACACACACACACACACACACACACACACATATATATATATATATATATATATATATATATATATATATATATATATATATATATATATATATATATATATATATATATATGTATGTATGTATGTATGTATGTATGTATGTATGTATGTATATATATATATGTATATATATGTTTATTTGTGAAGAAAAACAATCTTTCATGAAACAAGGAAACTAACATTAAAAAAATGGGTTATCTTCAAACCAATCTAAAGATCTTGAGATAAATTTAATAATCCACCTTGCCGTCAACGTTTTTCTTTATCCTACAAAAGGAAAATTTTATAAATATTTGATTGTAGATATAAAAAAAACATAAATATTGTATGAAGAATTTGTTTACCTATTAAATTAAGGTATGCCTTTTGTAACCTTTTTATGTATGCTTATGAAACGACTTTGTCGATAGCCCAACCTTGTAGCATACACTATTGCATGATTTTCTCTCATGCTTTTATTTTTGTAGCACATTTGTAACAATTTTAGCTGCTCTTTATTTAAAAGTGGAACACCAAATGTTGAAGCTATTGTTGCTAGATCTCCCTTTTCGATTTCCTTGCAATTCAATGGAACCTCTAGCTTTGTTGATGCTATTGGTGTATGTTCCTTTTCGATTTCATTGCAATTCAATGGAACATCTAGCTTTTTCTCACTATTATTATGTACTTCAGAGTCATCAAAAGAAGATACTCTCAAGTTAATTGAATGATCATTTGATTCACTCAAGATATCATGGTCTAACATAGATGATGAATTCTCCATTGCAACTTGAAACATAGGAAATATAAGATGTTCTTTGATAATATGTGGTTGTCTCATTCAATTGAGCAAAATATTATCTCTTTGGATGAAGCTCAAAACATAGGATAGAAGATCACTCGGTACTGAATGATCATGTCTTGCTTGATAAGGGGTAATGTTGATGCAATTTTCTATTGGGATAGAACCTTTGAAGAAACTATCATTAATGATAAGTTGATCTGGTTTATATATTTCTTCAATGTGATTCATATAATAATCTTCTTGACTCCATACCATAAAAAAAGAATATATTTTTTTTGTATGTTTCTCAATGAATCTCACATTGTTCAAAATGTTATTTTTAAATGTGGATGACCAAACACCAACATGAAAGTGTTGAAGAATAGAATCTAAAAATTCAAAACATCTCCGACTTATAAATATTCTTTTGTCATCAATATTTGAATGATTTTTGACATAATCTTTCTATGATCTGTTCCATCTTATATCTTGGTTGAACAAAAGGGCATTTAGATCGAGAAGGAGAAAATTGTTCCTTATATGAAGTGGATGATAGATATTCTCTGCATATATCAAACAATGAGGATAATAAATACACAATAACTAAAAAGAATACTTTAAGATAACTTATTGATATATAATCAATAAATGAGTTATAATATGAATAAAATAATTATAATATTACACAATATACCTGGTAAAATCCAAAAAGGCCTATTATGTTGTTTCTGCATAACATAAGATAGCTTATCTCATGTTTGAAAAGAGCTTTGCTCATGTAGAGTACTCATTTCATCCTCCAAATGGCCAATAAGCTTTCCAATACCATCATCACTTATGAACTGTTTATTTTTGTTAACATCTATAATAAAAAGAAATCCAAAAGATATATATGAATAATCAATACAATATGCAAACATATCAATACTTATTTTTTCAATTAATTTCTCTTTATGATCTATTAATTTCTCTATCTATTTATTAATTTCTCTTTCTAGACACTTATACTTAATTTCTCTAGGCATCTACTTCAAACAATAAGCTTTCGATCTTAAAAACCGCACAGTTCAATATTTTCATCTTAACTGTATATTTCGAAATTGTATTTAATCAAATGCATCTTAATTTTAAAAACAATATGTTTCAAATTTTTTCAAACAAAAGAGCCATAAATCATGCATCTCAAATTATAACAGATGAATTTATGCATCACTGATAATAATTTTTAAATTACTCAAATAGACAAGAGATGTCTAATTTTAACTCACAAACATATGATATTAACAATCAATAAAATGATTTAAATATAATCGATTCACATCACTTTATTCAACAAGCTAATATATTCAAAATAAAATTCTATTGTTCAAGAAATGCGATCATCACTAGCATATAAAGAAAAATATACTTTGAAAATTATGGTATTTATTACATTACATGGAATCAATATTTTCTCAAGCAGCTTTTCCTTCTCATAAATTTGAAATACCTGCAATATCTTCATCCATTGTAACAATATGTTCATCAGTTTCTGTATCATCCTGATTACTTTCTGATTCTTCTCCACTAGGTTGTACAGCATCAACATTCTCAAACACATTTGTATTATCTGTATCTTGATTCCTGATATCTGTATCTTGATTATTGATATCACACCATTGATGCAAAGAAGGGTCATTCTCAAAAACTGAAGAGCAAATTGATTCTAATTTTTTTTCTTCAACGTCTAAATATATACCAAAACATCTACGTTTTTTAGATAAACTTCTTTGAAGAATAACTCCTCGACAATACAACTCTATAACATAGTTGTCTTCACGAGCAAAACTGTTGATGAAATCATCAATGAAATTTTTTTCTATGAATTCATCCAGACCTTTATGAGCAAAAATATTTAGATTTGCTTAATCTATTCTATCAATCATCTGATAATTATGGTCTTTTCTAATGTACATAAGCACTATTGCAAAATCCATCTCTCCTTTGATCGAAGGATTACTACTCTGAGTGGCTCCAATTTTGAAAGTCATTTTTGTAGCTGTATGTTGAACTCCTTCCACAAGCATATGGACATAGAGGAAATCAATAAAAGATACTAGAACATATTTTGTCTTGGAGTTGATCCCGTTGAGTGCAAAAATCAATCTGGAGAAGAACGTTGCTGAAATGCATTCCCGACTATGTAAACTATATAGTTTTGAATCAAACCTAAAGAAAACAATATTGAATGGAAGAACTGTTGGAAGTGAGGTAGGCCCTTAGGCTCATGTCACAGGTCCATGAACTTCAAGTAGTACCTGTGTGCATAGAGAGAATATGTACCTGAATACTTAACATAAGATGTGAATCTTATGTTAATCACCATCTAATGTCTTTGAAGTAGCCCGACATCTTCTTGTAGAAGACAATCTTCAACCTAATATCTTCCTATAGAAGATAATCTTCAAATACACCATGTAGATGGCCCCATCCAATGTCTTTGAAGTAGCCAGACATCTTCTTGTAGAAGATAATCTTCAACCTAACATTTTCTTGTAGAAGATGATCTTCAAATACATCATGTAGATGGCCGATCCTCACCTTCAACCTGCTAATGACCAAGTCTTCTTGCCATGAACAAGAGATGACCTCCTCTCCATGAGCTAGAGTGTGAGCACACCCTTCATCTTCATCAAGAAGAATCATTAAGAAGAACTCCATAGCTGCTCCTCAACATGCTTCAAGTTAGCACCATGGCTGCCCCATGTGCTAGAAGAAACACCACCTCTAATGAGGTCCAAGCTCTCCAAAGCTTGTGTTGAAATTGGTGAAGGATGAATAGAAGTGACCCAAAGTACTTCTTATATAGTAGATTGTATTCTCTGAAAAGCAATAATAAAGCACATAAAGCTATGCGATCGCAGTTCTCCAAAAGCTATCAATACAGTACGATCGTAAAACTCCGTCGCTAATTGTGATCGCTGTCCGCTAATTAAAGCATTCGTTGCTTTTCTTTCCCAAAAGTAAACGCTGTTGTGCGCTGCCGTTTAGGGGATTTGATCCCAGGTGGGCTCAGTGAGAGTACACTATGATAACCACGGCGCCCAGCGCTGTTGTGTGTACAAGTGCTAAAAAGAACATCTACACATAGTATATCTTGGACAATTTTGACCATGGACAATGTCCTATATGACATTGTATTCCAACAAGAACTTGCTCTACACAACAACTTTCCACCTTGTTCAAATAGAAACTAAACCCATAGATTGACCATGGAATAACATTTGTTGTGGTCTTTATTCCCATTGCAACTCTATACGAATGACTCAACAAAGTTATGGTAGCCTTTTGTAAAGGAGGAGACTTCTTTGCCCTGTTTAATGAGTCTTTCACAAATGTTTCACTATAACTTTTAATTTTTTCATATTGTATGTCTGTGATATTGTATTTCTCACAAAGCTTTTAAGTCAAAACCTCTATTGTTAAATCAATAAAAAATGCAATTATAGCATTTTTCAAGACACGATATGTCTTTAATCTCCATGCCATTTCTTCCATGTCAACCATATGCTTCAATTATTTTGGCTTTTTTAACAAAATTTTCTTCTCTAAAATTGCCTTTTGAAGTTCTAAAATTTCTTTATTGTCTAAACCTGCAATACATCTGAATAATGTCGGACCTAATATAACCGTCCTTGGTGCATGCTTCAATTGACCACCTTTCATTCCTACCATCTTTGTAGATGTTGATATACCATCTTTTGTTGAATCTCTTTTGCTAGTTGGCACTTCACCCTTTGTATTAAGCAGAGCCCCTTGACTATACAAAAACATTATTGATATCCAATTCTTCCATTCCTCATCATTACATAGAAGAAGATGTAAATCATTCTTTATAAATCCTTTTTGTAAAGTTTGCTCTGTAGTCTCTACAAAATTCTCCAAAAAAAACATATATAGTTTAAATAAATACAAGTTTTAAAAAATAATAATATATAGTAACTAGAACATAAAAAATACAAAGAATATAAACATACCTACCATGATATAAATTCTCTTTTACTCTGATTAACACCTGGAGGAGGTTTGGATGGACATCCATTGGCTTTCCATTGAGATCTAGCTTGTAAAAGTTGATCCACAAATGGTTCCTTTTGTAATGACTTTGCCACCATCAAATTAGCCTCTTTAGATATCTCCCTTGAAATTTTTGGAGGAGAATTTACAAGAATTTTTGCTTTTCTATATCTAAATTGTTGTCGTAACTGTAATGTCACCATCGAAGAATTAACAGTTTGTAAAGTTTTTGCTGCACTAATTGAATGTTATCCAGATATTATCCAATACTCAACTTTATCAATATCATCATGAGATAAAGTTTTTTGAGGTATTCTGACACTTGGATCAATAGGCATAACAACTGCAAGAACTTCATCATCTTTCGGAGCCAAGACAAATCATTCATTAATGTACGCACCCAATCTCTTTTTAATTTTTGATATACATAATTTGATGGTGCTGGAAAACATCTTTTTACATCAACATTAAATACTGCATCAGAAGCGAAAGCATAGTATTCTTGTTTTTGAAGTAGTAAATCCATCATTTTATTTTCTTGTGGCTACACTACTGTATGTTCTGTTTCTTCACTCCTATTATCTAAATGTCGGATTGATACATCTTCATTGTCTTGTACAGACTTTGATGATGATCCTAAATCTTTATTTGAAGAATCTATCAACTTTCGTTTCTTAGATCTCCCAAATACATCTGAGCTTCTCTTCAAAGATTTTGACTTTTGTGTTAATCTTTTGGCTTCTTTTATAATTTTCACTAATTCTTCTATTGATTCGATCAGTCCAATTGAACCTAATGATCGATCAGACTTTGAGATACTATCTTTCATATCATCCAAACAAAAAGTCTCCCATGATAAGCAGAACTTATTCGCATTAATATTCTCACCATCTGGAAGCACTTTACACGTAAAACATGGTGTGCCTTGTGCATTTACATCTTCTTTAACATGAAAAATATTGCCCATATCACCATATGTAGATCGTGCATCTGTCATAAATAAATGTACATCTGCTTTGAAGTTTCCTTCATGATCATAAGTATCAGCAAACCATTTCATGTCTTCTTTATGTGTCAAATCAAAAGCTTTGTGAACCTTAATCCTATTTGAAGGAACCTTCATCCCCCTTGTTTTTTATAAATTTTCCAATGAAAATACATTATCAATCACATTGCTTTGAAATTCATTTGTGTTTTCCATTGCTCCTGAAAGTCAAACAATTTTTTTTTTTTTTAAATCACATCAACATAATAACAAACAATATCAATATAATAACATCAAATTTCTCATTCATAGTCATCAAATTTATTATCAATACTATTCTCTCTAATTATAATACTTTAGTTTATAGATTAAAATCAAAGTTAAGAAGTTCGAGCCTCTTAAGTTCGTGCCCCTTGTGTTTAAATTTGAAAATATATTTGAGTTAAAAATACTATTCGTTTTGCTAAAAAGATGAGAGACTTGATCTTAAGTTCAAGTGTCACATCCTATGACTCAACAGACTGAGACTTGATATGATTCAAAAGCTCAAACTTAAGTTCGAACCTTATGATGAAATATTCAAAGGCTCGAACTTAAGTTCGAACCTCATATCATGTGAGCCAATAATCCCAAACTTGATATGGTGGAACTATGAAAACTGACAAAGGCTTGAATTGGAGTTCGAGCCTAATATTAAGGCACACAATGCCTCAAAACTTAGAAGCTCAAACTTAAGAGGCTCGAACTTAACTTCGAGTGACATACTAAGTGAACCAACAATCCTAAGCTTGATATGGCTTGAAAAGCTAAGAGGCTCGAACTTAAGTTCGAGCCTCCCAAAATTCAATTGATTTTGAGGCTCGAACTTAAGTTCGAGCCTCCTTGTTCTTTTGCACAGAAGACACAACAATCCTAAACTTGATATGAATGGAAAAGCTGAGAGGCTCATATCATATAACCCAGCAATCCCAAACTTGATATGGTTGAAACCTTAGACTCAAACCTTAGAAGCTGAAACCTTAGAAGCTCGAACTTAATTTCCAGCCTCATATCATGTGACACAACAAACTCAAAGTTGATATGATTTATAGGCTCGATCCTGAAAGGTTTGAGCCTGATGATGCAATATCAAAATTCAGAGGCTCGAACTTAAGGTCGAGCCTCATATCATCTGAGTAAACAATCTGAAACTTAATATGATTATAAGTCAAAATTGAGAGGCTCGAACTTAAGTTTGAGCCTCTCAGTTTGATTATAAACTTGATATGGCTGGTATGGATGAAAACTTGGTAAAGCTGAGAGGCTCGAACTTAAGTTCGAGCCTCTTTGTTTCTTTTTGCACATATGACACAACGATCCTAAACTTTATATGGCTGGAAAAGCTGAAAGAGGCCCATATCATGTGACCCAACAATCCTAAACTTGATATGGTTGGAAAAGCTCAAAGGCTCAAACTAAGGTTCGAGACCCCATAACTAAATTGATCCTGAGGCTCGAACTTAAGTTCGAGCCTGTTTGTTCTTTGCACATAAGACGCTGTTCAATCATGTGAGGCTCAAACTTAAGTTCTAGCCTCATATCAAGATTGACAGTTGATATGATTCAAAGGCTCAAACTGAAGTTCGAACTTGGTATTAAAGGACACAATCACTCAAAACTTAGAAGCTCAAACTTAAGTCCGAGCCTCATATCATGTGACATAACAAACTCAAAGTTGATATGATTTATAGGCTCGATCCTGAAAGGTTCGAGCCTGATGATGCAATATGAAAATTCAAAGGCTCGAACTTAAGTTCGAGCCTCATATCATATGAATAAACAATCCTAAACTTACGCTCAGACTAAAGAGGCTGGAACTTAACTTCGAGCAACATACCAAGTGAACCAACAATCCTAAGCTTGATATGGCTTTAAAAGCTAAGAAGCTCGAACTTAAGAACGTCCCAATTGGATTTTGAGGCTTGAACTTAAGTTCGAGCCTCTTTGTTCTTTTGCAGATAAGACACAACAATCCTAAACTTGATATGTTTGGAAAAGCTGAGAGGCTCATATCATATAGCCAAACAATCCTAAACTTGATATGGTTGGAAAAGCTTAGAGGCTCGACCTTAAGTTCGACCCTCATACCATGTGATCCAACAATCTAAAACTTGATATGGCTTGAAAAGCTAAGAGGTTCGAAGCTCCTAAAATTGAATTGATTCTAAGGCTCGAACTTAAGTTCGAGCCTCTTTGTTCTTTGCACATAAGACACAAGAATCCTCACTTAATATGGATGGAAAAGCTGAGAGGCTCATATCATCTGACCCAACAATCTTAAACTTGATATGGCTAGAAAAGCTAAAAGAGGAATATATCATGTGACCCAACAATCCTAAACTTGATATGGTTGGAAAAGCTCAAAGGCTCGAACGAAGATTCGAGACCCCATAATTGAATTGATCCTGAGGCTCGAACTTAAGTTCGAGCACGTTTATTCTTTGCACATAAGACGTTGTTCAATCATGTGAGGCTCGAACTTAAGTTCGAGCCTCATATCAAGATTGACAGTTGATATGATTCAAAGGCTCAAACTGAAGTTCGAACTTGGTATTAAAGGTCACAATCACTCAAAACTTAGAAGCTCAAACTTAAGTCGGAGCCTCATATCATGTGACATAAGAGACTCAAAGTTGATATGATTTATAGGCTCGATCCTGAAAGGTTCGAGCCTGATGATGCAATATGAAAATTCAGAGGCTCGAACTTAAGTTCTATGCCTCATATCATATGAATAATCAATCCCAAACTTATGCTCAAACTGAAGAGGCTCGAACTTAACTTCGAGCGACATACCAAGTGAACCAACAATCCTAAGCTTGATATGGCTTGAATAGCTAAGAGGCTCAAACTTAAGTTCGAACCTCCCAATTGGATTTTGAGGCTCGAACTTAAGTTCGAGCCTCTTTGTTCTTTTGCACATAAGACACAACAATCCTAAACTTCATATTTTTGGAAAAGCTGAGAGGCTCATATCATATAGCCAAACAATCCTAAACTTGATATGGTTGGAAAAGCTTAGAGGCTCGAACTTAAGTTCGAGCCTCATAGCATGTGATCCAACAATCGGAAACTTGATATGGCTTGAAAAGCTAAGAGGTTCGAGGCTCCTAAAATTGAATTGATTCTAAGGCTCGAACTTAAGTTCGAGCCTCTTTGTTCTTTTGCACATAAGACACAAGAATCCTAACTTAATATGGAGGAAAACCTGAGAGGCTCATATCATATGACCCAACAATCCTAAACTTCATATGGCTGCAAAAGCTGAAAGAGGCTCATATCATGTGACCCAACAATCGTAAACTTGATATGGTTGGAAAAGCTCAAAGGCTCGAACTAAGGTTCGAGACCCCATAATTGAATTGATCCTGAGGCTCGAACTTAAGTTCGAGCCTGTTTGTTCTTTGCACATAAGACGTTGTTCAATCATGTGAGGCTCGAACGTAAGTTTGAGCCTCATATCAAGATTGACAGTTGATATGATTCAAAGGCTCAAACTGAAGTTCGAACTTGGTATTAAAGGACACAATCACTTAAAATTTAGAAGCTCAAACTTAAGTCCGAGCCTCATATCACGTGACATAACAGACTCAAAGCTGATATGAATTATAGGCTCGATCCTGAAAGGTTCGAGCCTGATGACGCAATATGAAAATTTAGAGGCTCGAACTCTCATATCATATGAATAAACAATCCCAAACTTAGGCTCAAACTGAAGAGGCTGAAACTTAACTTCCAACGACATACCAAGTAAACCAACAATCCTAAGCTTGATATGGCTTGAAAAGCTAAGAGGCTCGAACTTAAGTTCAAGCCTCCAAAAATTCAATTGATTTCGAGGATCAAACTTAAGTTCAAGCCGCTTTGTTCTTTTGCATATAAGACACAACAATCCTAAACTTGATATGGTTGGAAAAGTTGAGAGGCTCATATCATATAGCCAAGCAATTCTAAACTTGATATGGTTGGAAAAGCTTAGAGGCTCAAACTTAAGTTCGAGCCTCATACCATGTGATCCAACAATGTAAAACTTGATATGGCTTGAAAAGCTAAGAGATTCGAGGCTCCTAAAATTGAATTGATTCTAAGGCTCGAACTTAAGTTCGAGCCTCTTTGTTGTTTTGCACATAAGACAAAAGGATCCTAACTTAATATGGATGGAAAAGCTGAGAGGCTCATATCATGTGACCCAACAATCCTAAACTTGATATGGCTAGAAAAGCTGAAAGAGGCTCATATCATGTGACCCAACAATCCTAAATTGAACTGATCCTGAGGCTCGAACTTAAGTTCAAACCTGTTTGTTCTTTTGCACATAAGACGTTGTTCAATCATGTGACCCAACAATCAAGTTCGAGCTTGGTATTAAGGGACACAATGACTCAAAACTTAGAAGCTCGAACTTAAGTTCGAGCCTCATATCATGTGGCACAACAGACTAAAAATTGATATGATTTATAGGCTCGATCCTGAAAGGTTTGAGCTTGATGACGCAATATCAAAATTCAGAGGCTCGAACATAATCATCTGAGTAAACAATCTGAATCTTAATATGATTATAAGTCAAAATTGATAGGCTTGAACTTAAGTTCGAGCCTCTTTGTTCTTTTGCACATAAGACACAACAATCCTAAATTTGATATGATTGGAAAAGCTAGGGCTCATATCATGTGACCCAACAATCCTAAACTTGATATGGTTGGAAAAGCTCAGAGGCTCGATCTTAAGTTTGAGCCGCTGAAATTGAATTGATCCAGAGGCTCAAACTTAAGTTCGAGCCTGATTGTTCTTTTGGACAAAACACAGTATTCAATCATGTGACCCAATAGTCCCAAACTTGATATGGTGGAACTGAGAGGCTCGAACTTAAGTCCGAGCTTGATGATGCAATATTCAAAGGCTCGAACTTAAGTTCAAGGTTCATACCATGTGACCCAACAATCGGACGCTTGATATGGCTTGAAAAGTTAAGACGCTCGAACTTAAGTTGGAGCCTGCCAAGTTCGACCCTCTTGCTATGGCATGAAAAGCTGAAAACGCTCGAACTTAAGTTGGTATGGCTGGTATGGCTGAAAACTTGGTATGGATGGAAAAGCTAAAAGGCTCGAACTTAAGTTCGAGAGTCTTTGTTCTTTTGCACATAAGACACAACAATCCTAAACTTGATATGGCTGGAAAAGTTGAGGCTCATATCATGTGATCCAACAATCCTAAACTTGATATGGTTGGAAAAGCTGAGACGTTCGAACTTAAGTTTGAACCGCCCAAAATTGAATTGATGTTGAGGCTCGAACTTAAGTTCGGGCCTGTTTATTCTTTTGCACACAAGATATTGTTCAATCATGTGACACAACAATCCCAAACTTGATATGGTGGAACTGAGAGGCTTGAACTTAAGTTTGAACCTGATGATGCAATATTCAAAGGCTCAAACTTAAGTTCGAGGTTCATACCATGTGACCCACAATCCTGCGCTTTATATGGCTTGAAAAGCTAAGACGCTCGAACTTAAGTTCGAGCCTACCAAGTTCGACCCTGTTGCTATGGCTTGAAAACCTAAGAGGTTCGAGGCTCCTAAAAATGAATTGATTCTAAGGCTTGAACTTAAGTTCGAGCCTCTTTGTTCTTTTGCTCATATCATGTGACCCAACAATCCTAAACTTGATATTGTTGGAAAAGCTTAGAGGCTCGAACTTAAGTTCAAGCCCCCTGAAATTGAATTCATGCTAAGGATCGAACTTAAGTTTGAGCCTGCTTGTTCTTTTGCACATAAGACACTATTCAATCATGTGACACAACAATCCCAAACTTGATATGGTGGAACTGAGAGGCTTGAACTTAAGTTGGAGCCTCATGTCAAGATTGACAGTTGATATGATTCAAAGGCTCCAAGTGAAGTTCGAGCCTGATATTAAGCGACACCATGACTCAAAATTTACAAGCTCGAATTTAAGTTCGAGCCTAATATCATGTGACACAACAGATTCAAACTTGATATGATTTATAGGCTCGATCCTGAAAGGTTTGAGCCTGATGACACAATATCAACATTTAGTGGCTCGAACTTGATAGGCTTGAAACTGAGAGGTTCGACCATGTGACCCAAAAACCCTAAGCTTGATATGGCTTGAAAAGCTAAGAGGCTCTAAGACACAAAAATCCCAAACTTGATATGGCATACATGCACTATACACACACACACACACACACACACACACACACATATATATATATATATATATATATATATATATATATATATATATATATATATATATATATATATATATATATATATATATATATATATATATATATATATATATATATATACATATATAAACAGTAGTATACACACACATACACATACACATATACACACACACAAACACATAAACATACACATACACACACATACACATACACACACACATACACATACACACACACATACATAGCAATAATCGCATACACATACACACACACACACATATATATATTGTAGCTCAGTGATGAGTAGCACCTCCTTTAATGTCAATCCGGGAAGACGTGAGGATGGTATGAAGACCTCGAGCAAGTGGCGGCACAAGTGCGTGAGTGAGAAGCACACAAACATGCACACACATACACACACACGCGCACACACAGCAAGACAAAGAGTGAGGAGCAATGGAGTTCTTAGATTACTTTCAAAAAGCTCTTACAAGTTCGTTTCAATTACAATTCAACCTCAAAAATGAGCTCTCTAGCTCCTTTTATAGTTTTTGACTAGATTTGGCCCTGTTCAGACCTAGTGTCCGGCCTAGTTAAAAATTAGGTTCCAAGGCTTATTTGAGGGCTCAAACGAGATCTAAAAAATACGAAAATTGGTAAGCAACTACTTCTAAGGCTCCTCAAGCTCGAGGACTCCTCGGCTTGCACAAAATGGAGCCACAAAAAGGTGAACATGGTATTTACAGGGGTTGTTAGTGATGAGAATCACTTTTAAATGGTGTAAGGATTTTGAAAAATTAAAGGTTGCCTTAGTGCTAGATTTGCGTGAATGCTCGTACTTGCTTCTTCATGAAGAAAATTATTGGCCTACTTGCCAGATCGTCATTGACTCCCTTGTTTGCTTGTGCCTTCTCTCCCTTTTTACTCTCTTCTCTGACTGCCATGCCTTGTCAGTCCTTCAGTTCCTTGTCTGCTGCTAACACCCCCCCCTCTCTCGCGTATGTCGTCCCTGACAGACCCTTGTTGTGTGGGTTTTTGGATGTAGTACTCAACGACATCGTGCGCTAAGTGATGTTCGGCAATCCTCAATCCTTTGGCCAAGTCTGTGAGTAGAGCATCCCAATCTACCGGCCCGGGAACCTCTGGATGTGGCATACGTAATTTTTCTGAATGGAGAGCTTGTTCCACTGCAAACAATTGTAATAAATGTGAGGGCCGGGGAATGAAGATCTCTGAGTGATATTCCCAGAACCCGCTGTCAAACATCTCTTCAAATGTCTGTTTGAAGCAGGCCGGTAGGTATTTGATGCGGGCATGCCATGCATAAACAACATTAATAGAGGGCGTTGTGCTCATGTCATACACAAGATCCTGATTGCCTTCATTGAATCCGAGCGCAGAGAGGTGAGGTTCCTTCACATTCTTGAAGGTCCGAAAGGTGACTATCATGAGTTCAAAAATTGTAAGACACATCTGTGTCATGACATCTGGTACGTTTTTGAACCTGGCACCCCAATGCCGAATTGTCGATATCATATACCCTACGGTAGGTTGACCTTTAGGTGGTGCTAAGTAGACATAGTTGAGCCATTTCTCACATCCTTTGGTTGTCAGCACCATCTTTGTGTATTCCGGCCACGACCTTCTTCGGAAAACAGGACAGTAGCAAGGATTGTACTTGATATACAGGGGCATGTTATTCCATGTGCGATTCATTTCTGGGTAGGTTTCAAGCAGCCGAATTCTCCAAGGCGGTTGGCGAATATTTCCCTGCTTGGCACTTTTTGGGATGTCATCTGGTGCAAACTGTGTGGCAGAGGTTGGTTCCCTTGAGGTGTGATGCTTGATTTCAGCATTATAATCCGCCATTAAGACACAAAATGGAACATACAAGTCGTCGGAGGTGCCGATCCACCTATGATGAGAGAGGTTCCTGAAATAGTCCGATTTTATGACCACCTCTTCCAAGCGTGACATCGATGCTATCTGGACTGCCACCCTATCATCATGTGTTGTGGCCACCTTTTCCAATTTCTGCATCCATTCAGGAGCTTCTATTTCAAGGGTGTCCATGCCCTCATCTGTTCGCTTGCCTCTAGGTGCTGGCATCGGAACGTACGGGTCCTCAAAGGTTTCCTCTACTTCGATTGGTACTAGGTCTTCAGGTTCTGGTTCTACCAAGGGGGAGGGTTGGCGTTCATACACAAGCACTTTCTTTTGTAATTCTTCGAGTTGGGCTTTGAGCGTTGCTACTTCGTCAGTTGTGTCAGCTGTGGTTGGGACTTCTTTGGGTGGTGCTGGTTGAGCTGCCAATTGCCTTCGTAGTTCGTCTCTTTCCTTTTCTAAGGCTGCATGGGCTTCGAGGAGATCAGCATGGGTTTCCAATATGATTTGCATATTGTTCGAGGGAATGGCCTTAAACTTCTCTGGGTCAATTTCTTGTGGGGAACCGTCCATTGCTAATTCCAAGTTCTCTTCGTTTTGTGTCTGAAGCCGTCGATTTTCTTCCAGGGCTACAGACATATGCTTTCATAATAGAGCCATGTTGCGGCGGAGCTTGAGGTTCTCTGTGATTTGGGAGTGTAGCAGATCATCCATTTGTTGTCTTTCTTGGACATCTGGCTGCGGTGGATTTGCCACTAATTGCTCATGTTGTTCTTGCAATGCACTGAACTGCTGTTGTAATTGTTTCTTCTCTTGCTCTAAGTCAATAAATCTTCCTTGTAACGCTTCGTGACTCCTGAATAAACTTGTATGCTGAGCATCGAGGTGCTGATAGTGTTGTTGTAACTGAGACATGCACTGATACATGTTATTAAATACATTATTAATGGGGGTGGATGCAGGAAGTGTGTTAAATGCAGAGGGAAAGGGAAAGGGGAAGGGAAGTGTGAATGCGGTGCTGGAAAGTGGTGAAGTGGGTGGTGGGGGAATGGGAGATTGTGGCCGTATGGGGGGAGGGAGAGGTGCAGTGGAGGGTGATATGTCCATAAAATCCGTGGTGGAAGCAGTAGTGGAAGTGATTGTGAATAGTGGAATTGTGGGTGCAGTGATTGTGGTGAATGTGTACAGTGTTGTGTGCAGTTGTGAATGTGAACTGCCCGAAAGTGTGAGTGGGGGAATGGGGATGTCAGTAGCTGCCGTTAGGATTACAATGTTAGTGGGGGTGTATACACGGGAGGTGTTGAGAGGGTGGGTGGGTTGATTGGCGGTTTGTGCTTCAGTCATGGCGGTGGACTCGGAGGCGGTAACGGTGGTTGTTACATTGGTAAGGGGAGGTGAATGTGGCGGGTGTGGGGGCGAAGGTGGTAAGGGAGGTGATGGAGGTGCACTTGATGTATGGGCTTCCTCGGTGTCGTGAGCGGTGTGTGCAGTGCCCGTGGTTGTGGGGGTGCCTTGTGGTCCTGATCCTAATACGTTCATTTGTTTCCCTGCTCGTGGGGGTGGGGGACGTCTTCCGTATCTCCTTTCCATTCTGCCTGATTGTGCCAGGGCCGTCCGCACTGCCTCAGATACTCCTAAGGCATCAGAGATCATATCCAGTGTGGCACGATACTGTTCGTCAACTCCTTCCTCCTCAAGGATTTGGTGCATGATAGCCTTTCCTGCTGCAAGGGATAACTTATGTTGTTGTTGGACCCTGTCAATGGTATCGTAGAGCTTTTTCAACTCCTTTGTATATGTTGGGGCACCCTCTAACTCCTGTATAACTTCTTGCTCATAGTCATGCGCCTCCTCACCAGAAAATCCTTCCTGTTCATCCTCTTGGCCTTCTTCTTCTTCATCCTCCAATTCCACCACTTCCGGTTGTCTTGGCTAGGGTTGTTCTGTAGCCGTTTGTTGTCCACTACCCTGCTCTGCTTCGACTTCCGCATTGACAACTTCAATGATTCTGGCAACTTCTTCATCCGTTAGATCTTCCAAAGTGAATCCGTGAGGAAATTCCAGATCAGTAGGTACTGGTGGAAACACAAGGTTAGGTCCATCTGTGCTGTGCCTGGGTAACCTGATAGTAAATGGCTGTACTCGTCTGGGAAGCCTAGGGGTTGTTTCAGGTGTTAAGGTTGCACCACGGGCTTGTGCACAAGGCATCTGGACGGTGCCTCTCATCTTCTTTGAGGGAGGCCTTGCGGCTGACAGTCTGCGTTGAAACTCCTGTGCTCTAGTCCAAATGAGAGCCCTTTGCACCGGTACATCATATGCGAGACATCTGTACACAATTCTTGTAAGCGCACAACATCCATACAGTACAGATTTTTGTTTCTTATACCACCTTTGATGAGCCAAATGAATTTGGTCGATAATCCAGTGGGGCATATTGATTGTCAAATCAAAAGCATCTGCTAAATAGAGGCTAAACCAGATCTTTTTGGGAGGCATTGTGAACCTTTCCTGTGCGGGGAATGCGAAATGTTGCATGACCATGCGTAAATGAATGGCAATCATAGGTGTCATCGCGACCATGTCCTTTAACTTCGTCAGATTCCTGTTCTTCATATTATTGGGGACCATGGTCTCTTTCTCTGTAGGAATGTGCATACCTTTCATGTCGAGAGCTTCTCTTACCAAGTTGATAGTCAAGCGGAAACGCTTCAGCTCATTGCCCCTTGTGAGTGATGGGAGTACAAAGGAGCTGTATCCTTTTTTGTCTTTGCTTGGAGTGAGGGTGCTAATCAAGTATGAGCACCTTAGAAAATCGGGCTTTGGTAGTTGGAACTTGAAATAATCATAGAGCCCAGCCTTCTTCCATATTGGCTTCAGTCCTTCGTTATTCTGTAGCTTTTCAAACTCCCTGGTAAAGAAGTGGTATCTGCCCCAACATCCATTGAATTCTACCTCGGACTCCCACATGTATGTGCCTTCACCCAGAGGTCCCGCAACGTCACTAAACCAGTGTGAGGTTTTGCCCACCGGCATTGTGTGACCCTGTTGAGGATTCTGAATCGGTATGGCATGTAATGCCCTTAATGCCGCTGGTCGTTCCTTTAATTCCTCCTCGACCGGAAGGCTTTCAATGTCCACAACTTGGGGGCTGGTGCCTGCCTGGGAGCTGGTTCCTACCGTATCGGCCATGTTACTTCTTGCTGCCTGTCTCTGTGAGAATATACAAACATGTGTTAACATTGTACAGGACAAGAGAGAACCGTTGTTGTTCCCATTACAACATTAACATGAGGGTCGGGAGCGAATAATGGGTTAGTAAGTGCTCGGTGCGAGTGTGTGTGTGGTTAGGAGTTCGGTAGACCTAAGAGTTAAGTGGAGTGATGTAGTGTGATAGTGATGTGGTTAGTAGGTTGACATGGATTTACAAATGGGGTCCGGGGGTTTGTTACAAGTCTTAGGCTGCCAATTGCAGTGGTTGGGTTTTGCTCTTGGTTTCATAGAGACTCTCGAGAGCTTTATAGGTGAGTCTGCTTGAAAATGAGGCCTTTTAGGGGCCCATTCACTAGTGATTCTGTTCGTGCTCATGGGCCTTGGTGTGTTCCTGAGTGTTGAAAACGAGTGGATGCCGGCTGTGCGAGTGAATGGATCATGCTGTCTAGGGTGTGGTCTTGGTGTAGCTATTTGAGCCCGCCAACAAGCCTTAGGCACCCAAATTTGTCTTGATTGTGGGCTAGCTTTCATCGACTTCTTGGGCACCCAAATGGACTTCACGTTAGCAGAAGAACTTTAGAAAGACTTCTTATTAGTGTCGTGTTGTTGGTTACTAATAAGAGGCTTTGCCCGTGTGGTTGGCTTGAGTGCAATCGGGTGTTCGCCTTTCCGCACCCATGCTTGTTTCACTAGCTGAGACATTTTGCTGTGCAGGTACTTTTGATCTCCGACATAGGTAGTACTCTGCTTCTTCTGCCTTTGATCCACCTTTGGTTGTTGCCTCCCTCTGGCCTTTGGAAAAGATGGGAGTTCCGTTGTGGTTCTGACTCCTTTTTTGAGATCTTCATTCTTCTGCATCACATAGCCTTGGACAAGAACAGCATGGTCAACTTCATGTGCACCCCTGGAGGGACCAGGAGTCTGTGCCTTTCCTAGTTCCTTGAGTGCTCCATTATTTAACTCCATTGTAATTCTAGTCTGATTCACCCATACCTGAAGAAGTCCACTTCTTAGGTTTAAGTTGACTGCTTGGTCATAAATCCAGTCTTGACCCAGGACAAGGGGTTCAGTGAGGTCCTCATCTTGACACACTAGTACCTTAACTGTCATTGCCTCATCATGAATATAGAGGGGAAGTTCCACCTCGCCCATGCAAGGGGTTTCCACGCCTCCCAATCCTATGAGATATGCTTCCACAGGATTGACATTTAATTGCAACTCTTGACAGTAAGACAATTTAACAGCACTAGTGGCTGCACCTGAGTCAATCAAGGCTCTTACAGTCCTTGCACTCTTTCCTTGTCCTATATTTAAGGTTATGAAAGGACGTCGATCAGTTATCCTATGTGATCTTGTTCCTGCGACTTCACACATTGCCATATGATATCCTTGATCTGCATAGTCATTTGTTCTAGGCTGATCTCTACCTTGCCTTCACAACTTCATCCTTTTAATGCGTTCTAAAGCTTCTGCTTGAGCTTCTTCTCGAATCTGCTTTTCTTCTTCCTTGCGTTTCTTGGTAGTATTGAGTCGACTTAGCATTTCCTCTGTGAGAGGTTCCTGATACAACTTAACTCTGCATCCGCTGATATAACTTGGGAGAACATCGCCTTCTAATGTGGCTAGTTGCACTGCTCCACTTGTTGAGATTCTGTTAATGATCATGGGTCCGTAGCCTCTCTTTTCTAGCTTCCTTGCATGTTGTTTCAATGTGTAGACTAAAACTAGGTCTCCTGCTTTCAAGCCCTTATCCTTCACATGGGCATCAAAGTATGCCTTCTGTCTCTTCTTAGCTGCATATATCCCTGCAGCTGCTCTCAGTCTTGTTTCTCCTAATCGTTCAAGGTCAAAAAGTCTAGAGGAGAGTTCATGACCCGTCCATTCGTGTTCTTGTGCTACTTTCAATGTAGGAATCAAGAAGTCCAAGGGTAGCACCGCGTTTTGGCCAAATACCATCTGAAAGGGGGTGGCTTGGAGTATCGTTTTGTAGGCGACTCGGTATGCCCAAACAGCATGGTGTAGCTGTTTGTCCCAATCAGAGCGTTTAGTGTTCACTAATTTTGTCAGTACATTGCATAAGATCTTGTTGGTGCTTTCGGCTTGTCCATTAGCTTGAGGGTGATAGGGGGCAAACTTCTTATGTATTACCAAGAATTCTTGGAGTAGATTTTCAATCACTTCGTTCAAGAAGTGAGTGCCTCTATCACTTACAAGCTCTATAGGTAGCCCATATCTTGTGAATACATTCTCAAACAAGAACTTAGCTGTTGTTTGAGCATCGTTCTTCGTCGTGGCTTTTACCTCTACCCACTTTGTTAAATAGTCTGTTGCAACGATGATATATTCTGCATGGGAACCCTTAGCTGGGGGATTAATAGGACCTACGAAGTCTATTCCCCACTTAGAGAATGCACGTCCACCCATCATAGGTTTCAGTGGCATCTCATCTTTACGTATAGGATACTGAGTTCTCTGACAGACATCACATCGTTTCACATAGGTATGTGCATCCATGTGAAGGGTAGGCCACCAGAAGCCCGCAAATAGTATTGCCTTGATCACCCGATCTGGTCCAAAGTGTCCTCCTGCTACACCCTGGTGAGCAGTTTCCAAGATCTTAAGATATTCACTTTCATGGACACATAGCCTCAGGTAACCGTCTTTACCACGCTTGTATAGATTATCACCAATGAGTGAGTAATCCAGGGCTTCTTGTTCTAAACTCCTTTTCCTAGCCAGAGTCATGTCTGGAGGGAATGTTTTCGTCCTCAGGAAGGATACTAGTGGTTCACTCCAATCTGGCACTATGGATACTTGATAAAGAGTGGCATGTTCCACAGGTGGTTTAGTGCAACAGATTAAGCATTCCTTGCACAACTTTTGGACATCAGCTTCCATAGTTGGCCAATGTACTCCGAGTCTCCTTAGCGTCTGTAAGGTTCGTTGCTTTGAATAGTGTTGCTCTAATGCACCTACATGTGTTGATTGCAACCATTTATTGTACTCGTCCTCTTCCACACAACAAGCCAAGATTCCTTGATCCGTGTGCTTGTACATGCTTCCTGCCATGATGTGATACTTTTGGGCTTTCACAACCTCTCTATTTTGTGTGTTTACTACTGGATGGTTAGGCCCGTATGTCAATACTGGCACTAATGGCTTAGCCCACTGCGGCACCACTTCCAAATTAAACAAGTAAGCGTGAGGAAGGTCATCTGATACTCCTTGTGGGGCTTCTCCAGATGTGAGCCTAGAAAGATGATCAGCTCTCAAATGAGTCCTACCTTTCCTTACCACAACCTCGAAGTCGTATTCCATTAGTAAGAGAAACCATCTTACTAATCTTCTTGTATTGCATGGCTTGTTTACGAGGTATAGCAATGCCTGATGATCAGTAAAAAATTTAAACTTATTTGCAAGCAAATAGTGTCTAAATTTCTTAACTGCATATACCATGCCTAAGCCTTCTCTCTCAGTAGTGGTGTAATTTCGTTCAGCTGCATTCAATTGTCGACTAGCATAGGAAATTGGAAGATCCATATTACCTTCACCAATAGGTTGCGCGAGGACACATCCAATAGCATAATTGGATGCATCCACGTGAACATGGAATGGCTTGTTCCAATTTGGTGTGGTTAAGATTGGTGCTGAAGATAATCTCCGTTTAAGCTCCTGGAAGGAGTTCTCACATTCATCAGTCCACTCAAAGTTAGTCAGAAGTCTGTACATGGGCTTTGCAATGACCGCGTACATATGAATGAACCGGCGATAATAACCACAATGCCCCATGAAGGCTTGCACTTCCTTGACATTCCTTGGCCTAGGTAGCTGTTGCAGAGCTAAAGAAAGTACAAAGCAGAGAAAAAGACGGGCCCCAAAATTTTTCCGTTTTGGACATCATATTGTTGTATCATACTCATTCTTGTAATATATTTCCCATTGTAAATGCACTAGAGGAGTCCTCTAGATGCATCCCCACAGAAGATTAGAGAGTTACCCATGTAAAATAGTAGGAAATTAGTCTTTTAGTGAATAAAGTGCCGGTCTCTTGTGTGAAAGGACCATTTTTAGGGCACTAGTATATAAGTCAAATGTGACTCTTTGTAAAGGACTTTTTGCCATTGTGAGAATAGAGAGCACAGAAATTCGAATTTGTGTCTTCTTCACTCCATATCTTCTTCTCTGTGAGCTTGTATGCATGTGTAGTGTTTGGAAAGAGTGCTTGTGAGTGTTGTCTATCCATGAAAGCGTTTATTTGCTGTAGGTAAGTTGTGTGCGAAGTGTAGGAAGTGCTGAAGTGTAGGAAAGTATTCCCGTGACTCAGTATTTTGCTCATAACTTGAAGTAAGAGCGTCAGAATTGAGTGAAACTACTGCCATTGGATGCGTCTTCTCAAGAGCTTCGAAACGCATATCCTATTCGCTATATTTGGAGTTTGGATCTGGGAGAAAAGTCCAAAATACTGACGGCTGCTGCACCAAGTATCGTTCTGCCATGACCAACAGTAGAAGCTTGTTTGGATAAGTCTTTGCCTCATTTACATTCTTTGAGTAGTTCATTTGCATTGATCATTACATGATTGCATGTCCTCATACACTCGGCTAGGTTTGTATACTCTTTGGATTGATAATTAAAAGCGTGTATCCCCACTATATGCACTTGTGAGGGGATTGAGGTATAGTCTCTCTCTCCGCAAGTCCCTAAGTTGATACTTAGGTCAACACACTTTTTGGCGCCGTTGCCGGGGAGTGACGAATCAAACCGAGGCATTCGTGTGATGGTAAGTAGCTTTTTGCATTGAAGTAAGTGGAGGAGTGGAAATTTTCTCTTCTTTGGTAACTCATTTCTAGCGGCACTTGCTACTTCTCATTCTTGGAGTGTGTGTAGTGAGTTGTTAGTTTAGGGAAGTGAGTAGAAGGAGTAGAGTAGGAGTAGTTAGAGAGTAGACCAAGTCATTAGGGTAGAGTTTAGTTTTGTTCAGAAAGGTTTCCTTTTTGTAAGCAAGAAAATCCCAACTATAAAAGCCAAAAAATTCATTTTGCAAGTTACTTGTGTTTCTGAGCAAGTATCGTGAGAGAGACTGTCGAGTATCGTGAGTGCTGTGGCAGAGATCGCGGACAAGGAACTGAGCAATCTGGGGTTGCACAGACCAAGGGGTAGTGAGAAAGAAGTGGGATCAACTATCAAGGTGAGCAGACCCATCTTACTTTTGATTTCTCAGTAAATCTAGACTATACAGAAAGACGATCTGCGCCAGGTATCGATTGAGACTTTCAGAGGGTAAAAAGGAGTGAGTTGAGTGGTACAGAGAGTGAGGAGAGAGGAGAGGGACTAGTAAAACAAGTGCATTGAACCAAAACTTAAAAAATCTTTCCCAAAATTTGTCCAAGGGTCAAGTATCGTTTTACTCCCGCGGTCGAGTATCGCGATACTTAGCAAGTATCGTGACCTCCTGTGGTTGAGTATCGCGATATTTCCCTCCGATCGTGTATCGTTTCATACCGATCGCGATACTTGGTCAGAGATCGTTTTGCCAACGATCGTCGATCGTGTATCGTTTCGTGCCGGTCGCGATACTTGAGAAGTATCGTTTTGATCAAAGATCGCGATACCTCCCAAAGATCGAGTATCCTTTGGACTTTACCGATCGCGATACCTAGCAAGTATCGTGTATCGTTTTGCCAGCGATCGTTTGCGAGAGATCGTGTATCGTTTGGCCTAAGTATCGTGTATCGTCTGGTCTTCAGAGATCGCGATACTTGTTCCGTGTCGAGTATCGTTTCAATCCAAGTATCGTGTATCGTTTGGAGCCAAGTATCATTTGGCCCAGAGATCGTTTTGATCAAAGGTCGCGATACTTGTTGCCAATCGTGTATTGTTTTGTTCGAAGATCTTGTATCGCGTGTGCCAAGTGTCGTTTGTCCAAAGTATCGTGATAGTCAAGTATCGTGAGAGGTCGTGTATCGCCTGTGCCCAAATATCGTGTATCGTTTTCTTCCAAGTATCGGTATCGTTTCACTCAAGCGATCGGTATCGTTTATCAGATATCGCGATATTTGTCAGGGATCGTGTATCGTCTAAACCCAGAGATTGTGTATCGTGGATTTTTGGAGACAAGTATCGTGGTTGGGAAAAAATTCTTCTTCAGTCATTTTTTTTTTCAGCCAAAGTCTTCTGGAAATTTTTGACCTGTAGTTAAGAGTGCCAAAGGCCCAAGGTTAGCAAAGACTGATCAGAGTTTTGAAGTGGATGAACCTGAGATCCGGAAGAACCCTAGGAAGCCGAAGAAGTGTAATTTCTTCTGTAGGTAGTGTAGCAGAGCCAAGTAACCGTTCACAGTATTCTGAGACCTCCAGTGAGTCAGAGGAAGAAATTCCCATGGCTTCAGAGGATATGCAGAACACAGTACCCATGATTGGCATGATGTCAATTATTGAGGGAGAGTACAGAACCTCCTTGGAGTATGTGAACACCAACCCAAATGAGATCCCCATTTATCTGGATGGTCTAAACAGATCAGTGGCCAGGTTAAAGAAAGCGTCAGAGGCTTACATAGTGCCTAGACCAGTAGTCAAGTACGTAGGAGGACTTTACATGGACAAAAGAGATATCCAATATGTTGCCACAGAACACCCAGAGAACATTAACGAAATTGGTGAAGAAAATAATGCTTCAAACTTAAATGGAGGAGGGAATGAAGAGCAAGTAACTACACCTAGAGGGAGATCTACAGTTGCGAGGATCTGGAGAGGAGATCTGATTCCCCAAGATGACACATTAATGGATGTATATTTGATCAATGGGATGGAGCATCTCCTTAGGGCGCATTCCTCAATTTGGGAAGCTGCTCCCAATCCGGTCACCATCTATGAGTTGCAGGATCCTGATTTTTCCACCATAATCACATATCTGGATAAAAATCAGAGAAGATATTGGCCCATAACAGAAGCGGAAAGAGCTGAGTTGAAATACCAGAATATCCCAGTGTTTCCCCCTAGGGACCAAGCCACTACCTCAAGAAACCCACTGGGAACTTCCCATAATGATTCGTATCAACAGTCGGGCCAAACACAACAAACACAACAGACACAACAACCTCAAACCCCCTTCAGACCTCCTGTACAGTTCGCAATGCCTGCAAATAACCCTAACTACCGACCTCAGCCAACTATTGACCCAAGACATGGAGTTCATGCTCCAGTCAGACCGCCGGTAGTAAGAGGACCAGGCATACCAATAGGAAGACCTATTTTCCCAGTGATGCCTAGACCACGCGAAGCAGGAAGACGACTAAGGCCAATCCAAGTTGCCAAATGTATGAGAAATCACTATGATGGCTCTAGTGAACCTTACAATCATATAGCTGAATTTAAACAAGTAATCAGAGCCGAATAGGTAGAAGACTTTTTGATTCAATATGAGTCCTTTGGCCTTACCTTGTCAGACACGGCGTTGGCATGGTTTCAGCCATTGGACCCTAATACCTTTCAGAACATGGAGCAGGTACATCAAGAAATGATTGAGGAATTTACTAAATCACGAATTAAAAACAATTCTTCATCATTGATCCATAGCTTCAAGCAAGTCCCTACCGAGTCAGTGAGATTGGCTGCCAGAAGATTCAAGCAATATGTAGACAGATGCCCAGTGGAAGAGAGACCGACACAAAATAAAATGGTGTCATTATTTTTGGAAGGATTATTGAACGGATCCTTGAGATCATTGGTGTATGTAAAAAGGGTTCAGACCTTGCAAGAATGCATGAAGGAATGCATAGATTTAGAAGATAACCTAGCAGAGGACCTGAAAATACCTCAAGGAAGCTTGAAAAGTGAAGATTCGGCCAGTAACTCATCAATTCCTAAAAATAATGTAGAGGAAATAGCCGAATTGTTAGCGAAAAAGTTGAACGTTCAAGGACAGAGGAACTACCCCAATAACCCAATGAGAGTACCCATGCTCAGAAGGTGTATGCATTGCAGAGGTGATCATCCTTCTCACTTGTGTACTAGGGGAGTAGTTCCACCACAGGCTTATGGTTATAATAGAACCACTGTCCCACGACCTCTACAATATTGCAGTGTGGAACAAAAATATACAAATCAAAATACGGAAAATTGCCCCTACAATAGGCAAGCTAGACCAGCACAGCCATACACGAGACCCTACGGATACCCTCAAAATCGTCAGGGAGGTGAAGCTTTTAGGTATCCCTCTTATCAGCCGCAGGCACGAGCACCACGACCATATGCATATCAGGGATACACCCAACCACAGCCCGTACTAGGACAACAACCGCCCCATCCTCAGAATGTTGTCCCAGTCAAGATAGCTCAACCTAAAGAAAACCTAGAGAGAGCTATAGTCCCAGCCACACCTTTGACTAGTAATGAACATGACTCATTTTATGACCCTAGTCAAGGAACATACACTAATTATGAAAGCTCAATGATGGAATATGGACAATTGTATGAACCATATGCCTATGGCATGGAAGCATCAGATAGTTCATACGATTATGAGCAGGATTATGTGTCATTAATGTACACAGCTCCTAGAGCAACCATACCACCCCGACCCATGAACAGACTGCCTGTACCCAGAGGACCATGTTATAGATGTGGGGGTGATCACTATATCAGAGAATGCACATTGCCAAACCCACCACCACCACAACGAGTCTGGGAAGGCTACTGTAGTGATTATGGTAAGGAACACCTTTTCAGAGACTACCCCAAGAATCCCAACAAGGTTACATCTAATGTACAAATCAACGTAATAGAAGTAATTGAATCATCAGGGAGTGATAAAGAGTACACAGTACCATTGAAAGCAATAACGAGAGCCAAAGCCAGAGAGACCCCTGATAAAACGGAGGAGAACAACCAAAGTGACAAGGAGAGGGACACACCCATCCCTCAAAGAGTTGAAGACTCAGAAGAGCCGGAGAAAAGTATTGCAAGTAAAAGGTCCCAGAGATGGAAAAACCGGAGAGATAGGATAAAAGAAAAGAAATTACGGCAGAAAAAGGAAAATGAAAGGAACAAACAAAAATAAAAAAAGGAGCAGAGAAAGAAAGAAGAAATTAAAAATGAACAGTATAAAAAAGAGGAGGTAGGATCAGTTTTAGCAGACCCAATGCCTGAAGAATTAGCCATGTGGATTCAGGCATACAAGGCAAGAATAAGAGTAGGACCTACCATAGAACAACACGAGAGAGAATATCCAAGAGGCGACTTAGAAAAGGAAAGACTGGAGATCTGCAAGAAAGTGATAGAAGTTGCACAACAAACCTTAGAAAAACCTGCATCGCCTTTACCCAATACCCGAATTTCTGAAGGAGAATTCCAAGAGTGTGTAAACACTCATGAAAAGCCTGAAGTAAATAGACCACAGAATGACGAATGTGGTGTTGAGGGAAGGGAAGGATCCATAGTTCCCGAAGTAGAAGGAGAATGGAGTAAGGATCTATGGGCACGAGTTCAAGAGGACAAATGGAAGAAAGTGGAAGGAATGGAACCACCCTTCGAAGAATTAGAAGCAGAAAACGAAATAGAGGGTTCAATACCTGAACTAAATTCAGAAGAAGTTTTTCCAATGGATGTAAGTGACAAAGGAGAGGAAGATGTAAAGGAACTGCCCAATTACACAGGGGAATACGAACACAATTCAGAATTGTATCGCATTCCCTCAATAAGGAAACGAGCAAGGAACCCATCAGTCCAAACATCTGAGATCATACAACGCCTTAGAGAGGTAAAAATCCCTTGTACCCTAACATTCGAAGAACTGTTAAAGGTAAAACCACATTCAAAAGAGAAATTAATCAATCAATGGGAAGTCAAGGAGGAAAAGAAAGAGATAGCAGACGAAGTAAACACGGTGAGAATTCCAGTGGACAAAGTAGGAGACTTTAGTGAGGGAGATGAAGGAAATACCTGCCTTCCAATTACTTACAGGGGTTACACTACCAAAGCCATCTTAGATTCGGGAGCTGGTGTTGGTATTGCTACCAAAGAAATTTGGGAGAAATGGGGAAAACCAGCATTAAGACCAACACGCATGAAAATACAAATGGCAGATGGTCATACAAAAAGACCCTTAGGATTGTTGGAGCGAGTAGTCTTCACTACGTGTGGAGTGGAATTCGAACACACTTTAGCAATATGTCACTTCGAAAGGCCAAGCAATTATGAAATGATCCTGGGAAGGCCTTTCATGAGACAGCTAAAGGTCATATAAGATTGGGGAAAAGATGCGGTATACCTACAACACGCAGGAACCACCACTAGAATAAACCTACATACGTACACTTATCAAGATGTTCCACCTCTACAATGGAATCAAATCCATAAGGAGGAAGACGATCAATCAATTCATAGTGTAGGTTCTAGTGATCAATCTTGGATGAACGAGGACACTCATATGTGGATATGTCAAGCTGCAAAGAAGGAAGAGGAGAGAAGAAAAGGATGGCAGCAAAAACAAGGAATAGCGAGGTCTGTACAAGATCCAGCTTATATGCCACAAGTGTTCCCGGATGAAGAATTTGAACCTCACGGTTGGATGGAAATTTTAGCGACCCTCGATGTCTGTGTAAACGAAGAAGTAGTGACCATGAACGAATGTATCGATGAGGAGGGTTATGATGTTAGCCTGTATATGGTAGTCCTTCAGGAGGCTGAAGAAGGAGAAGTGATCGAGAAAGACTGGAAGGAGGACTACGAGAGCATTGAAATGGAGCCCGAACCCATAGATCTAGGGAGTAGTTACACCAACATAAATATCACCGCCAATGGAAAACACGAGGAACTCACATAGAAAGGGGAATTAGAATTTGAAAGAGAATCAGAAGATGAAGAAAACAAACCCCAAGACCAATTTGAGGTACCAGCTCATTTTAAAAAATATGAAGTGGAGGAGAGAAAAATCGCTATTCAAATGCCGAAAAGAGAAGCACAGCCGGGAATAGCATATGATAATAAGGAACAAACCAAGAAGATAGTAGTAATTGTAGAAGAAGGAGAAGAACGATGTACCTTCATAGGACAGGATGTCTCATTAGAGGAAGAACAAGAGTTAATTCGTCTCATAAGAGAATATCGGGATGTTTTTGCTTGGACCTATAAGGACTTGAAAGGAGTCGACCCTTCTATATGTGCGCATAGAATCCCCATGACATCCGAAGCCAAACCTTCTAAACAAAGACCATATACTTACAATGATGTGTATTCAACCAAAATAAAGGAAGAAATAGACAAGTTACTAGATGTTGGATTCATCTACGAGATTGAGCACACGGAATGGGTGTCACCTTTGGTGGTTGTACCGAAAAAGAATGGAAAGTTAAGAGTGTGCATCAATTTGAAGAAAGTAAATGCTATGACCATAAGGGATAGTTATCCTTTACCAATTACGGATCATCTCTTGGAAAGGGTAGCAGGAAAGGAAGTCTATAGCTTTCTGGATGGCTTTTCAGGGTATAATCAGGTAGCCATTGCTCCTGAGGACCAACATAAGACAACGTTCACGACTGAATGGGGAGTATACGCCTTTAGAGTCATGCCTTTTGGTTTAACGAATGCCCTAGCTACCTTCCAAAGATTGATGTGCCATGTGTTCAAGGAATTTCTGAGAAAAAGTATGGAGGTATACGTGGATGATCTTTGTACATATTCAGCTATACAATCAGAGCACATCCCTGAACTAGAAAAGATTTTTGCTAAATGTCGACAATATCGAGTATGCCTCAATCCTGAAAAATGTGTCTTCATGGTTCGACAAGGAAAAATCTTAGGACATATTGTCTCTAAAAACGGAATCTCAACTGATGAAGACAAAATCAAAGTAATTCTGGATTTACCAAGACCTAAGACTGCTAAAGAAGTTCAAGCATTTATGGGACATTGTGGATACTATCGAAGATTCATACATATGTACGCCATAATTGCTAGACCTCTTTATGCACTATTGACTCTATTTAATTGGACCGAAGAATGTGAAAAAGCTTTTAATGAGTTAAAGAATCGATTGAGTTCAGCACCAATCCTTAAAGTCCCTAACTGGAATAAACCGTTTCACATTCATGTGGATGCTTCCAAGTTTGCCATTGGTTGCATCTTAGCTCAACCTGCTGACACAGGAAAATTAGACCACCCTATAGCCTATGCTAGTAGACAGTTAAATCAAGCAGAACGCAATTATACCACCACGGAGAGAGAAGGCCTAGGGATGGTATACGCAGTCAAAAAGTTCAGACATTACCTGTTGGCAAACAAATTCAAATTCTTCATTGATCATCAAGCCCTACTATACCTAGTCAACAAGCCTTGTAATACAGGACGACTAGTACGATGGTTTTTATTGCTAATGGAATTCGATTTTGAGGTAATAGTCAAGAAAGGAAATACCCACATAAGAGCAGACCACTTATCAAGAATGACCCATGGAGAACCACCCATAGGAGTACCAGATGATCTGCCAGATACGTACCTTTTTAACCTGGAAGTATGTCCTCAATGGGCAGAAAAATTGATCCCTATACTTACACATGGACCTAAAGATGGGATCACACCAAACCAAACCCAAGACCTCTGGAGGACTAAAAACCTTCACATCATTGCGGGAAGTTTGTACCACCAGGATTCAAGTGGATTATTGATGAGATGTGTGGAAGAAGAGGAACAAGAAATGTGGCTTCAGAAAGCACACATAAACCAATGGAAAACTCATTTGAATGCAAATGGAACGTGGCAAACACTCAAGAGATTTGGCATATATTGGCCAACCATGCAAAGAGATGCACATAACTATGTGTCAACCTGTCAAACCCGTCAAGAACAAATCCCAGATGAGAACTCTACCTTATGCTATTCTACAATAGCACCAAGATGGAGCATGCCACTGGTAAAGTTCTTGAAAACTCAAGAATACCCAGACGGAGCTACTTCAGCAAGGAAACGTGCACTTGAAGAACAAAGTAAAGATTATGTCATTATAGGAAAACAACTCTTTAAACGAGGGAAAGATAACCAATTACAAATGTGCATTCACGAAAATGAACATCTTTTTGTTTTAGAGATGGCTCATACAGGAGCTGCAGGAGGACACTTCTCTACAGATAAAACAGCAAAAATGATCCTCTTTGCTGGAATGTGGTGGCCAACTCTACACCAAGATGCCATAACATATGTGCAACGGTGTGATACTTGTCAACGAACAAAATATCCAATTAGAAGAGATGAGATGCCACTTAGACCCATGATGAGTGCTAGAGCTTTCACAAAATGGGGAATAGACTTCATAGGACCTATTAGCCCACCAGCAAGAGGATCCCATGCTGAATATATAATTGTAGCCACAGACTATCTGACCAAATGGGTGGAAGCAAAAGCAACCAAGAAAAATGATGCAAGAACCACAGCCAAGTTTCTCTTTGAGAACGTTTTCACTAGATTTGGACTACCTATAGAAATTGTGAGTGATAGAGGTACGCACTTTGTTAATGAAGTGATAGAAGCCTTATTGAATGAATTCTTGGTAATTCATAAGAAGTCAGCTCCTTATCACCCACAAGCCAATGGACAAGCAGAAAGTTCGAATAAAATCTTGTGTACAGTTCTCACCAAAATCGTTAACAATGGCAGATCAGATTGGGATAAGCAGTTACATCATGCTTTATGGGCATTTCGAGTAGCCTATAAAACCGCCATAGGCACTACTCCTTTTAACTTAGTGTACGGACAAAATGCTATTTTGCCAATTGATTTCTTAATTCCCACTCTGAGAGTAGCAACTACTTACGAGTGGACAGGACATGAACTATCAACTCAATTGGATCAAATAGAAAAGCTTCATGAAACTAGGTTACAAGCAGTAGCAGGCATTTATGCTGCTAAACGACGATAGAAAGCCTACTTTGACGCGCACATTAAGGACAAAAATTTGAAGGAAGGAGATTTAGTTTTGGTATACACCTTTAAACAACACGCTAAGAAGTTGCAGAAGAGAGGATATGGTCCATTAATCATTAATCGCATATCTACAAGTGGAGCCATTAGCTTAGCAACCTTAGATGGAGACGTGTTACCAAACTACATCAGTGGATGCAGAGTGAAAAAATATCTAGAACCATTAACCGAAGAAACAATGTCTCGATTAATCAAAGGCAAGAATAGACGCATAGAGGAGGAAAGGATACGAGAAGAAGCGAGACAAGAAGCATTGGAAAGAATAAAGAAACGGAAAGAGTGGATGAGAGAGCGATATGAAAGATACCGACTAGGAGAAGAACTCATCCCGATGGCTAATTTTAGAGCTACTGAAAACCTAGGATCGGAGAGAACACAACCATATTTAAATTTGGGAGCAGGAAAGACGGAGTACCACTTGGTGAATGCTCTCATTGACACAGGAGCCACTGTAAGCTGCATCAAGCTTTCTTTGACCCAAAAACTCAAGGAGGCAGTACGCCCCTCGATGGCACAATTGATAGGAATAGGAGGAACAATTACTCAATGCATAGGTGAGATCACCTTACCTTTACATCTTGGCAACAACACTATGGAACAAAAGCTATTAGTGTGTCATGATCAAGGTTTACTTGAGGAGGTAGTGTTAGGTCAAGACTGGATTTACGAATACGAGGTGACCATTCAATTGGCGTTAGGATACATATCAGCCAGGATAGGACATCGTGAAGTATTCAGTCTGCTAGACGAACGACCAATCAAATCTGTGAGCATGGAGCAAACAGTTCATTCTAATGAACAAAGTCCTGAATGTATGATCACTAGCACTATAGAGACACCTTCATCGAGTACTATATGTGCGGACACATTGAATTCTGTTTGCACGCCATGTTCTAGTCTAGCAAGTCATGAGAGTGTCAATCTATCTGAAACCCACCTCACCGAAGCACCATGCATAAGAGAGACTAGTCCTCTGTGTGATTTAAAATCTCTACCCATTAAATAATACCCTATTCCTTACTCTAATCAAGCGTGGATAAAGAAAGATCAAGTGGAGGAGTATCTTCGACAACAGAAGCACAACCGACATCAAAACAAACAATCAAAGGAGAAATCAACTCCGTCTGAACAACGAAGTCATCGACAAATTACTACAATATGGATTCCAAAGAAAGTAGTAGCTGCTCAACAGGATCGTTCGCACATCTGGGTTCCTAAGTCTTGCGTTCCAAGGAAAATAAACCGAAAGGATGATCCTCAGCACAAGAAGAACACATATGGTCCACAGGCAAAACAGCCACAAAAAAAGAGTTACTGGAGAAAGAAGGAGTCTGTAATGGCAACCCGAGCCATTCCGAGACTTACAAATCAGATCAAACAGAACTACAACAAGAAGAAAAGAGCCACATTCAGTGGAAGTGGGCAACATACAACAAGGCCCAGCACAAGGAAGCAGATTTGGATACCGAAAGACAAAACAAACAGCTTGCATCAACCAACTACTTCCAATTGCACATATATGGAATTGTCAATACCCAAAGTATGCATAGTAGGGCCACATTACAAGGCCAAGCATTCGGCACATCCTTCTTCTATTTCAGGATAGTCAAGCACATTTTCCTCTTGGGAAATAGTAGAGCACTTGTACATATATTAAGAAAAATATTCCAAAAAATTTAATAACCGCTTCGGCTATAAACTAACTTTTCTGTTTTCCTTTTCAGATGAAAATATAAAAATACATAAAAATGTGAAAAATCCAGGTATTACCTTTCTCACACACACGGGAAAGGGACGACACCGTTCACTCGGAGCAATATCGAGCTTATGACAAACAAATAAAGGAGGATTTCTGATAATATATGGCAACTAATTCATACTCTATATTGAGTGCAGATGGCATCTACTAGTTCTGAAGCTACCCAAGTGGAAGAGGTCCAGCTTTTCCCACTCGAGACCGTTACAAAAGCAAGAGGTCACTGGTTTCGGGATGATCAACCAGTGGCAGAGCTCATCTTCATGGCAACAATCAAAATTATGGATACAGATCATTACTTTCCAATCATGTCACAGGATTTCAAGACAATAATACAAGGATTACCTCATATTGAAGATGTATGGACACAAGTGGGTATAGAGGCATTTCTCAAATTGCCTATATATGTTCCAGATTTTCAGAGATGTGCACAGGTAATGAATACCATGCAACCTGCCGCAACAAAGATCTCAGTTCCCGAAGCACGCGTCTTGGATAAAGTCGGAGTTTGGAAGACAATCCAATTCACACATGAGTTAATCAACAAAGCTTTTGGATGGAATCAAGCAGGTATTACTAGTGTCAAAGACGAGTGCCATGATCCCAAGAAGAGATCATTTTTGGATATAAACAAAATTGACATAGAAGATGCTGTCCGATTGGTGCATCAACACTTTTGTTTCCCAAGCATGCACATGTATACCGCTCCACAGAAGATAATCGTACAATTATTATCGCATGCCATGAGACAAATTGGGAACAAAGTGAACTTGACAGGCTATGTTCAGGAAATATTATTTGAAGCCCAGAAGAAATGGGGCCAGAAGAAATTTTTGAATGGTAATTCAGCTCTCACATTACTGATATATGAAGCTTTGGATATGAAAAATTGCTTACGAGAGATGCAGAACTCAGAAGGGCTAGCAAAATATGCAAAACCAGCAACGATCCCTAAGAAAAAGAAGGTTGCCATCAGCGGAGAAGAAGCCGAAACCAGTTCTCAGCCGCGAATGAGAGGCACAAAAAGACTAAGAGAAGTCAAGCAAGATGAAGAAGGAGGACCTATGACAAAAAGAGTCCATGTACTTCCAAAAGTGACCATTGCAGGACAGAAACAAATCACGAAGGAAGAGTTGACTAAAGCACTGGAAGAGACGCACAAATATACGGAGGGACAAATCAACTTACCAGTACAAGGTCATCATTATCAGTAGTCGCACCAGGAATTAAACACAAAAAGAAAACTCACTAAAGTTCACCGATACCGCGAAATCGGATTAGATAATTCCAGCTCTTCATCACAGGACAAAGAAGAAAAAGACGAATCATTGTTGGATGTGGATATTCGAAGCAAATCCAAAGATGATGGGCAATGGACTGAATTAAATGAAGTTGATTATGGTGAAGAACCAAAAGGCCTCAAGCCAATAGATCAAGAAATAAAAGTGAATCAGGAAACCACAAGCGCAAAGACAGAGGAGGAGATATCAAAAATGGAGAATGAAGATAATGCTGTAGAAATAGAAGAACCCTTCACACCAATCAGGGTTGTGGCAGAACCCTCCCCAATGGATGTCACGTTTCAGGGGAGTGCCACTAAAAAGAATGAAGCAAAAGGAGATGATAAAGAACCCAAGATACAACTGCAAGTTAGACAACCGCATAACGAGACACTCCAGGTGGCAGAAGGCAAAGATGTGCAAATGGGAGAGACTCCAGAAATAGCAAAGACATGGCTGAATGTAGACATAGCTCAGCTCAAGCCTGTTGTGCAGGATATGATTAAAACGGCTCTGGATACACAACAATTAATGCTTGACGCTGATGAAGACTACGACCAAGCCATGCGAGACAAGAAAGAACTTGAAAGAGCAGGTAAACATCTTTCCGAAGAATTATCCACGGTGCGAGAACAAGCTCTGAATAAAGAGAAGGAACTTCAAGAGGTCAAAACACAAAACAACATGCTAGAGCTAGAGCAGACAAAATTGAAAGACCAAGTCCAGGAATTAACAAAGAAATTAGAGATGAGTGAGACTGAGAAGACACGTCTTCAAGCACGCAGTAAAATCTTAGAGTCTCAACTTAAAGTAAGTATGGAGGAAGCGGACAATATGCGACAAAGAAATAAAGAGTTAATGACAACTCTCATTAGTGATCAGCCACTGGCAATTACTGATGACCAACAAGGGAATATCAAGAACCTGGAGGAACAGATCACTAAATTACAAGACCAGCTCAGACAGGAGCAAGCTGTCATTACAGATTGGGAAAAGAGGTATATGGAGGACACAGCTGTCCTCGGAACGAAATGGAAAAAAGCCGAGAATAACTACCTGCGACAGTGTAAGGAAGACATAGAGCACATGAATATTGTGGCTCAGGAACTAATTAAACACCAGGCAACCATTGCTAAGGCCGAAGAGGAAAACAAGAAAAAAGATGATTTAATCAAACAGCTTCAGGAACAATTAGAGCAGCGAGCAAAACAGGGGACACCAGTAGTTCCACAAGAGACCACGGCTACTGTGGAGGAAGAGGTACGTCCTCTCTCTCCCCCCTCGTATCATTCACCAATAAGGGCGGAAAAGGAGGTTCCCATTGAACCTAACATTCGAGACATTGCAGAACTAAGCCGGGCAGACAGGGCACTACTAGTGTCCCAGCTTACTGCGGAGTTTGAAGATCAAATCATCAAATTAATGAAAGAGGCTCAAATCGACAGCAAGCAACTCGAGCACATACTCAGGCCATTCAATGTACCATACGGGCTATTGAAGGAACAAACTCGGTATTACATAAAGCATACGACAAATAAAGAACTGGATAATAATCTCCACTTTCTGTATAACACGTTTAACTACACTCAAGCCGAGTTTGAGGCAGCAGATCCAATATGGAGAAGAAAGCTCTTGGAAAAGAACCCTACACTACGGGTACAGTGGGAAGCATCCCCATATGAGCTTCAAGTCAATCCATCATTTTGCCCACTACCCCGTAGAAGAGCATGGATGCAATTTTGGGAAGGCCAGCGACAAGGCAGCATTAATAACCAGTGGTTAAATTATCCGCTATTACCTAGTCCACCACATAACTTCCTACCGACAGAGGAATACATGGTCAAAACCATGGAATTTTGGCTTGCAAGATATGCTACCGTTCCAGATTTAGCAGTCAAAATGACAAATAAAATATTTAGCATGTTCCTGACGGTAATAAAAGTGTTCCAACATGCACAGTATACATTTTTGAATTTCATCGGCATTACGCAAGGATCGGAGGCATTAATTTTTTATTTATCTACTATTCCCAGCCGGTTAACTATTATGGCATATTTTTCTCGTCTCATGTTTCTGCCATCGATATATATGCAGACTTTTGAAGAAGCATTCTTTACAGGCTTCTTTGAAATGGATTCAGAGATTTTTATTAAAATGACCTCCAATTTGAATGCAAGGCTGGTGGCCTACGAGACAAGTTTCTTTGCTGATCATAGACAGGCGCCAGAGGACGGAGTAAAGTCTCAGCAATGGAAGGAGTTCATGCTATGTCACGCTAATCTGCTAAATCAAAGAGAGCAACAAGCCATCCAAACCTACACACGTCGCCACAAAAAGCCTGTCGGGGACGACAGAGTCCAGGAGGGGGGCAGTGTTGAGGGAGAGTCAAGTAAGAAGAAGAAAAGAAGAAGACAACGAAAGAAGCAGCTTCACTAAGTGAAATATCTGAAGATATATCTCTGCAAGAAGCCCCGCAGGGGCGCAACACCCATCTCTACACAGAGCCCCGCAGGGGCACACACACCAAGCAAAGGACGTAAGCCACATGGGTGCTTCAACCTCTTGATCTCTGGGAGGTCCAGATCGAAGACTGAAGCACCACATCCTCAGACCTTCCACTGGTGGTGTGCGTGGCAACCAGAATTAATGAGCCTATAGGTGAATTAGACTGCGAAATATCAGGTAGTCAGTCTAACTCCAAGGGTTGCGGGCAAGCAAGGCGAATGCATCAGGCCCAGAGAATGTAAAACAAGAATTGAGAAGAGGCCGTCAAAACTGAACACCTGTTTTATAAACAGGTAACAATGAGCAAAGGTTGCGTGCAGAAAAAGAAGTGAATAACACAGCAAGGTCCGATGTGTGCAACCAGGACAAATCAGAGCGCCTCTAAAACGTAATGCAAGATCAAGAATCAGACAATACTGACCACTGGGTGTGTACGGACAACAAATTGATGACACGAAGCAAAGCCTGTCAAGGGACGACAGAGACAAAGAGGGGAAGAGTGTTGCACAGCTAAAGAAAGTACAAAGCAGAGAAAAAGACGGGCCCCAAAATTTTTCCGTTTTGGACATCATATTTTTGTATCATACTCATTCTTGTAATATATTTCCCATTGTAAATGCACTAGAGGAGTCCTCTAGATGCATCCCCACAGAAGATTAGAGAGTTACCCATGTAAAATAGTAGGAAATTAGTCTTTTAATGAATAAAGTGCCGGTCTCTTGTGTGAAAGGACCATTTTTAGGGCACTAGTATATAAGTCAAATGTGACTCTTTGTAAAGGACTTTTTGCCATTGTGAGAATAGAGAGCACAGAAATTCGAATTTGTGTCTTCTTCACTCCATATCTTCTTCTCTGTGAGCTTGTATGCATGTGTAGTGCTTGGAAAGAATGCTTGTGAGTGTTGTCTATCCATGAAAGCGTTTATTTGCTGTAGGTAAGGTGTGTGCGAAGTGTAGGAAGTGCTGAAGTGTAGGAAAGTATTCCCGCGACTCAGTATTTTGCTCATAACTTGAAGTAAGAGCGTCAGAATTGAGTGAAACTACTGCCAGCGGATGCGTCTTCTCAAGAGCTTCGAAACGCATATGCTATTTGCTATATTTGGAGTTCGAAGCTGGGAGAAAAGTCCAAAATACGGACGGCTGCTGCACCAAGTATCGTTCCGCCATGACCAATAGTAGAAGCTTGTTTGCATAAGTCTTTGCCTCATTTACATTCTTTGAGTAGTTCATTTGCATTGATCATTACATGATTGCATGTCCTCATACACTCGGCTAGGTTTGTATACTCTTTGGATTGATAATTAAAAGCGTGTATCCCCACTATATGCACTTGTGAGGGGATTGAGGTATAGTCTCTCTCTCCGCAAGTCCCTAAGTTGATACTTAGGTCAATAGTAGCTCTGCTATGGCTCTCACTTTCTCTTCATCAGTGGATATGCCATTCTTTGACACTATGTGTCCTAGAATCTTGCCTTGTCTGACCATAAAAACACATTTTTCTGGGTTCAGGCAGACCTGATATTCTCTACATTTGTCAAAGATTTGTCTGAGTTCAGGAATATGGGCTTGTCTAATGTTGGAATGAGCACAGAGATCATCAACATAGACTTCTAAATTCTTCCTCAGGAACTCTTTAAATACATGGCACATTAGTCTCTGGAAGGTAGCTGGTGCATTGGTAAGCCCAAATGGCATTACACGAAAGGCAAATATACCCCACTCTGTGGCAAAAGCTGTTTTATGCTGATCTTCTGGAGCTATGGCTACTTGATTGTAGCCCGAAAATCCATCGAGGAAGCTGTATACTTCCTTGCCTGCTACTCTTTCTAAGAGATGTTCTGTGATGGGAAGCGGATAATTATCTTGAATTGTGGCTGCATTGACCTTCTTCAAATTAATGCATACACGCAGCTTGCCATTCTTCTTGGGCACCACTACGATGGGGGATACCCACTCAGTGTGCTCAATTTCATAGATAAAATCCAGCTTCAACCAGTCTATCTATCTCTTCTTTGATCTTAGCAGCGTAATTATCATTATATGTATAGGGCTTTTGCTTAGAGGGTTTAGCATCTGAGGTCATGGGGATAGTGTGTGAGCATATATCAGGGTCAACACCTTTCAAATCCTTGTAACTCCAAGCGAATACATCTCTGTATTCTCTTAGCAAGGCAATTAACGCATGCTCTTCTTCCTCTGTTAGGTCATGGCCTATGTATGTGCATCTCTCCTCTCCTTCTTCTAGGGCCACTACTATTTTCTTGGTGGTTTCTTTGTTATCATAGGCCTCTCCTGTTTGTGCCTCTCGTTTCGGCATTCTGATCATGACTCTCCTGTCATCTATCTCATACTTCTTAAAATTTTCTGGGACCTCAAACAAAGATTCTTCCTCTTCTGGTGAGACTTCTCTCTTCTTTCGTTTCTTACTTTCTTCCTTTGGGGTCACATGTGTGGCTAATCTTACATCATTTGTAAGCTCTCCATGCCTCTGGGGTTGAAATTCTACTACATGGAAGTATTCTTCATCTGATGCAAATGGTGGGTCCATAATGATTGACTCTATATTGGAGTCACTTGCATTCTCAAATGCGTCAGGGCTAGGTTCGCATTCTTCTAGAACTGCCTCTCCCATGAGTGGCTCTATGGAGAAGACTGAAATGTCATAGCCATCCTCATCACAATGAGGTGTCCATTGTTCCTCATTGATGGCTACATCCATGGTTGCTAAAATTTCTGCCCAGCCGTGAGGTTCAAATTCTTCGTCTGGAAAAACGATAGGTGCATAGGCTGGTCTTGGATTGATCTATGTGTTTCTTTTGCATCTATCTCTCTGGCTTCTTCTCTCTTCTCTTCTTCTACTGCTACTTTGCACATCCATAAGTGGGTGTCTTCATGCATCCATGAGGATCCTGCTCCTATGGAATGCACCGATTCTGTATCATCTTTGGCTCTATGGATGGGATTCCATTGGATAGGAGGTACATCTCTATGAGAGTAATCTTTAAGATTGACTTTGGTCGTAACACCTAAGTGCTGCAGGTACAAAGAATTGGTTCCCCAGTCCTAACCACTTGCAACTGTTGCATAAATGGTCTTCCCAAAATCATCTCATAGGCATGGTTTTTGCTGAAGTCACATATAGCAAATGTGTGCTCAAACTCGACACCACAGGTGGTGAGAGTTATTCCTTCTAGCAATCCTAAGGGTCTCTCTATGTGACCATCGGCCATCTGCAATTTCATTCTCGTTGGCCTGAGTGCTGGCTTGCCCCAACGCTTCCATAGGGAAGTGGTGGCAATTGCAACTCCTGCACCTGAGTCCAAAATTGCCTTGGTGGTGTACCCCTGGTAGGTAATGGGAAGATAGGTGTTCCCTTCTTCACCTTCACACATGTCTCCTATCTTATCCAAGGGTATCTCCGGCACTGTTCTATGTGATACTACCTGGGAACTAGGTTTTGCTATCTCTTGTACTTGTTTGGCGACATGTTTCCATAATTCAGGTCTAACCTTGAGTAGCTCTTCTAACTTGAGATTGCACTGCACTTTAGTGTTTTTCACTACCTCTGTGTTCCTAGGTAAGACTGAGTCCTCATTTCGTACCATGACCGTGGGTGCCCTCATACATGTAGATTGAGCTTCCCATGGACCCGTGAAGTGGGGTAATTCTTGTAGAGAGTTAGACTCAAAGTCTAATCTTTCCTGAGATTGGGTGCTCTCTTGCTCCTCATAAATGGATGGGATATCTTGTGGGAATTGGTCATGTGCATCATCCACAAGTTCAATAGGAGGAGGGACTTCACTCTCTTTAGCCCATTTGTCTTCTTGAATCTCTCGTAGGAATTCTGGTGTGAATCGATTCATAGAAGATGATGTGTCTGGCTCCGTAGAGTTAGGCACATAGGCTTCAGGCACATAGGCTTCCTGAGCAGGAATGCTTACTCTTTCACTTGCCTTGTCCTTGTGTTGAGAGGCGGGTTCCTTTTCTGATTGTGGAATCAGCTTCTCTATTCTTTCTAACAGTCCATCAAAGTGCAACTGTGTCTTCGCTGAACTAGAGATGTTAAATAGGCGACTGGCTTCAAACATGGTCTGAGCCTATTCCACCATCTTAGCACAAATTTTGGTTCGTTCTAACTCTAGTTCTGCTCTAGGATAGCATTTTGCATGATCAGTCACGTTTGGCCCTTCTTGGATTCTGGCCTGATATGCTTTAAGCATCATATTAAGGTCCTCGGAAATGGGATCTGCTAGGACTGGTCCTACTCGAGGGGGTGGTGGAATTAGGTGAGGCGGGTTGGAAGATGGCTGGTCGGATGGCGATGGGAATGGTGGTGGTGGGGTAGTGTGAGAGGGAGTTTGGGATGTGAGTTCAGTTATCCTGGCTTTGGTTTCTCTTATGCTTTCCTCAAGTTCACTCATCTTTTTAGCCCATTGTCTTTTCATTCTTTCCCTACTATCTTTCCACGCTCTAGTCCTCTTCTTTGTTGTACTCTCTGTTTCACTAACTTCGGGGCTTTTTTCCTGACCTACACCCTGGTTTTGCTGCAGTGCTTGGGCTCTAGTGATTACTTGTACTAGTGCAGTGGAAGTCACGCTCCCTATGGAGTCTACCACTAACCCAACAACGTTGATAGGAGTGATTTTTGGCATATTATTAGGATTCCTAGGGCAGTCTCGTAAGAGATGTTCCTTTCCACAGTCTTGGCAAAAACCCTGAATCGTCACTGACTGGGGTTGTGTAGGTGGAGGCAAGGGACAATCACGAATGAGGTGATCTCCTTGACATCTGTAGCATGGTCCTCTAGGGAATGGGGGTCTTACCTGCCTAGGTTGAGGTCTAGGATTGGGGTTTGCGTACATGACGTTCATGTAATCTGACTCCCAACTAGGTTCATTTGGCTCTTCACTATAGTAGGACTCACCATGTTCAGGAGATTGCATGTAGTAAGCATGGGGGCTATCGACATGTGTAGAATCAAAGCTATGGTCACTAGGATCACTTTCTGAAAGCACTGGTGTTACAGGGACTATAGCTCTATTCAGGTTTTCTTCTACTGTTGCATATTTTACTGGGATCGCATTAGCTGGGGCAGGGGGTTGTTGAGCTAACACTAGCTGGGGTCTCAGTTGGTTTTGATAGGGCTGGTAGGTTTGTTGAGGTCTCACATACTGTTGAGGTGGGTACTGGCTCTGGTATCTGCCTTGTTGAGGGTATGGCTGTGGGTGCGTCTGCCTAACGGTTTGCTTATTGTAGGGGCAATCTTGCGCGGTGTGATTGGTGTACCTTCGTTCTATGGTGCAGTACTGGCTACTAGGATTAACTTGGGGTTGAGCCATAATGGGACATACATTCGCCATGTGGTCGCCGCCACAAGTATAGCACCTTTTCACAGGGGCAAACCTTGGGATTTGTTTGCTAGTTACACCCAATTTCTGAGCTACTTTCTCTGCAAGTTCCTCGATTGATGTGGATTGCGTGGAAGAGAGGTTAGAGGCACTATCCGAATCTTTGTATATCTTGGAAAGCTCTAACTCCTCCCATAGGTTATCCTCGATGTCAATGCACATGCGCACACACTCTTCTATGGTCCTAGGGTCCTTCAAGTACACATAAGATCTCAATTTAGTACTATGCAATCCATCCAAGAATAAAGCCACTTGCTTGGCTGGTGTGGGTAGCTCCGAAACAGGGCATCTTTCTAAGTATTGCCTAAATCTTCTTCCTGCAAGTCTCACAGTTTCTTGGGGGGTTTGCTTGAAGCTGTGAATCAGCGAGGAGGTATTATGCCTTATGCCACTCTTAGAGAATTCGATAATGAACGCCTCTAGGAGTTGTTCTATGCTCCTGAACTGCCCCTCATTTAGTGGTTGAAACCATGTCAGGGCAGTGTTCCTAAGGGTCAGACCAAAGGCATTGTACTGCGTGAATAGATCCTCCACTTGTTCAGCTCTCAAGACTTACCTAAACTCAGCCACATGATCGTATGGATCTCCAGTGCCATCGAAGTAGTTCTTCATGGACTTAACTAGCTGAGTCGGTCTCAAAGTCCTTGTGTGCTCTCTAGGTCGTGGTAGAGGGAACTCATCCGCATTTCTTTGATTCCTGTGAGCTCTAAGTATCTCAGGTTCTACTCTATTTGTTTCCGTCCTCGTTCTTCCTCTACCCCCTGAGTTGGCAAAGCTCACCTCCGGCCTTTCTCTATGTCTGTCTCTTTGAGTTTCGTGAGCGTGGGAGGTTCCAGCACCTGGGTGACCAAAGGAAACGTTCGATCTTGGTTGGGGGAAAACGAATTCACCCTTCCAAGTGTAAGCATGCCTATCATTTTCTGTGACCACAAAGATCCTCTCTGAAGCATGATCTAAGTAGGTCACTCTGCCTGGGCTATCAGGATCCTTAAACTCATAGATCATGATTGTTCCTATATCAGTTGGCTGATCAGGTTTATACCTCCAAAAGGCTTCGTTAGTTTCTCGATTGAGGAGCAATTCTATGCTCTTATTATCTTGGGGAATCCACTCTGGTGTGATAATCCTAGTGAGAACCGATTTGCCTCGAGGGGTTCTAGGTTCTGTACCTATGTTTCCTTGCTCTAGGTCCCCTAAATCTGCTTCTGAGATCACATTTCCGAATTCGTCCGTCCTATCTGGGTGACTGGTGACTACGTATATGGTTCCTTCTTTGTCCAAGTATGCTCCGTTTTCAAACTTGACAGCTGGGTGCTCTAGTCCTATGGATTGGTCAGGGTTTTTAATCTGGACCACGGATCTTCCTAGGCCGTCCTCATAGATGCTAGCACCTAATCGGTTGGTCCTAAGGTATTCCAACTGTGTTTTGTAAGGGCCTTCTACCCTGTGCAAGTATGGCACTCCTGAACTTCCCGTAGGTCTGTCCATGCCTTGAGACATCTCTGATTCACTGGTATCGGAGCTAGGGTAATGCAAGTGGTGACTCAACTGCTGGGCCCAAGACCTCGCAGTATGATTGACGCTAGCTTCTAAAGACCTAAGGCTTTGTCTATCCCTTACTAGATGCCGTCCTGATCTAAGGTTCATATGCCTAGTTAAGTAGCCCGATTTTTGCCCAGAGTACAACCTCGTTGCCGATCAATTGGTATCAGTCACTTGATTCTTTTTAGTTATTTATCGTGTTTAAGGTCTTGTCTGATATCACGTCGTCAGGAATATTTGAATGTTCTTCGTACTTTTAGGTTGATCGTTCCACGTTAGATTCTTTTCTTTATGGTCATCGCATCACAAAGAGATTAATTTAATCTTGGACTTGAGTGCATAGGTAGTCTTCAACTTGATTGATGCCTATCGTTGCCCTAACTTACCTCTAGCACTATTCGTACTTAGCTTGAGCTAGAAAATGACAGAGGGAGTTGAGAATATTCCAACCTTTTGTTTCCTGCTTGGTTGCCCTTGAATGCCCAGGAAGTGTGTTCCCAAGCTTGCACTTACACTTGCTTAGAACGCCTTTCGATGCTCTCAATAGATCTGTAAGAGTTCCAAAGTTAGCTTTAAGATTTAAATTCCAAAGACAGAACCAATGATTTTCATTCTTGGAGCACAAACACTAATTTGCATAGTGATTTTTAAGAAAACAATTTTAAAGACCCCTGACTTTGATCCCCCTGGGTATGGTCAACTTCCAAATACCCTATCTAAAAATCCACACATTATCCACACGTATAGCATATGCCACGAGCTTTCCGACAAGCCCAAGAGCTCAAAAAATGGATTTCGTATGAAAAAGTTATGACTGTTCAGGGTTTAGGGGGTTAAAACAGGATTCAATCTAGCAGACAGATCCTAGGGTTTTCTCCCAAATCTCAAGTGTAGGAACCTCCAGAAATGCTAATGGATTGACTATTTTGCCCCAAAATTATCCCAAATTTTGAACAAAAGCAAACCCTAATTTTTGGCCGAAAAGCCTGTCAATCGCGATCGACAGGTCTGTCAATCGCGATTGACAGAGGTGTCTGTCGGGCCTGTCAGTCGCGATCGACAGTGTCAATCGCGATCGACAGAGTCGATCGTGGCTGTCAATCGCGATCGACGGTATCAATCGCGATCGACACGTTTTCCGGGTTTTCCGCCAAAATTTCAGTCAATCGGGGGTCTATAAGTCGCGCTGGACACGTGGCTACGCGTAAAAGTCAATCAATCGTTGAATTTCAGTCGGTCGCGATCCACGGTGTCAATCGCGATTGACAGGGTCCTACGTGGCAGTCTGTCGGTCATGAAGTCTGTCGGTCGCGATCGACAGGGTCTGTCGGTCGCGATTGACAGGGTCTGTGGGTCGCGATTGACAGGGTCTGTCGGTCGCGATTGACAGGGTCTGTCGGTCGCGATTGACAGAGGCTGTCGGTCGCGATTGACAGAAAAACACGGAATTTTTCTACTGTTTTAGGTGATTTGGGATGTGCTCATCATGCTTGTGCTAGTGGTGAACTTTGTTTTACCAAATGATCGAATTTTCTTTCGATCGCGATCGACAGAGGCTGGCGACAGCGAGACAGATTTGACGAGTTCCGTACATGCGCAGAGAGCTGGGGATGATGATTCAGCAAGAACCTGCAAAATGCTCAAGAAACATGCAAAAAACAGTGCAAGCAATATCGCTCTCTCTCACAAGTGAAATGAGGGAAATGAGGTGGAGATGGTAATATGATCAAAACTGAAAATTTCCGTGATGATGGAGATGGAGGTGGGAGATGGTGATGATGATGATGGTGATGAAGATGGTGAAGAAAAACAAGAAAATAGATGAAAGTGAAGAAAATACCTACAACTCCAACGCGTCAACTCTACGTCTTACCATCACACGCTCGTCCTCAAAGTTCGATCCCCAGCAACGGCGCCAAAATTTGGTGTAGCTCAGTGATGAGTAGCACCTCCTTTAATGTCAATCCGGGAAGACGTGAGGATGGTATGAAGACCTCGAGCAAGTGGCGGCACAAGTGCGTGAGTGAGAAGCACACAAACATGCACACACATACACACACACGCGCACACACGGCAAGACAAAGAGTCAGGAGCAATGGAGTTCTTAGATTACTTTCAAAAAGCTCTTACAAGTTCGTTTCAATTACAATTCAACCTCAAAAATGAGCTCTCTAGCTCCTTTTATAGTTTTTGACTAGCTTTGGCACTGTTCAGACCTAGTGTCCGGCCTAGTTAAAAATTAGGTTCCAGGGCTTATTTGAGGGCTCAAACGAGATCTAAAAAATAAGAAAATTGGTAAGCAACTACTTCTAAGGCTCCTCAAGCTCGAGGACTCCTCGGCTTGCACAAAATGGAGCCACAAAAAGGTGAACATGGTATTTACAGGGGTTGTTATTGATGAGAATCACTTTTAATTGGTGTAAGGATTTTGAAAAATTAAAGGTTGCCTTAGTGCTAGATCTGCGTGAATGCTCGTACTTGCTTCTTCATGAAGAAAATTATTGGCCTACTTGCCAGATCGTCGTTGACTCCCTTGTTTGCTTGTGCCTTCTCTCCCTTCTGACTCTCTTCTCTCACTGCCATGCCTTGTCAGTCCTTCAGTTCCTTGTCTGCTACTAACATATATATATATATATATATATATATATATATATATATATATATATATATATATATATATATATATATATATATATATATATATATATATATATATATATATATATATATATATATATATAAAGGAGTATGTATGTAGTTTGTGTCTATGTGTGTGTGTATCTATATATATATATATATATATATATATATATATATATATATATATATATATATATATATATATATATATATATATATATATATATATATATATAAAGGAGTATGTATGTAGTTTGTGTCTGTATATATATAAATATATATATATATATATATATATATATATATATATATATATATATATATATATATATATATATATAAACAACAGTATATATGTACTGTGTGTGTGTATATATATGTATGTAGTGTAGGTCTATGTGTATGTAGTGTAGGTCTATGTGTATGTATGTAGTGTATGTGTGTATGTATGTATGTGGTGCGTATGTAGTGTGTGTGTTGTGTGTGTGTGTGTGTATATATGTATATATATATATATATATATATATATATATATATATATATATATATATATATATATATATATATATATATATATATGTGTGTGTGTGTGTGTGTGTGTGTGTGTGTATGTATATAGGTATATATGTATATATGTATATATGTCTGTGCGTGTATGGTATATCTGTGTGTGTATGTATATATGAGTGTGCGTGTATATATATATACTACTTATACT